>CAUYUJ010003820.1:62500-75471 GCA_963575745.1 Prorocentrum cordatum | reverse complement strand
TGAGTCTCCTCTGGCGCGCGCGACGTCCTCGCGAGCCCTGCTTTCGCAGGGCTTGGCTCCAGAGCGGCCGGCAGTCAGGGGGGCAGCCGTCCCAGCCCTCGCGGGAGGACCGTCGCGCGCTGCCCGCGCTCTTTCGTGCACCCCAGGGGAGGGCGGCGGGGGGGCAGCGAGGAGATCGGGCGGTTTTGGGTCTCCTCCTGGTGGGCCCGTGTTCCACCAAAACCATCCAGAAGCTGGAGGGGGGGAAGGAGGAGGAGGAGGAGGAGGAGGAGGAGGAGGAGGAGAGGAGGAGGAGGAGGAGGAGGAGCGAAAGAGGAGAAGAGGAGGAGGAGGAGGAGGAGGAGGCGGAGGAGTAGGAGCGGAGGAGGAGGAGGAGGAGGAGGAGAGGAGGAGGAGGAGGAGGAGGAGGAGGAGGAGGAGGAGGAGGAGGAGGAGGAGGAGGAGGGAGGAGGAGGAGGAGGCGGTGGAGGAGGAGGAGGAGGTAGAGGTTGAGGAGGAGGAGGAGGAGGAGGACCCCCTCCCCCTTCAATTTATGGTGGTGGTGGAAAACGGGCCCATCACCTCTGGCGCGCGCGCGAGGTCCTCGCGGGCCCTGCTTTCGCAGGGCTGGGTTCCAGAGCGGCACGGCCAAGTCTTCGGCTGCAGAGACCACTCCAGATGACTCGTCGAAGGCCGAGCGCCCCAGGGAAAAGCGCGGAGAGCCAGCTATATACAGGGGAGGGGGGGAGGCAGGAGGCCGAAGGGGAAGGGTGAGAAATCGGGTGTTGCTAGAAGTGCCCCTTGGCCCACAATGCCCCCAGTTTTTCGCTCCATGCTGGAACCCCTGGGGCCCTCTGGGCCCCGCGAGGGGTGCCCTGGAGGCCGCCTGGGCCACCTTGAGAACCCTGGGGGTACCTTGTGGGGCAGGGACACTTTCAGCAACACCCGAAGAGAGGATGAGCGACCAGGCCTGCGCGCAACGACCCCTCAGCAACTTGCACGGGAGGGCCACGCCTGCCTCGTATGGCCCCTCCCCTCGGCCAGGCACACCAGTGGCGCCCCCGGCGTGGTCTCCCTCGCCGCGTGGTCTCCCGTACGCCCCCCCCCCCGCGACACATCACAAAGGGGTTCCCGCGTGAGCTCCCATAGGGCCTCCGATCCGGCGCCCCGCGCGGTCTCCCGTATGGTCTCCTGTACGTATGGTCGGTGTCCCGTGCGGTTTCCACGCATGGTCTCCAACGATCAGTGGTATCTCGCACTGTTTCCCATCCCGTCTGGTGCCCCGTGTGGTCTCCCGTAACTACCACGCAGTACAATGCCCCACTTCTACTTGATCATGTTTTTTCAGGGCCCTCTGCCAGCAGGCTGTCGAGGCATGGCCCCTGGACACATCCTCTCGAACTCCTCACTGGGGGGCGTTGCTTTCGTCGCGGATCTCGCTCTGTGACCGGGGCCCTGGGGCGTCGAAACAAGCCGCCAAACGTCGAACACATGCGACGGGAGGAGGATTCGGGAGGAGGAGGAGGAGGATGAGGAGGAGGAGGAGGAGGAGGAGGAGGAGGAGGAGGAGGGAGGAGCGCACAGGCCACGAGGGGGGGCAAGCGGGCAAGACGCGAGCAAGGGAAAGAAAGAGGGGGACACGAGGCAAAAGGGAAGAGAAAGAAGAGTCCGAAGTCCCACACCTCCAGCAGCCCGAAGAGGACGAGCGGGGCGAAGCGCTGGTGCACGAGCTCCTGGAGGGTCGGTTGCCTCCTGAGCACCTGGCAAAGTCGGGCCTACAGGGCTCTACGGAGACGGGGCTCGCCCCGGAACCTTGACGTTAATTTGTGGGCGTGGTAACTGATGCAGGCAGCATCGATGAAAAGGGCGAAAGACAACAGTTGATCATCGGGCAGGTGAAGGAGCGGGAATGCAGCGGCGAGAGCGCGGCCCCCACACGACCCCGCGGAGGAGGGAGACAAGGAAGGAGTGGGGCAACGGCATCATGCAGGATACGACACTCTAGCATGTGTGCTAGGGAACCTTGAGATTCTACACTGGCACAGAACATACATGGCTTTCTTTGGCCCTTGAAGCGTCGGGAGGTCGCCCATGCATTACAATTCGTGCGAAGAACAGAAGCAAAAACACTCGGTGGTGTCTTTTTGGCAATCCTACGAAGTGCGCGCAGCAGCTGGTCTTTTTCGGCGGACGAGATGCGGCACCAGTGGGCGGCACGAGCGAAAATGGTGGGGGAGGAACTGTCGGCGGCACGCGACAGCAGGAAGGCTTCTGTTTTCCTCTGCAACGCGGGCGTGCCGAACTCTGGGATATTGGGAATACTAGACAGGGCTTTGAAATTAATCCACAGACTTCGGAAGCTAGAGTTCAGATATAGCGGACGACTCTCCCACGCAACAACACAATTAATGGATTCACTGCACTGGCGAAACAAATAGTAATTGCATGAAAAACTTTGGAATTCATGCCTAGGCAGTACATTGAGGCACGAGAGGTAGTATACAAGCCAGGGGCTTGAACGGGAAAGCCGAAACCCTTGAGACTCTGTAAGAGGGAACTACTATATGCATTGCAGGGGCCTTCGGTCAGGAGCTGTAGTTCGCGATTCTCAAGATTCAGAATGTGGTGATCAGGGAGATGGAACTGGGCGACGAAAGTAAGGGTCGGAAAAAAGTCGAACACGCTGTATAGGGCGAAGTTTTTTTTTTTTTTTTTGCGAGGCCGAGGCGGGGGGCCTTGGTTGACGCTACCCTGTCGAAGTACTTGCTGCCTGGTGCCCGCCACGATTGGTGCAACCCTTCTAGACCGAGCATCAGACCTAGATATTTTCCTGCGTGGGTTAGCTTAAACTTCTTCCCTCGAATTCCAGCAGCACGCAGACGACAGAGGAACTCTGCGCGCTCGGGCAAGCGGGGCATGACAATCTGGACTCCCTCCAACTTAACCGCAGCACCGGCAGCGGCGCACCAAACCGGAAGGGTGGCTGTCAACGCGTGGTAGACGTCTCCACACGCAATGCCGATGTCATCTGCAAAGGCACCAAGTCGGGAATGGTCAGGAGGAAGACGAGAGATCATGAGGCGGAGGATGGGGTCGAGGCAGAGGGCGAATAAGGGACCTGACAATGGGCACCCCTGTTTAATGCCTCGAGTTACCCAGAACCCAAAGGACGCGACCCCGCAATACGAGACGCTGACCCAGCATT
Source organism: Prorocentrum cordatum (assembly GCA_963575745.1). Lineage (NCBI taxonomy): Eukaryota > Dinophyceae > Prorocentrales > Prorocentraceae > Prorocentrum > Prorocentrum cordatum. Next base: position 72,287 of record CAUYUJ010003820.1, on the reverse strand, counting down.
GGGAGTAGAGCAACTTGATGGCCTTTCGGAACCTCGGGGGGATCTTCATGAGCTCCAAAACCTAGCGACTGCACTCGTGAAGAAGGCTAGGGAAGGCGGCTTTAACATCGTAGAGATCACAACCAGAGTCAGGTAGGAACTGTTGGCATAGGTAGTGACACATACTGGCCTCCAAACCAATAGTATTGTCGAACATCGAGCGGCCGCGGACAAAACCAGTCTGATTTTTACAGCAAACCACTTGACAAACATACCCCAGGACATGATTCAGAGCCAGACAGCAGAGCTTGTTGCACGTGTTACTGAGCGTGATCGGCCTTGTCTTGTCCGCGGATCTGGATACTGCGAACACGTCCGGCGGGACCTCGCCCTTGACACGGAAGACAGCGAGGGCGTGGTTGAAGCCGCCTCCAACGCACAGGCAGTGAAAGAGCGCGCAGTAGACATGAAACAAGGTGAGGAGCGCGTCTTACCTGCACGCAGCCACGCAGTGTAGACTAGTCCGTCTGGGCCTGGGGAGGAATCTCTGACTTTGTTGAAGATGCTGCGAAATTCGTCGAACGTAATCTACCCTTCAGGCACAGGCGGGGTAGTCTGCACAAAAGATCGGATGTGCTCGAGCTGGTCAGGCAGACAGGGATGCCCGTGATGAACTTCTCCCCAGTACTGTGCTAATCGCTCGGCCACTTCATCAAGATCTGAATGTTGGGGCCTCGGGGGTCGGTGATTCCAGCGAGCCGAATACGTCGGCCCCCAGGGGCCCAGGCGGAACAAACTTGGAAAAGCTGACGTTGCCGAGCCAAGCGTTTAGCAGGAGGAGCAGAGGCATCTTTTCGACATCTTCGAAATCACTCTGAAGATGCGCACGCTGTAAAGTGCTTACATGCTGGTGAAAATCCTCTCAAGATTACTCGAACGATACGAATAGCTTCGCGAACCTAGCTCGAGTAGCAGATCGAGTTCAGACTCTGGATGCAATAGACGAACGCGCCTGAGTATTATGCATCCGTTTCTGTGTGTATCAGCTCTGAAGCTCCCCTAGAGCTCGAGTTCTGCGCAGCAAGGAACGCGCCCATGTCGGGCCAGATCAAAAACTCACGGTCCAGGAACTGCGCGAGAGCCGAATATGCGCAACAGGCACGACGAGCAAGAGAACGATTTTGCGAACGAGCCGCACGCATCAGGGCGAGGCCCCAAGAGATCTTCTCAGGGATGGTGGCGGCGCCAGTGGTCTCCAGACGACCCAAGAGACTGCGCGCAGCGCAACGAAGGAGGTCGTTGGTTTCCTCAAGCCGCCCCCAGGGATCCGAACTCAGCGCGCCAGCCTCCAGGGACACGCACTTTCCACACTCAGCGGGGTGCCCGGGGTGCTTCGTGACCCGCTTCGGGACGACGTAGACGCCAGGGGGGCCTCTGGGCTTCGGGGCGAACGCAAGGCAGACGGGTAAGTGATCCGACAATGTGGTGCGATCTGTGGCGTTTCCGAGGGTCATCGTGCTAGGCTTCCGGTCGAGGATTTCGGCGGTGTACATGTTGCATAGAATGCGATCAAGGCGAGCAGCGGAAGCGAGCACGTTATCCTGAACAACACGATGAGTGGGCATCTCCTGCGTCACTTCAGCGCACGTTGAGAACAGCTGCGCCGCGCGTCTGGCGATGTCAGGCTTCGTCGGGACTAGACGGCCAGAAAGATGATGAGAGCCTTCACCTTCGAGGCAGCAATGCCAATCTCCTGCAACGAAGCTGAGCGCCTGGCACTGCGGGAGTAGGGCATGCGCAACCTGAGAAAGACCTCTTGGGGAGGAACGGGGGTGGTCGGGGTGTTGTGAATACTCATGATCTGGAGGATACCTTTGGGGCCATATAGGGCAATAGTATGAGCCCTGCCGCGGCGGACAACAGAAGTGCCGAACGCGCTGAACATTACGACAGAGCTTCTCGCTCAAGAGGATGACGCAGCCTCCTGCATCTCTAACTTCGAAGAACGTGCCGACTCCGCTGACGCCGTGAAGTTCATGGAGGAAGAGGTCTAGTTCTTGCTGGGGCCCTCGGGCTTCCTGTAAACAAATCACTTGATGTCGGGTAACCAGTCGTTACATGAAATCGATTTTCTTTCTGGCCAAGTTCTGGTCGGACCAAACAGAGTTGAACATGCGGTGAACATTCCAAAAAACGATAGAGAGCTTCTCCACAATCGCACATGGGAAATACGACTTGGGGTCAAAGAACTCGATGGGGAGAGGGTTGTCATCTGGGTCGGAGTCGGAGGAGGACGAGGTGGTGGATGGAAGAAGGGGAACTGCTGCTGCCTAAAAAATTAGAGGCAGGAGAAACGGCGCGCCCCACGCGCCGGGTCCTGCAAACCCTGCATGGCCGTGCCATGCTCGACAAACTGTCGGGAACCGTTCGAACTGATGGACTTCCTATCCGAGGGCGGGGCCAGCAACTTTGTCGGCAGCGATGCGATCGATGCCAAAGGACTGGAGGCTGTCGTACTTCATGTCGAAGGTGTAGCTGCCCTCACCGACGTTGGCGAGCAAGGCGAGCACCTCGACGTGATCCTGCCCGAAGAGGATGAAGAGAATCCCGCGCGGCCCGTTGCATCCGAGACGGTATCCTTCCTTCCACATGTTGTTCTCCTTCATGTGATTGAGCAGGGCCTGCCACAAGCGGCCGAGGGCCTTGCGGCGAGCGCGGACCGCGGCACTGGCGTCGAGGCGGCAGCGCATGGCGATGGCGACCTTGGTGCGGGGGTCGATCCAGTCAACTCCGTGGGACTTCATCTGCTGAACGACGTTACTGGCGATCTCGGAGGAGGAGAAGCGGATGGAGCAGCTCATCTGCATGTTCTTGGCGGGGATCTCGGCGCCGATGGAGTAGGAGGTGGGAAGCTTGGAGAGTGCGAATTGAGCATGAGCCTGCATCACTGAACCCAGGACACGTCGTGGAAAGCCGCCAAACCATACACGGCTTTTGTCGGCTTCTTGCTTCGCGCTCATCGGAGATGGATGGTCGCTTCCCACGGCACGACTCTTGAGACTGCCTGCTGTGGAGAATGAGTTGACCGATGAAGGGCTGGCGCGAGAACGAGAGGCGGCGGTAGATGCTGCTTGCTCACATGCTTGAAGGCGCGCCTCGACCTTTGTGAGGATGGCCGCTCACAGCGGCGGTGACCTTCACTGAGGTGCCGTCTTCGATCTGCGCGATGCGAGTCTCAAGCGAGGCGAAGTGTTCGTCGTGGGCATCGAGGCGGTTCTGCAGCTGCTGCATGTCCTCCCTGGTGCAAACATTCGAGAGCTTGTTGTCCATGTTGCGGAGGAGCGCCATGAGGGAGGACTCGTCGCATGGCGGAGTGTCCATCTGGGTGGCTGGGGAAGGTGTTGAGCAGGCACGCGGAGTGGAAGCCACAGAGACGGGAGCGCTGAGGATGCCCGTCATGTCGTCACCGTCGGCGTCTGCAAGGCCGCCATCGGACGGAGAGACTGGCTTGGTGCGTGTCATCAGCCGAAGAATGAGGAAGCCAGCCTCTGAGCTGGCGGATGCCCGAAAGCTCGACAAAAACCTCCGGAGGGACTCCAAAGCTAATCGCTGATTCTCGGGCGTCTATAGCCCTTCACAACGTTTAGCCTTGAGCCAAAATGGTTACGGAAGAAAAGGAGGAGGGAGGAGGAGGAGGAGGAAGAGGAAGAGGAGGAGGAAAAGGAGGAGGAGGAGGAGGAGGAGGAGGAGGGAGAAGGAGGGAGGAGAAGGAGCTTGCTGCTCTCAACGCCACGCTGGAGATCTGGGTGCACGCGGGGAACTCTGGAGGCTGGCCTGGCCAGGCCCCCACAGGGAGGCAAGGCAGGCCCCGGCAGGCCCCGGCAGGCCCGAGAAAAGGAATGGGGCCCGGCACGCGCAGGGCGGCACCAAACAGCAACCGCGTTCTCGGCGGCTCGACGAATGGGCAGGGGGCCGCATGCGAACCCTACCCCTACCCCCCACCAGTTCTGAGGGGGAGGGTGGGGTTCACTTCGCTCGCATGGGGGGTAGGGGTAGGGCTCGCATGTGGCCCCCTAATGGGGTCCTGACCCGGACATATCGGCTGGGCCTCCACTGCGCACGAAGGGGCCCAGGGGCACACCAGCTGATAGGCACAGATCCCAGGACGCCCCGTCTCTCCCAGACATTTCCTGGACGCGCGGCGTCCCCAACCACTTCACATGCGATCCAGCTCTTCCGGGGGATCGACGATGAGTTGTGCCTTTCTGTTCTGCTCCTGCTCATGAATCGGGGATGGACAGAACCCCCTTCAGTGAAACGTGGCTTCGTGAGAACAACCTAGGGCCCAAACCTGGCGGGCGTAGGCAGGCATCTTTTCCACGCGTGGGCCCGGGAGGTCCGGACCACTTCCCCGGGGCCGTTTTTTTCCGCTTTGAGCCGTTTTTCGACAGCCCCGAGGCCTGGCGAGGGCCCCTGCATGGAGGCCGAAGACGGCTTCAGATCAGCCGCTCGGTAAGTTCTTGGAGCGTCGGATCTTCGAATAGTGGATCGACCCAGAATTGATTTACCCCGAAATTGATTTCTTCATCGAAGCTACTGAAATTATGTAGAATGCTCAGTAGATCTACGGAGCATCCTACGATTTTCTCGCAGATTCAACGGGAAATCACTTTAGGGGTAAATCAATTCTGTAATCGACCTCCTGCTCGAAATCTCTGGGAACAGTGCAAGTCCGGCCTTGGATCCCTTTCCATCCTTCGGGCCCCAAGGGCCCCACCTTTGAAGACCCCGATCTGCCCGACGGCCGTGCCCCGCCAGCGCCTCTGCGGGCCCTCACCGGCGCCCAAGCCGCCAGCAGACGAGCACGCGTAAACGGTACAGCCAACCCGTATGATGAGGACGCGCGATGAGGCCATGTCGACACTCTGCGAGGGGCGCGGGCAGCGAAAGCGGCCAAGCGCGGGCCGACTGGGGGAGGATGCAAGGGAAATTTGGAGAAGCTGCTACGGGTTGACCTTACCCCTGCAGGCCTGAGTTCCGAAACGCCGGCGGGGACCATGAATGATGCCCGCAGCGAAGGGAACCCCAACGGGGGCCCTCCTCCTCCTACTCCTCCTCCTCCTCCTCCTCCTCCTCCCAAATCCTCCTCCAAAATCCTCCTCCTCCTGCAAAATCCTCCTCGACCATCCTCCTCCTCCCCCTCCTCCTCCCAAATCCTCCTCCTCCCTACCTGCCTTTGTCCCTCCCTGCCTCCCTGCCTGTGTGTCTCCCTCCCTCCCTCCCTCCCTCCCTCCCTCCCTCCCTCCCACCTTTCTTGACGCTGGGCGGACTCTGGCCACGGAGCTAGCTATGACAATCAAAACCCCGCCTCCTCCTCCTCCTCTCCTCCTCCTTCTCCTCCTCCTCCTCCTCCTCCCCCCCCTCCTCCTCCCCCATTCCCCCTTCTCCCTCCCATCCTTCCATCCCTCCTCCCTCCTCCCTCCTCCAATCTCTCCCTCCCTCGTCCCTCCTCCCTCCTCCCCTCCTCCAATCCTCAAATCCTTCAAATCACTCCGCCTCCTCCTCCTCTCCTCCTCCTCATCATCATCATCATCATCATCATCAGCATCATCATCGTCATCATCATCATCATCATCATCATCATCATCATCATCATCATCATCATCATCATCATCGTATTTTCCTTCGTCTTATTATTATTCGTCTTATTCTTATTGTTATCATCATCATCATCATCATCAGCATCATCATCATCATCATCAGCATCATCAGCATCAGCATCCTTAATATGAATGTTCAATCGTAGCCTTGCGATTAGTAATATTAGCCTAGTATCGTTACGGTTAGTATGATTGCTCTACTTATTCTTATTATTAATATGAGTATCCGTATTATTAAGTTGTTATTATTCCTCTTCTTCTTCCTCCTCCTCCTCCTCCTCTTCCTCCTCCTCCTCCTCCTCCTCCTCCTCCTCCTCCTCCTCCTCCTCCTCCTCCTCCTCCTCCTCCCGTCCGAATCCCCCACCGCCAGCGGGACGCGCCGGGGGCAGAGCTCGCAGGTGGTCGCAGGGCTGGCCGGCGCTGCCGCCCGCCGCCCGCGGCGCGCGGGGGGCGCCCAAGCCGCCTTCGGCGGGGGCGCCCCGCCGCCCACAGCGGGCAGCCCCTGCGGGCGGCCGCGCGCGCGCCGCTGGGCGCCGCCGCCCGCAGCGGGGCGGGCCGGCCGCCTCACAGCCTCGGCAGGGCCTCCGCTGGCCATCGCTCGGACGTCCGTTCCCTGTGTTCTTCCAGGTTTCGTGCGAGGTTTTCGCCAAATGAGCAAGGATGCTCCTCGATGGTCCTCGCCGAAGGAAAATGCACACGTCCGAGCGATGCCAAGTCCGCCGGCTGCGCGCCAGAGAGCGACCCTGGGCAAGAGCGGCCTCCGGTGCGGGCAAAGCTGGTGCCCATGTCCAGTGCAGCTTGGGAGTGTCGGGCTCCCTGCCCCAGGAAGCCGAGGAGCACTGGATATGTGGATACAGATCAGGCCCCTATACTAGAGGCTCGAATTCTGTCCATATCCAGTGCGCCTCGGCCCTGCGGCGCCCCCTCCACGAAAGTCCAAGACGCCCTGGATAGGGACAAACATATTGCCCGCATCTGGTGCGCGGCCGCCTCAGGGGGGGCCGCGGGGGAGACCGAGTCCAAGCAATCCAGGCGCGCCGGCCAGTGCTGGCTGGCGGCGCGCTCACGGGGGGTCAGGGGGAGGGGGGCTTCTTAGAAGGCGCCGGCCTCCCATCCACAGAGAAGGCCCACGACCTTCAGGAAGCAGGGGTGCTTCTGAGACGCCCTCCCAGTCCCACCACCACCCTCTGCGCGTGGCCGAGCTGGGGGGGAACCCCGTGCTCCCTCGGGGATCTACGTAACCAGGCCCATGCAAATCTGGGCCAGTCGGGTCTTGCAAGATCCTGCAGGATCCTCCAGGCTCCTGCAGGCTCCTGCACCCAAGCCAGGGTCGGTGCGCCCCTGGCTCTTCAGGATCCTGCGCGGTCCAGCGCTCTGACTGACCCTTGTTTTCTCTTTGTGCATTGACCCCCGCCGCCTGTCGGGCCCCGAGACACACGCACCAGAGGCCACGCCGGCAAAGGGTCCCTCTCGCGTTAGGACGGGCACATCCCCCTGCAGGCGGATCTTGGACGACAACTTACACACACACACACACACCAAACATGTTCCAACACATGGAAGCAGGCTCCAAAACTGGTCCCCTGACTATTGTTTGACTATGTTGGGAATGTTCCCCCCTGGAGAGGGGCAGGCCCGGCTTAACTCTCGCGCGCGGCCGAGCCTCGCGCAGCGCGCCGCACGAGCGCGAGCGCGCGGCGCCCGCGGCGGCGCCGGCCTCGGCGGCGGCGCCGAGGGGCGGCAGCCGCGGGGACAGCAGCGCCGAGAGCTTGGGCCTGGCCGAGCTCGACCAGGGCGGCCAGGCGTGCGCGGGGCCCGGGCGCCGCCTGGAACCACAGGAGGAAGCCCTCCTCCTCCGCCTCCGCCTCCTCCTCCTCCTCCTCCTCCTCCTCCTCCTCCTCCTCCAGCTCCTCCACCTCCTCTTCCTCCTCCTCCTCCTCCACAACCTCCACCATCTCCACCCCTCCCTTCACCTCCACCTCCTCCTCCTCCTCCTCCCAGACTTTTGTTGCACTCATGGTACTTGAAGACCGCAAGCCAGGATCAAGTTCGAGCACCCGCCCAAGTGTCGCAACAGTGCCGAAACAGAGTCGGGCGAGTGTCCCCCAGGGCCCGACGCGTGAAACCCTCGAGTTTCGGTAATTACTTGCTTGGTGCCGGGAATTCTTCCTGGTGGTCAGGGCTACAGTCGGCCGCTGACAGAAGGAACGCTAAATAAGGAACGGAGCCCCTTCTTGGCCCTGTAAGCGCCTCCGTGCCCCAAGAGTGCAAGAGGAACAGCACTGGAGGAACCTAAGGAACATCGGGCCCCTCCCGAACCCAAACTGTTTTCCTTATTTTCAGCGTCTTGACTGCACAGCAGGCTGGAGCACCATAAGCCCAGACGTGCTCGCGCAAAAGATCACGGCGTGAGGCCTTTGACGAGGCCTTTGGGGGGGGCGTGGGCTCTCGACGTCTTCCGCCGCTCGCGCGGGCCGTCGGCGGCTCTCCGGCCTCCTGGTGCTCTGCAGAACGGCTGCAGCCCCGCCGCGCGCGCTCCCAAAGGGTGCCCGGAGCGCCCCGAGGGGCCGCCGCAGACGCGACCTGTGGGCCGAGAGGCTGGCCTCCCCGGGCCGTGGGAGCCTCACGGCGGGAGGCTCTCCTGGCCACCTTCGGCCTCCAAGTGATGAGCGCGTTTGCCACCACCACCACCACCACAAGTTGGAGGGGGGGTCCTCCTCCTCCTCCTCCTCCTCTCTCCTCCTCTCCTCATCCTCCTCCTCCTCATCCTCCTCCTCCTCCTCCTCCTCCCTCTCCCCCTCCTCCTTCTCTCTCCTCCTCCTCCTCCTCCTCCTCCTCCTCCTCCTCCTCCTCCTCGCCCTCCTCATCCTCCTCCTCCTTCCCCCCTCCAACTTATCGTGGTGGTGGTGGAAAACAGGCTCATCACCAAGGGCCCTCACACCGAGCCGCGGCACCAGCAACGAACAGACTCTGGGGGAAGAGCCGGCACCCGGGAAGGGGTCCAGACCCACAGCTGCGGCGCACTAACTGGTTCAATACGCGCCCCCCGAAGTCCCGACCCGTGCCCTCGGACCGGCTTGACATCCTGCGTCGCTTTTGAATGGCCCCAGGGCCCGGGGAGGGCCCCCAAAGGCCGGCAACGACACAAAGAACCTCCCACCCTGATTCCTGGTGCGACGCGAGCAAGTCTTGAGGACTTCTGGTGCTCACATCACTCTTCAACAAAAATCCTGGCGGCGGGGACCGGAGAAAGGAGGCAAAGGTCGGGCGTTGCTAGAAGTGCTCCTGGCCGAAGGTGCCCCCAGCTTTTCGCTGCCTTCTTGAGCCCCTGGGGCCCTCTGGGCCACGTGGGGGGTGCCCTGGGGGCCGTCTGGGCAACCCCGAGACTCCTGGGGGTACCTGCTCTCGGGTCGGGCGAAAGGGGGGGATAGCAAAGGGGGGGGTTGAGAATCAGCTCGCGTAGCTGATTTTCCTGGCGCCTCCCGGCGCCGGAGGCGACTGTGTATCGAGGAATGGGCCCCTCGGTGGGCCGAAACCAGCTGCATGCAGCAAATTTCGTAACCCCCCCTTTCCCAATCCCCCCCCCCGCTCGTCCGGCCCGATACTTCTAGCATCACCTGACAAAAGGGTCCTTGGGGAAGGGGGCCCCGGGGTGTCTTCGCCGCGCTTGGCCGCCAGGGGGGGGCCCTCCGTGGGCCGCGCGGGCCGCCGGAACGCGGCACGGGGCGAAGGGCTGGCCCTGGCCGGGGGCCCCGCGATCCGACGCCACGGGCCCAGTCTTCGATGATCCTCGGGAGGTGCATTAGCCGCCAGCGTGAGGTCGGGCGCGTCCCCCTAGAGGCGACTATTGGACGAAAAATAAGAAGCAGTCCAACAATGATCAAAACATGTTCAAACATACTATCAAAAACAATCGTCCACTGACTATTTGTTGGACTACTCTTGAGTATTCCTCCTGTAGAGGGACAGGCCCGACTTAGCGCCAGCGTGTGCCTGTCCACCGAGGCCCTTCACAGTGCGGCGCAGGCGGCGCAACGAGGCCCAGTACAGGCTGCGCGCTGTCGGCAGAACCGACAGGGGCAAAGACACGCTTGGGCTAACACACGTCCTCCGACCTCCACCCCCTCCTCCTCCTCCTCCTCCTCCTC
>CAUYUJ010003820.1:42500-60000 GCA_963575745.1 Prorocentrum cordatum | reverse complement strand
GGAGGAGGGGCGAGGAGGAGGAGCGAGGAGGAGGAGGAGCAGGAGGAGGAGCAGGGAGGAGCGAGGAGGAGCGAAGAGGAGGAGGAGGAGGAGCGAGGAGGAGGAGCAGGAGGAGGAGCAGGGAGGAGCGAGGAGGATGAGGAGGAGGGTCTGGACGATCGGATCGAGGCGGGCCCCGCCGGCCTGGCGGGCGAGCCCGGGGCAGCGGCGGGCTTCTCGCGCGCCGCCTCGGCCTCCCGCGGCGGGGCCCCCGCCCGCCGCTCCCTCGCCGCCTCGGCGGCCCGCAACTCCTGGGCGCGGAGGGCGCGGCGCAGGCACGGCACCAGCACCACCACCACCACCAGGAGTTCGAGGGGGAGGGGGGCCTCGTCCTCCCCCTCCCCCTGCCCCTCCCTCCCTCCTCCTCCTCCTCCTCCTCCTCCTCCTCCTCCTCCTCCTCCTCCTCCTTCTCTTCGTCCTCCTCCTCCTCCTTCCCCCCATTCAACTGGTGGCGGTGGTGGAAAACAGGCCCATCACACCTGGCCAACGGGCGGCTCGGCCAGGCGGACCATGGCGTGCCCTACAGTAGGGGCTCGACCACAAGAAGCCTTCCACAAGAAACCCAAGCCTGCACCCCGAGGAGGTCCATCGATTGTTTGGTGTGGGGGCGCCACGCTTTCCATAGCAGAACTATCGAAGCCCAAGAAGCCCAGGGCACCCTGGAGGCAAGCAGGGTGCTTCTTGGCATGGGTCTCCACTGTGCACGACGAAGCCCAGGGGCACACAGACGCAAGTAGACACAGATCCCAGGATGCCCCGTCTCCTCCATGCTTTTTGCCTGGACGCTCGGCGCCCCCCCCACTTCCCCTGCGCTCCAGACTTTTGTCCGGGGGATCGACGATGATTTTGTGTCTTCCTGTGCTGCTCCTGCTCATGGATACTACAGGGCAGTTTATAATACATCGGATTCCCAAAAATATTGGATTTTAATACATGATTGATTTATGAATAAATGTATGCATGAACTCATCGTTGTTTGTAATACTAAATCCCTGCATTGTTAATACATGATCCGCACGCAGAGCATGTAGAAAAAACGGTACTGTATACGGGCACGTGCGCGGCTGCCTGCAGAGCCCGGGGCTGCTGGCAACGTGGGATGCCCGCGGCGACGAGCGAGCCAGGCTGGCCAGCTAGCCAGACGGGCTGGCTCCGCCCTTGAGCAGGGACCGACCGTGTCCCGGCATTCCTATAGGCCTGCTACGACATGGTCGTAGAACGCGCAAGTGTTCTAATGACAGAAACAATGTTCTTAGAACATGAGCCCGACGTGTTAAAACAATACCACATCGGCCAGACACGTTCTGAGAACATGACGTGCAGCCCACACAAAGGGTCTCAGAACATTGTGTGGTAGGCCTGTGGGCACGCCAGGACGCTTCGCCACTGCTTGACACCCACGTCCAGCGCCCGGTCCGGCGGTTCCAGCCGCGGGCAGCCGCACCGGACGCGGTCCCAACCAAGTGCGTGCACCACCTGCGATGCACGTGAGGCTCCTTCTGGGAGCCGAGAGGCGTCCACGCTGCCTCCAGGAGGCCTCCGAGTGGCCTCCCCGCGAGCTCCCGACGGGATCCCAAAAGCATGCACCATCTGCGATGCATGTGAGGCTCCTTCTGGAAGTCCTTGGTGGGAAAAAAAAAGCCCACACGGTGAGGATTCTCGCTGTGAGAAATCGCGTGTCACGTCCTTCGTCCATCTTTAGAGGGTTTGGAAACGCGCCATCGGTGGATGAGAAGACTCCGTAGGGCACCTGCTTGCAGGCAGAATTCTGATGCGCCTGCTGTAAGTTAGCGGCGCGCACAAGCTGGGTAGGGGGAAGGGGGAAGGCTTCTTAGGAGGCTGCTTCTTATGCGTCGGGTTTCCATCTATAGAGCAGGCCTGTGCCTTCTAAGAAGCAGCCTCCTGAGAAGCCTTCCCCCCTCCCCCTGACCCCGCCTGTGCGCGTGGCCGAGAAGGAGCAGAGGCCGGCATGATCATACAGTCGGGGCGTTGACCCAAGGAACCCAACATAAGGAACGAGGCCCCTTTTTTCCATGAGTCAAACTTCGATTTCCGATCGAAAGCACAAGGAAAGCCTGAGGCAAGCTGCGAAACACTTACGGAACGCGGAGCCCCTCCCCAACGAAAAGGGTTCCTTCTTCAGGGACCCGACTGCAACCTCTCGGAGGGCAACCCTCCCCCGGCGTGCACAGCGCTCCAGGGACGGTGCGCCAGAGGCGCGCTCAAGAGGGGGTCCCCGCGCCCAACCGAGAACTCCGCGCCGGCCTCCGAGAGCTTATGCTCGTGCTTGCTTGTCCTCGTGTCCTGGTCGTCGTCGTCGTCGTCGTCGTCGTCGTCGTCGTCGTCGTCGTCGTCGTCGTCGTCCCGTCGTCTTCGTCGTCGTCGTCGTCGTCGCCGCCACCGTCGTCGCTGTCGTCGGCGGCGGCGGCGGCGGCGTCGGCGGCGGCGTCGGCGTCGGCGTCGGCGTCGCCGCCGTCGTCGTCGTCGCCGTCGTCGTCGTTGTCCTCCTCCTCCTCCTCCTCCGAGTCCTGGGGGCCAACGCGGGGTTATCCCTGAGCCGACACCCCGCACCCCTGAGGCGCCTAGGACGACCCAAGAGGCCCCCGAGAGACCCAGAAGAGGCCCCTAAGAGGCCTCAGAAGCGCCCCCGGACGCGTCCAGACGAATCACCTCCAAGAGATCCCCACGCGACCCCAGCGAACATGCAATAGGCTCCATACCCACAGCCCAGGCACGGTGGCGGGATGGGCCGATGGCTCGTGGATCTCCCCGTGGGCATCGACGACTGCCCGTGCCCGTGCTCTTCCTCTCCCGGGGCGACCCCCGAGCTCCCGGCCCCGCCCCCCTGCCCCGCCACGGCCGCGAGGGCGCCGAGGGCCCGCGGGCCACCGCCACCGAGTCGGGGAACCTGCTCGGATCGCAACGCGCACCGAACGCGTCGTCGTCGTCGCCGCCGTCGTCGCCGTCGCCTTCGTCGCCGTCGCCGTCGCCGTCGTCGTCGTCGTCACCGTCGCCGTCGCCGTCGCCGTCGCCGTCGCCGTCGCCGTCGCCGAGATCGTCGGCGTCGGCGTCGGCGTCGGCGTCGGCGTCGGCGTCGGCGTCGCCGAGATCGTCGGCGTCGGCGTCGGCGTCGTCGCAGTAGTTAATTAATCGTCCCGGGCCGCACGGGCACCGAATCGACATCGAGTCGGATCGGCTGCGCCAGGGTGCGCAACAGAGCCATGCAGGATGCCATCGGGCCGCGTCGGATCGCCCGAAACTCGGAACCGAATCGAATCGAACCGGGCCGGCTGGGGCCGATGTCGAGAATCAGATCGATCGGATCGACGTGGACCCTGAGCCGGGAGAGCCGAGGGCAGGGGCAGGCCGCGCCGAGGAGAGAGCGGTCGACGCAGGCCTGGCGATCGAGGGCGTCGCGGTGTCCTCACAACGGGCGCTGGTGCCCGTGGGGCCTATATAGAGATCTGGTCGAGATTTTCGCGATGGCGCAAGCTTTCGCAGTGTCGAAGAACCTCAGGGATGCCCTCACGCCGCCCCGGTGCCTGGGTGTTCCCCCCTCCATAGACGAGCGCGTTCCACTACTCGCAGAGTAACTACTCGCAAATGCTCTGGATCCCCCGCGGGGGATCTACGAGAAATTGCATCGATGCAGACGTGTGTTTTTTTACGACGTTTGCGAGTAGGCACTCTGCGAGTAGCGGAACGCGCTCGGTGATGCCACCTGGCCTCCTGGACGGGACACTGTGCCACGACCTTCCGCCTCCACGGACACCACTGCCGGGCCCCGGGACCGTCTAGCAACGCGCCCCGGATGAGCCTGCGGGCCCCCCGGAAGGGGGGCCCGACCTCTGGGGAGCAGCGCTGCGAACGAACCCACGCCGCACGTCGGCTGCCTGGGCCCTCCAGCCGCGGGAGCCCGCTCGAGAGCGAGGCCCTGGCGTCTGTCTCCTCCGGACACCCTCCTGACAGTTTGTCCCAGCCGCGCCCGGCCGAGGCAGCCAGAACTGCAACTCTCCTGCCGGACCTCCGCTCAGACCACGTACGCCCGAGGGCCTCTCCGAAGCGCCATCCTGCCCTCGCCTCCGGCGCTGCACCTGTTTCGTGACGTCGGTCCCCGGGGATCTCGACCCCCCTCCACGGGGCTGACATGCCGGCTTCTCACCCTGAGCCGTTGTCTCACAGCCCTGCGGCCGGTGGACGAAGCCGAACCGACGAAGTTCCTGCAGTAACGATCTGTATGCGACGCGCCAATATGAGGGCGAACGGTCTTCCCAGCCGCGTCTGGCCGCGGCAATCAGAATCTCCAATAGCTGGGGGAGCAAGAGCAATATCCATGGCACGCCACCGAGGGGAACCCATCAGCGTGCTACCGTCGCAGAGACACCACACTTCAAATTTCGAACAACACGACATAATAACACGCCGCCGGACTCCCACCGGTAGCGTGCCTCCGGGTGAGACCAGAAGGCACCGATACCGCTGCCCCCGGACCTCCCATGAGGTGCTCTCTCTGACCAGGACCTCGAGGCGCATCCAGCCGTGGCGACGAGGGCCCCCCCCCACAGGAGGCTCCGGAAGGCGGCAACGAGGCAGGGGTATAGAGCAGCGAGATCGGTGCCTTCGCCCAGACGTGCGACGCACTGACCTTGTCAACACGCGGCCTCACGAGGTCCCGACCCTCTCCCGGGGGACGGGCGCTTTATCCTCGGACGTTCTGTTGGCGGTCAAGGGGTGGGCGAGGGCAGGGCCCCCGAGGCCGAAGAGTAGGGAAAACCTCCGAGCTGACTCTCTAGCGACGCGCTCGTATCTGGGCCTCCTCCTCCTCCTCCTCCTCCTCCTCCTCCTCCTCCTCTGAGACCCTACTCCCCGCCCCTCCCAGGAAGCCCTCTGGGAGCCTCCGAGCTTCTCCCTCGCGCGGGGCTCCTCGGCAGCCCTCGGCGGGGGCCCGATCCTCCGCTCCCGCTCCTCGAAGTCCTCTCGTGCCAGGAGCCACAGAAAAGGGGCCCTGAGGGGAGGGAGAGGAAGCTCGGCCACACGGAAGAGTGACCCTGGGCAAGAGGGACCTTAAATTCAGTACGCGGCCACGGGGGGCCTTTGGGGGATCACACCAGGCGCGAAAGCCGCTGCTATCGCACTGCATCACCAAGGTCGGCGGTGGACAAACCTCCCTTTAGTAACCCCCCCCCTTAGTGAAAACGGCCTGGGACCGAAGCCCGCGGACCTGGACCTGCAAACATGACGGCCGCGACGCCCTCTCGCGAACCGAAAACGGCCAATTCCTGAATCGACGTGTCAGGGTAGGAGGTCTGTCCACCCCCGACAGGGGTCACTACGGCGAAGGGCCACTCTTACGCGCAGTCGAACAAAAAGGAGGACCACGACATCATGGGCCGGTGGTCCACCACCGCCGCCAGCAGGCAGGAGAGGGAGGCCCCTGCCCCCCCTCTTTGCGGCTCTCGGCGAGTGGGGCGACGGCGTGCCTGCAAGGTGGACGAGGTGCAGAGCGTCTGGCGTTAAGTCGGGCCTGTCCCCCTACAAGGGGATTGTCGACAAAAAAAGAAATACCCCAAAAATACACCAAACATGTTCCAAAAAGGTTCCAAAAACTAAAAAAAAATCCCCAGACGATTTATGGACCGCCCGACTTCAGTCTGGCGGCCCGTCGCTGGATCAGTGTGGTGGTGCGCGCGATCCGGTCCTGGCAGCCGTGCTGGCCGGTGCCCTCGCTCGATCGATGCTTCCAGCTCGGGCAGGGCGGCAGCAGGCAGCACGGGGCCCGATCTCTGCGCGCCTCCTGGGAGAGCCTCCCCCCGTCCTCCCCTCTCCCCCGTCCTGGCTGTGGCAGCGGTGGTGGAACCTTTGCCCGTCATGACAGAGACTGCCTACCTACCAGGCCACCCCAACCCAACCCGAAGACCCAGATTTCGTGTTTTTGTTGGGGGGGGGGGCATGTGTGGTTTCCCAGTGTTCCCCGACGCCCCCCCAACTGGGGATGGAGGGCAAAGTGGGGCCTTCGCATTGGGTTGGGGTGGTGGGTTCGGGTGGTTCTGGCAACAAAATGTGAGCGGCCAACTCTGGACGATTGTCAGCTTCTGGTAGCCCTCCACGGGCTCCGGGACCGTCAAAAAACGGTTCGGAATGAAACAGCTGGGAAGTAGTCCGGACCTCCAGGGGCCACCCATCGAAAAAATCGGAGCGCCAGACGTCTGGGAAGACTGAACGTGGAAAAGTCGGTGTCGACCTCGGTCATCGTCACTGTCCAATCTTGGATCATCCTCGCGAATCTGCGACGGCCAGCATGGACCATGACCAAGATCGACGTCGACAACACCCCGCGGCATCTTGTTCATGGCCATCGTCTTTCCTCCTCAACTGAAAGAACCGGGTCCCAGGCACCCTGGGACTCCGCGTAACGAGCTCACCCCTTCGAAGCCAACTCCTGGGAGGCCTCGTGATCACGATCCAGGGCTGTTACGGGCCCGATTCGGGGGCCGCGAAGCCGGATCGAGCGAGAATGCTGAGGCCAGGGGAAAGCCGAAACAAGTGTTAAGTCGGGGCGTGTCCACCTACAGGGGGATTTTTTTGGGGGGGAAAAAACAAAAAACAAACAAAAAACGCAAAACATGCCCCCCAAATGCTCAAAAATAGTCATCAAAATAGTCTGGGCCCACGATTTCTTTTACTATTTTCGAATATTCCCCTTGTAGAGGGACACGCCCGACTTACAACGAGTGGGATTCTGCCGGACTGCGTGGGCTCAGGCCACGGCTTTCGCGTGCGGGCGAGGCTCCCGAGGGCTGCGGACGAGCGCCCCGAGTCGTCCTATGCCGGCGTGCCCGGTGCCCTCTCCCCAAAGCCCTGGGCGACCGCAAGACGGCGACCAGGATG
Source organism: Prorocentrum cordatum (assembly GCA_963575745.1). Taxonomy (NCBI): domain Eukaryota; class Dinophyceae; order Prorocentrales; family Prorocentraceae; genus Prorocentrum; species Prorocentrum cordatum. The sequence goes on along the minus strand of CAUYUJ010003820.1, from coordinate 53,073 downwards.
CCGCGAGAAGCCAGAGCCAGAGCCCTCGGCCCCAGCTCTAAGTCGAGCCTGTCCCCCTACAGGGGGATTTTCGACGAAAAAGGAAGAGAAAAAAAAAAACCAAAAGTGCAACAAAAAAGTCAAAACATACTCAAAAATCAGTCCCCGTATTATTTTTGGACTATTTTTGGTCTACTTTGGGGGTATTTCTTACTTTCGTCGAAGATCCCCCTGTAGGGGAACACGCCCGACGTAACCCCGGCTGCCTGCGGCAGGCAGGGCCCCAGGGCCCATGCCTGCGCGACCGTGCCCGAGAACGCTGGGGCTCCAGCTCCTCCGAGGTGCCGCTCCTGTGCTGCGCGGGGCCCCCCTGAGAGCCCCGGCCCCTTCCCCGGATCCGGCTCCTCGCCCCGAGCCGTCTCCTGACGGCCACGTGAGCCCACGAACGGCCCCGAGAGGTAAAAACATCGGCGACGGGCCTCCGCCTGGAATTGCTCTGGACGCGGGAGTTTTGGAGGATCCGGCTTCTCGTCCCGAGCCGTCTCCTGACGGCCACACGATTGGTGGCGCGCACAAGGGGGTGAGGGGAGGGGGGAGGGCTTCTTAGGAGGAGGCTGCTTCTTAGAGGGCGCCGGCCTCACATTTATACCCAGGGCCCGCGCCTTCTAAGAAGCAGGCAGGGGTGCTTCTAAGAACCCCTCCCCCCTCCCCTCACCCCCCTCTGCGCGTGGCTGACATGAGCCCAAGAACGGCCCCGAGAGGTGAACATCGGCCACGGGCCTCCGCCTGGACTGGTTCTGGACGCGGGAGGTTTAGAGGGACACACTTTCGGAGCTCCGCTCGGATCTCTTGGATCTGCGCCGAACCCGCTTCCTGGCGCGCCAGGGGCGGCGCCGCAGGCGCCGCGGGGGGGATCCGGCTCCGATCCAAGACATCGTCGCGGAGCTCTGCAAATGTACGTTCATGCCGTGCTTCAAGTCTCCGGGTGCCTGGGCCAGGTCCCCCCCCCGGGAGCTCGCTCAGATTCGCGCAAGAGGTACCCTGGGCAATATAGAGAGATCTTTGGCGCGCGGCGTTCGGGGAGCCGCGGGGGGCGGGGGGGGCGGGGGGGGGGCCAGACCCATGCGCGCAAGACGGCGATCGGGGGGGCCACCCCCAGGGGCCCGCACCGAGGGTCACTCTGGCGAAGAGTCGCTCACTCCTAATTGCGTGCAGTCTCTGTACGCCCGAGATGAGCACGGAACGAATGGGTACAATGCCCAACAGCAAATGCTGCCCCAAACCAGCAGCGGCCACTGTTGGGCAGGCGGCTTTCTGTCTCAAAGGGACGCAGGCCGCGGCGACACCGACAGCGAGCCCTGTTCAGGATGAACAGGCACTGCTGTTGGGCATTGTGCCCATTCTTTCCGTACCCATTTCGCTCGTGCCGGAGGGAGGGAGGGAGGGAGGGAGGGAGGGGGAGGGAGGGAGGGGGAGGGAGGGAGGGGGAGGGAGGGAGGGAGGGAGGGAGGACTGGTCGACTGGTGGCCAAGGTCCCTGCGCCGCGACGTGAAGCCGCCAGGCCCGACGGCCGCCGCCGCCTCGGCGAGCGTCGCCGCCCCCCAGCTGTCGCAGAGGAACTCCGGGGCCTGGCCGTCGCCGTACGCGTCCGCCCACTCCCACGGCCTGGCTCGGCGGCGGTGCAGGCTCCGGCGCTGTGGGGTGGGGGCGGCCGACCCGTGCTGGGCAAGTTGCCCCCCACCGCTGCCATCTGTAGGACCGTGGAGGAGGGAGGTGCCCCTGGCCCAAGGTGCCCGCAGGATCATCGGGATGGCCCAGGCGGCCTCCAGAGGGAGCACCCCTCACGAGGCCCAGAGGGCCCCAGTGGCTCCAAAGTTGAGCGACAAGCTAGGGGCATCTTGGGCCAGGGGCACTTCTAGCAACACCCGAAGTGAGGGGGGGAAGCGAGGAGGAGGAGGCCTTCTCAGAAGGCGGCGGCACTTCTTAGAAGCCCTCGCGCCTTCCGAGAGGTCTTCTCTGCAGGCTCAGAGAAATTTCTCAGAAAGGGCGGGGGACTTCCGAGCCCTCTGAGATGGCCTTCTCCCTCTCCCTTCCCCCCCAGGCTCGCCGCCGACTGGAGGATGATGGCCCCGTCGTCGTGCTGTCGTCCTGCGAGGTCGTCGCGTCGTCGTTCGAGGCCTTCGGAGAGCCCCGCTGGTTCCTGGGAGAGCTTCCAGCCTCGGGGTGTCCTCCCGTTGCCGCGCCTCGCCGAGGGCGTTCTGGGGGAGGAGGAGAAGGAGGAGGAGGAGGAGGAGGAGGAGGAGAAGGGGGAGGAGGAGGAGGGGGAGGAGGAGGAGGAGGAGGAGGAGGAGGAGGAGGAGGAGGAGGAGGAGGCGGCGGAGGAGGAGGAGGAGGAGGAGGAGGAGGGGGGTGCACGGACCGCCCGGGGCGGCCGGAGACCCGAGCCATGGCCCGCACGCACGGGGCCCCCCGACGACGGAACGGTCTCGGCCACTTTCGGGGGCGGCCAAGAGGGGGGCGCGATGCATCGCGCATCGCCGATGCATCGATGCATCGCCGATGCATCGCCGATGCATCGACGATGCGGCGCGATCCTCCGACCCCATCTACTCCGACCCCATCTACGAGGCCTAGAATCATAAGACGCGAGGGGGCCCCCTGGGAGGCTCGGGGCCGGCAAAGAGGGGGGCGTCCAACAGGGGGGGTCGCAGATCATGGCTGGCGGCATGTGCGCCGCCAAGGGCGGAGGCCAGGGACGTCATGAAAGAAGAAGTGGCGCCATGAAATCTGAGGAGAGATCATGGCCCCCGCCGTGATATCCACCCCCCTAGTCATCACCCCCCTCTTGGCCGCCCCCGACACTTTCTGTCTCTAGGGGCCCTCAAGGGGACTCTGGGGCGGCAGTCAAGAGACAACCCAGGATGAGAAGCCGGTCATGGGGATCGACTCGAGCTTTCTGGGGCTCCACTCTTCGGAAGAATCGCGACGTCGGGGGTCCCGGACCACCACCCCCACCCGCGGAATTAGAGGAGTCAGAGCTGTGGGCGCACGTACTGGGAATGTGGTGCACCTCTGGATGAGCCTCTCGTGGCCACGGCTGCACCCGCCCTCGAACCTCTGGCCAAAGCACATCCTGTGGGACAGGCCCCAAAGGTCTATTCTGAGGCCCGGGTCTTTCGGACGCCTCCCAGCGCTATCGTCCTTTGATGTTCGAGGCTTCGTCGCCACAGCTGGGCACGGATCGGACACCTGGATAGCTCTCCGGCGCGGCCTAACCGACCTCCTCAGTGGCGAGCCCCTTTCCGCAACTGGGGAAGCCAAAAGGTACCGAGACTGCTACTCCCGGGACCTCTGCTGAGGCGCGTTCTGACCAGGAACTCTGAGCGAATCCAGCGGTGGCGACGAGGCATTCCCATGGGGGGCCAACAGGGGGGACACGAGGGAAGGGTAGAGACATGGGAACCTCTTCCTCCTCTGACTGTCAGCGCGTCTTCGTCTCCTCTGTGGAGAATCGCCCCCTTCTATGCCTCGCTCGAGTTCCGATAGGTTGGTCGAGCAACGGGGGAGGGGGAGGAGGAGGAAAAGGAAGAGGAAGAGGAAAAGGAGGAGGAGGAGGAGGAGGAGGAGGAGGAGGAGGAAGAGGAGGGGGAAGATGAAGAGGAGGAGGAGGAGGAGGAGGAGGAGGAGGAGGAGGAGGAGGGGGAGGCGGGGACCGTCACAGAAGGGGTCGGCGTGCTGCCCGCAGGGGCGTCGGACAGGCCGCCCCCTGATCACAGGGCTTGCCATCGCTCGGACGTATCCTGGTCCTGGCCACCGGGGGCAAGGCCCTGTCGTGTGGCCCACATCTCGGTGCGGGCAGCACCGCATGTATGACCAGTCCTGTGCGGTGCTCGTCTGTTTCAAATGCCGTGCTCGACGGCTGCGTGGATGGCTGCCAGGAGGACCGCGAAGAATCGGGGCAGAGCAGCGCAGCGGCAAAAATCCTTTTCCTCCTACTGCTGCTCTTCCTTCTCCTGGGGGAACAAAAAGTGGCATAAACATAAAAACTCGGAGGTCCGCGCGGATTTCTCGGATCGGCGCTGGACCCCCCTCCCTGGCGCGCGGAGCGCGCCAAGGGCGGCGCCGGAGGCGCCGCCGGCGGGGCCCAGCGCCGATCCGAGAAATCCGCGCGGACCTCCGAATTTTTATGTTTATGCCACTTTTTGTTCCTCTTTCCTCCTGCTCCTTCAAAACCCCCTTCTCCTCCTACTGCTGCTGCTCCTCCTCATCCTGCGAAGTAGGTCGGCGACACCTGCCGGAAGGACAAATGAAACCCACGTGGAGCGAAACTCAAGTTGATCCCACGTCCCCACCCCGACTCAAGAAGTCAGCGGACAAAAAAAAACATCCAGCGAGCGCTATGGCATGTACTTGCTGGATAGACAAGAACAACATCGGACAGGGATAATTCGGAAATCTCTGAGATCCGGCGGATCCTCCTTGTCCTCATCATTGTGAGCTGCTGGTGGCGATGGACGACGGCGGACTATCTGACGGTGGTCGTGGAGGATCTCAGGCAGAACGGTTGTGGTTGTGGTGTTTCGTTGCACTATCCGCCGTGCTCGGCCACCATCCTTTCCCTCGCCATCGCTCGGACGTCCATTCCCCGTGCATTTGTCTGTTTCGTGCCTGTCTTCTCGCGCAATGATCAGGGATTCTCCTCGAGGGTCCTCGCCGAGAAAACAATCCACACGTCCGAGCGATGCCCCTGGATCACAGGACTTGCCATCGCTCGGACGTCCATTTCCCGCGCATGTGTCGGCTTCGTGTGTGTTTTCGCGAGATTGGAGGGAAGCAGGGAAGCACTGAAGAGAAAGCGTCTGCTCACAGACACCACTCTAAGCCTCAGGAGAACACTTAGAGGACCACGCCAAAGGCGAAGTCCATGGCACGGCGGGGGGGGAGGGGCAGGCGGCCTCGCCCCTGCGCGGGGCAAGGCATCATCGCCGACCCTCCCGCTGCTTCCCCCGCCGCGCACCGGGCTGAGGAGCGCCAGGAGGACCACGTCCAGCCGGCGAGCTCCCCAGCGACGACGACGCCGCCGCAATCTGCCTGCGAAGCTCGTCCGCGCCGACCGTCATCAGGGCGGCCACGACCTCGGCGTCGGGGTCCACGCCACCCTTCACGGCGCAGAAGCGCGCGACCAGGTCGCGCAGCTCCGCGTCCGAGCCCGCGGCAGGCGGCGCAGCAGCAGCAGCGGCAGCCGCCCCTCCCCGCACGAGGCCGTCGGCCCAGCGGTCGTCGTCGATCGCGCCGTCGCCGTCAGCATCGGCCTCAGCCTGCGGCGGCAGCGCGGCCAGGGCCGCGCGCTCGCCAGCAGGCGCAGCTTCAACGCCAGCGCCGTCCCGCCGCCGCGCCGCGAGGCGCTGGCGGCGTCGTCGCCGCCGCTCCACCCGGGCCGCCGAGCGGGCCTTGGGAGCGGCAGCGCCTTCCGTGGCAGGGGCCGCGGCTGCGGCCGCGGGCGGCGGCGCGGCGGCGGGCGGCGCCTCTCGGAGCGCGAAGAGCGCTGCCGAAAGTGCCGACCGCGCCACTGCCGCCACCGTGCGGCGCGGCGCGCGACCCTGCACGGCTGCCCGCACCGCCGCCTCGACGAGGACAGCGGCGTCGGCAGCCCCTCTAGGCGCCTCCATCCCGCAGCGGCCCCAACGCGGAACGAAGGGGCGGCGAAACGACGGCGCCGTGCGACCGCTTGAGCCAAAATGGCTACGGATTTCGCGAGATTGGAGGAGGAGGAAGAGGAGGAGGAGGAGGAGGAGGAGGAGGAGGAGGAGGAGGAAGAGGAGGAGGAGGAGGGAGGAGGAGGAGGAGGAAGAGGAGGCGGAGGAGAAGGGAATCATGAAAACCATACGGCCGGATTCTCCTTCGGGACCCCTTCGCGAAGCGAGGGCCTCGGCGCGGTGAACCGCACGGTCTGCGCGAAGGTCTGCGGAAACGCGAGCTGCCGGGGAGAGGTCGGCAATCTCCCGGCCATCTCCTCTCGGGTGTTGCCAGAAGAGCCTCTGGCCCAAGGTGCCCCCGAGATTCTCGTGGTGGCCCAGACGGCTTCCAGAGCAGCCATCACGAGGCCCCCCTGACCTTTTATCTTATTATTCTTGATATTGTTTTAGATAAGTGTATCATTATCAGCAGTATCATTATTAGCATTATCAGTATTACTAATCATCTTCTTAGAATGGTTATCCTTATGATTATGCATCTTCGTCTAAGTATACGCATGGTCATTCCCATGAATTGTATTAGTCTCCTCCTCTTTCTCCTCCTGCTTCTTACTCTTCTTCTCTAGCCCTCCGGTCCTACAGACCTATCCGACCTGGTTTAACAGCCTCGACTGGAACTGGGACGTCGGGATCCTGGCGCTCCTCCCTCGATCCTCCATCCTCTGGCTTGGACGCCCCCGAAAGGGGTACGGAAAATCACCCCAGAGAATATCACCCTCCTCTCCCTCCCTCCCTCCACTCCCAGCACCCCCCCCCTCCCACTCCCTCCACTCCCCCCCCCCCCTTCGGTTCCACTCCTCCGCTCCACGGGCGAGTCCAACCACGGCAGCGCAGGGCCATCCCAGCAGCCCGGAGAGGGCGAGGCGCTGCCAAAGAACCGCCACCCTCGGAGTTCGGCCCCTCCCCCCGCGTGAGCGGCCACGAGGGGGGTGTCCAAGAGGGGGGGGTGCAACTCATGACCGGCGGCATGTGCGCGGCCCAGCGGGGGGGCCAGGGACGCAATGACATAAGAAGAGGCGCCACGAAATCTGGGGAGATGTCATGGCCCCCGCCACGATATCCACCCTCCCCTGGTCAGCACCCCCCTCTTTTCCGCCCCCGACCCCCCCGCCCTCCACTCCCTCCACTCCCTCCCCCGGAAGTTGCCCCTGCAGCCAGCATGCCAATCCTATCCCCAAAGTCAGATTCTGATTACACCAGAGGAACAAACCCAATCCATGGATGGTTTAAAATGGGATCGATCAAAAGATCGATGAGGAGATCGACCGGGAACTCGGCCCGGGACCAATGACCAGGAACCTGGGAACCCTGAAACAGGAACCCGGGAACCCAGCCGGCCACCAAAATTGGCGGGATACTTTCGCCAAATCTTTAAATTTCCGCTAGGTCCCCTTCAGAGCAAGCACTGATTGCGGAAAAAAGGAGTCGGCAGGTTCGTGTCGAGTCCAGTCGACCCCAGTGTTGGTTTCTGAAATCGCGGGGATCTTTCAACCTTGGGCGACCGGGCGCTCCAGAAGCGTCAGCTCGGTCAGCATCGACCGATTCTGGGTCGTTCAAGATTTAACGCCGCCGGCGGGGTCGCCGCCAGTCGACACGACGCGAACCTACCGTACGATGCCCAACAACAAATGTTGTCCAACATCGACGGCGGCCGCCGTTGAGCGGGCGGCCGTCTGTCCAAAGTGGACAACGCCCGCGGTGGTGCGGGCAGCGAGCGCTGTTCGAAAAGAACAAGAACTGCTGTTGGGCATCGGACCCATCCTTTGAGCAGGGACCGACAGTCCCGGCATTCCTACAGGACCACCACGAAATGATCTGAGAACCCAAGAATGTTCTAAACACAGAAACAATGCTCTTCGAGCATAAACCCGATGTGCTAAAACAAGACAGACTCAGTCAGAACTAAGAGCTTTTCAAGCAAACCACAAAAGGTTCTTAAAGCATGATTTGGTCTTTGGCGGGCCTATAGGCGAGCCAGGACGCCTCGCCCTGTCCATACCCATTTCGCTCGTGCCGGGAGGGGGGGAGGGGGGCACTGGACCTGGCCATCGCTCGGACGTCCATTCCCTGTGCTTTTTCCAGTTTCGTGCGTGGCTGTTTCGCCAGATGATCAGGGATGCTCCTCGACGATCCTCGCCGAAGGAAGAATGCACACGTCCGAGCGATGCCAGGGGACACCACGACGCCGGCCCTGGCCCGGCCCAGCAGCCCTGGGCCCGGGGCTCGGCGCCCACGCCACCCCCGACGACGACGAGGGCCGAGGCTCGAGGACGGAGGCCCTGGAGTCTGGGGAGCCCCTCCTCCTCCTCCTCCTCCTCCTCCTCCTCCTCCTCCTCCTCCTCCTCCCCCTCCTGCGTCTCCCGCCGGGCGTTGCCAGAAGCGCCCCCTTGGCCCAGGGCGCCCCGAGCTGGCCGCTCCGTCTCGGAGCCCCATGGGGCCCCCCTTGGCCTCGTGAATGGGGCGCTGGGGCCCAGCATGGGAAAAGGCCAGGGCTGGCGTTGGCGCATGTAAGGGGCGGGGGGGAGGTCAAGAAAGAGTTCAGGCTGCTCTTGCAGGGCCCTTAGAGGACCTCAGGTTGGACGAAAGGGGGGTCTGATTTGGGGGAGGGTGGGGGGCTGGTTTGAGCTGTCTTGGAGGGTTCTGGGGAGTCTGGGCAAAAGGCAGCTCTTTCATGTCTGGTTTCGGGGGGTGTAGAATGGCTCGTCTGGGAAGTGTGTGACAGAGACCAATACTTCCCAGGAACACCCCTGAGGTGCGCTTTGACTAGGATTCCAAGGCGAATCCAGCCTGGTGACGAAGGAAGGGTACATAAGGGTACGGCAGGTCCGTCTCGCGACGGCTATCGCGTCGGCTCCTGACACCACAAGGTTCGTGAAGCCTTCGAATATCGTGGTTTTCCGATAGCACAAGTCGTGCGATACCAGCCGACACGGGGCCACTGGCGGCGTTCAACCTTGAACGCCCGCGCTGGTGCCGCCGCCGCACCGACAGGACACGAACATGCCAATGCACCGTGGAACCCCCGATGTCTGGACCCGATCCCTGAGGCCGACTCGTTCTCCCGAGGTGCTTTGGACGGTCCCAGGGAATGTAAGGGCCACCCAAAGCCAACATTTGTCCAAACCCCTCTGCCGTGCATCGGGAGCGGCCACGAGGGGGGTGTCCAAGAGGGGGGGGGGTGCAACTCATGACCGGCGGCATGTGCGCGGCCCAGCGGGGGGGCCAGGGACGCAATGACACAAGAAGAGGCGCCACGAAATCTGGGGAAAAATCATGGCCCCCGCCACGATATCCACCCCCCCCTGGTCAGCACCCCCCTCTTTTCCGCCCCCGACGTGCAGCGCTTCACGATGCGCCAATATCAGGGGTAGCGGGATCTGTGCCCCCTCCTCCTCGAAGCCTCCATCGTGGACATCGGCGGGACGGCAACACCGAAAACCGACCGAGCCGACGGCGAAACCGCAAGGCGGCCGAAGGCGACGGGGCGCGAGCAGCCTGGAAGGGCGCCGCAGCGCAGCCACGACACGACAGCCGACCGAACCGAGCCCCGACCGCAACCGCAACCGCAAGCGAAGCGACCGAACCGCGGACACCCTCTTCAGGCGGCGCCCCGCACGAAAGCTCCTTCTCCAGCGCGCGCTGCTTCTTGCCCTTCTTCCGCCGACCCTCCGGCACCCAGCCCGGCGGCGCGGTGAGGTGCATGCCCCTGCTCCGCGCCTTCTCTCGGCGGAGGACAAACCTCCCTTTAGTACACCTCCCCTTAGTGAAAACGGCCTGGGGCCGAAACCGACGGACCCGGACCCGCAAAAATGACGGCCGCGGCGCCCTCCCGCGAACCGAAAACGGCCAATTCCTGAACCGACGTGTCAGGGTAGGAGGTCTGTCCACCCCCGATTCTTATGGCTGCGCGCAAGAGGGACCCTAACTTACGCGCGGCCGCCTCGCGGCCACGAGCGCCTCAAGGCTACCGACCTCTTACGGCTGCGCGCAACGAGTGGCCCTCAAAGTGACGCAAGAGCGACCGGCCTCGGGTGCGCGGCGTCCGGCAGGCGCGCGGGGAGGCCACACCCGAGCGCGCAGGCCGCGTCGTGTCGCGGCGCAGGCGGCCTACGTGTGGGCACTGCTTGCCAGGCCTCCTCCTGGGCCATCTTCTGGCGGCCTTCAGGGTCGAGGAGGGCCCTGTGTTCACGCAGTGCGCAGGCATACGGCGCATGGCGTCCAGTCCCCAGTCGCACATGGGCCAGGAATGAGCCCAGAAAGGCCCCTGGCACGACAAAATATGACGACGTGGGATGTCCGGGAACCCCATCCTGGTCATCCCTGCCCTCCTCCCTCAGGCCCTCGTCGTCGTCCGCGTCGTCGCCCCCTGTCGTCAACGACGTCGTCGCCGTCGTCCCCTGTCGTTGTCGTCGTCGTCGACGTCGTCCCCTGTCGTCGTCGTCGTCGTCGTCGTCGTCCCCATCGTAGTCGTAGTCGTCGCCCCATGTCGTCGACGTCGTCGTCGCGGTCGTCGTCATCGTCGTCGTCGTCGTCCTCGTCGTCCCCGTCCTCGTCCTCGTCGTCGTCGCCGTCGCCGTCGCCGTCGTCGCTGGCCTGACCAACCCTGTCACCTTCTACTCTGCGGGGGGTGTTGCTTGTCGGGCCCTCCTTCGGGCTCCGTGGGCCCCCCACAAGGAACGGCCTCGGGCATCCTTGGAAAACGCCACCCCAGCGAAGCCGGGACACGTCCGAGCCCCGGCGAAGCTGCCTGTGGGGCATGGCAACCCCGACGACCCCGACATTACACGTGCTTCGGGCCCTCCTCCTCCTGCTCCTCCTCCTCCTGCTCCTCCTGCTCC
>CAUYUJ010003820.1:35000-40000 GCA_963575745.1 Prorocentrum cordatum | reverse complement strand
CCATCTTTTCCCAAATTTTCTGGGTGTTCGTCTTCCCCCCCACTTCCCATATTTCTCCGCATTTTCCTGGGAGTCGACGATGAGTGGTGTCTGTGTGTTTTTCCCCTCCTGACTCCCCCTTGGTGCGCTCTGACCAGAATTTCAAAGTGAATCCAGCGGTGGCGACGAGGGTCTCCCAGGAGGCCCAAGCAGGCGATTTGCGCGGGAAGAGCACAGCGGTAGCAGTTCCCTTTCCTCCTGTGAGTTCTCTTTCTTCCAAACTTTAGATGTCAAGGCTCTTATGTTTTAGCCCTCCTGGAAGGCCAGGGACGGACCCGATCTGCTCGCTGCACGTGGGGGGAACAGCACAAATGCTGCTACTCACCAGACCTCTCCCCGGGGCGCCCTCTCGCCAGAACCTCATGGCGAGTCTGGCGGTGGCGGCGAAAGCCTTCCCAAAGAGGCGAAGGCGAAGCAATGGTACAGGGCAGTTGTTTTATACATACAATTTGTTTGAAAACAATGATTTTTAAGACATGCTTAATGTATGAATAAACTGATGCATGAACTCATCGTTGTGTTTAATACTGAGTCCCTACATTTTTAATACATGATCCGCACGCGGAGCATGTATTAAAACGGCACTGCATTGACGGCGCGCAGAAGGGGGTAGGGGAAGGGTGGAGAGCTTCCAAGAAGGAAACTGTTTTTCGAAGGCGCATGCTTTACGTCTCTGTAGATGAGGCCCGTGCCTTCTAAGGAGCAGGGTGCCTCTAAGAGGCCTCCCCCCTCCCTCGACCCCGCTCTGCGCGTGGCTGAAGTACCGATAGCCTTTGGTCGATTCTCCGCCCGTCGTCGCGAAGCGACGGCCAGGATGGACCATGACCAAGACCAGCGCAGGCAAGACCCCGCGCCACCTCGGTCGTGGTTCGTGTGTTTCTTCCCTCGGTCCGATCGTCGCCGTCGCTGCCGGCGCCCCAAGAGGCCCAGGAAGGCGAACCCGAAGATGGGTTGAGTGGTTTGTTTTCCACCACCACTACCATAAGTAGGAGGGGGAGGGGGCCCTCCTCCTCCGCTTCCTCCTCCTCATCCTCCACCTCCTTCTCCCCTCCAGCTTATTGTGGTGGTGGTGGTGGTGGTGGAAAACAGGCCCACCACGGGCAGCAGCGTAGGCACTCTTTCCTCCCTTGGGTGGGGGTCGTCATGGCCGCCCCCGACCTGCGGCGCGGCGGCCTGCGCAGCCATCGATGGCCCGCGGCCGCCCGTTCCCCTTCGCCCAGACGCCCTCGACGTCGCGAGCAGAAACCACGGCTTTCGAGTTCGGCGGGCCGTCCTCGTCGGCCGCCCGGACGCCTTCTGGCCTCGCGGTGCCCTCCTGCAGCCGAGCCGAGCCGAGGGCCCTCCGTGTGATGCCCGAATCGCCCTGGGCGGGTGGGCCGAGCACCGAAAGCCTGGCCTCCGCCAGTGGGGTCAAGACGGATCGGGTGAGGTCGGGCATGTCCTCCTAGAGCCGGATTTTATGTAGTACAGAAATAAGAACCAGAAAGAAACAACCAATCGGCAATGGACAAGGGAGCACGCATGATCGCCCGCCACCAGACTTTCATACTATTCTTGGGTACCCATCCTGTGAAGGGGCATGCCCGACTTCAACATAGGAAGACACCCCGCGGCAAAAATATCGCGAGGTCGGAGGTCTGGACCCGCGCACCGCCCGAGAGCGCTGGGGGGCGGAGGGGCACGTCTTTGGGCCACAGGGGGCGGCGGACCTCCTCTTCCTCCCTGGCCCCTCCTCCTCCTCCTTCTGCTCCCCCTCATTCTGCTCCTCCCTTTCTGCCCCTCCTCGTCCTCGTTTTCCTCCTCCTCCGCCTGCTCCTCGTCCCTCCTCCCGCCTCCCTCCTCCTCATCCTCTCCTCCCTCCCCCGCCCTCCTCCTCATCATCCCGCCCTCCTCCTCCTTCCCTCCTACTCCTCCCCGACTACTCCTCTCCTCCTCCTCCTCACGCCACCCCCCCCCTCTACCTCTCCCCTCACCCCCAGTCCCCCCCCCTCTCCAGACCCCTCCTCCACCCTCTCCCTCCTCCCCCCCCATCCCCCTGCTCCCTCCTCCATGATCCCTGCTCACTGCTCCTCCTCGCTTACTCATCCCCCTTCCGCCCTAAAAGCCCACACCTGGTTGGCCCCCCCGTTCCTTGCCACCCCCTTCCCTCCGCCCTTTTACTGCTCCCCCCCCATTCCTCCCCTCCTCCCCCCCCTTCCCTCCTCCCACCCTCCCCCCTCCTCCCCCCCCCCCACCACAACCTTCCTCCTCCCTCTCCTCCTCTACTCCACCTCCTCCTCCCTACTCCCCCCTTCCTCCTCCTCTCCTCCTCCTCCTCCTACTCCTCCTCCCCACCCGCCCCCCACCTCCCCCCCCCGCCATCCCTCCTCCTACCCCTCCTCATCGCCTCCTCCTCCCCATCATCCCTCCTCAACCCTCCTCTCTCGCTCACTCACTCACTCCCTCTCTCTCTCACTCACTCACTTACTCAATCGCTCAATCACTCCCTTCCCCCTCCTCCTCCTCCGCCTCCTCCCCCTCGTCCTCGTCGTCCTCCTCGTCCGCGCCGCCCTCCTATCAATCGCTCAATCACTCCCTTCCCCCTCCTCCTCCTCCCCGCCTCTCCCCTCGTCCTCGTGTCCTCTCGTCGCGCCGCCTCCTCGACACCCTCCTCCTCCCCTCCCTCCTCCTCCTCCTCCTCCTCCTACTACTACTACTACTACTACCACTACCACTACTACTACTACTACTACTACTACTACTACTACTACTACTACTACTAATACTACGACCACTACGACCACTACGACCACTACGACCACTACGACCGCTACTACGACCACTACTACCACTACTACGACTACTACGACTACTACGACTACTACGACTACTACTACTACTACTACTACTACTAGCACTAGTACTAGTACTACTACTACTACTACTACTACTGAGACTACTTCTACGACTACTACTACTACTACGACTACGTACTACATCTACTATTACTATACGGACTAAGACGACTAAGTACTACTACTACTACTACACTACTACTTTGCTACTACTACTACACTACTACTACTACTCATACTCCTACTCTACTACTACTACTACTACTACTTACTACTCCTGCTCCTCCTCCCCCACTACTATACCACTACCACCACTTACTACTACCACATACTTAACCACTACTACTTACTACTACTACTACTACTAATACTACTACGAACATACTTACTAACACAACTACAACAACTAATACAACTACTACCACTACTTACTACGACTACGACTAAGACCTACGACTACTGAATACGATACTACTATTACTAATAACTACTACTACTACTACTATCCCCTACTACTACTACTATACTACTACTACTATTACTACTTACTACTTAACTTACTACGCTGCTCCTACGACGGCTGCTACTACTACTTACACTACTAAGACTACGTCCACGACTAAGACTACGTCCACTACTACTTAACTACGACTACTACTAATCTAGGAATAGTACTCGTACTACCTCCTACTCCTACTCCCAATGCCTACTACTACTTGCTTGGACTACTACTACTACCACTTTACTACTACGATCACCACCACTTGACTACTACTTTTTACTATATGCTTTTTTTATAATAATACTACTACCACGACTACTACTACTACTACTACTACTACTACTACTACGACGACGACAACGACGACGACGACGACTGCGACTACTACTCCTACCACTACTACTACTACTACTACTACTACTACTACTACGACCACTACTACTACTACTACTACCGCTACTACTACTACTACTACTACTACTACTACTACTACTCTACTACGCCTACTCCTACTACTACTTGCACTATTACTACTACTACCACACCACTACTACTACTACTACTACTACTACCACTACTACTACTACTACTACCACTGCTACTACTACTACTAATACTACTACTACTACTACTACTACTACTACGACTACGACTACTACGACCACTACTACCACTGCTACGACTACTACTACTACTACTACTACTACTACCGCAATTACTACTACTGCTACGACTACTACTACGCGATCTTGTCATACGGATCTCCGGGGCTCTGGGAGATCATTGGGCCTGACGTTGTCAGCTTCGCGCTTCGCGTTGTCTGCTGGGAATAACAGAGCTCCTTGAGTCTTTCGCGGGTCCCGTGGGATTATCCCCCAGGGGCCCGGGCTTTCTTTCCGCGACGCCGCCCGCGAACCACAAGTCACACAGTGAGAGGCATTAGACAGGGCGGTTTCTGCCCCGCCGCCTCGTCAGCGCAGCATTAGGCGTCGCGCGTGCGCACGAACCACCTGGGACTTCTGGCCGAAGACTTTCGTTTCCTTGCCGTTGCTTGTCTGCCCGAGCGTTGCCCCAACGCCCGAGCCAACGACTTTTCACCCCAGGGTCTATTCAGAACTAACAGCCAAGGCATTACAGCCAAGGCACTAAATGGAAACTAGACAACTAAGGAATCAAGGAACTACAGCGCAAGTTAGAGTGGCCCCTCGAGGAAGGGCGCGCCTGTCATAATGAATCGAATCGATTTTTCTCGTCTCCTTGGAGAGCTCTGGGGCTCCGAATCTGTCATCCACATCTGAGGTCGCCTATCCTCGGATACACGTGATGGTTGGTGCGACACCGTCCGAGTTAAGATTGATTTAAACCACTTGGCGGCATGGAATCATGTCATACCTCTCACGGGTAGCGTCTGCAATCTTCCAGTGTCTGAAATGAACTCACAGAACCCGCCCTCAAAGCGTTGCGCATGGAAGACAGTTCCTCTGTTCCGAGGAAAGCAGCAGGAGACAACAGTCGGGAGACGACGATATCCACATCGGTCAAAACTGGTTCCCTGACCCCTCCTGAGGTCCACTCGCATTGAATTTCAACGCTCCGGCGAGCCGCGGCGACAAGGAAGCCTCGCG
>CAUYUJ010003820.1:27500-30000 GCA_963575745.1 Prorocentrum cordatum | reverse complement strand
TACTACTCCTTCTACTGCTACTACTGCTACTACGAGATCTGTTCATACGGACCTCTGGGGCTCTGGAAGATAATTTGGGCCTGACGTTGTCAGCTTCGCGTTGTCTGCTGGGACAAACAGAGCTGCCTGAGTCTGTCGCGGGCCCTGCGGGATTATTTTCCAGGGGGTCCGGGCTTTCTTTCCGCGACGCCGCCCGCGAACCGCAAGTCACGGAATGAGAGGCATTAGACAAGGCAGGTTCTGCCCCACCGCCTCGTCAGCACAGTATTAGGCGCCACGCGTACGCGCGAACCACCTGGGACTTCAGGCCGAAGACTTTCGTTTCCTTGCTGTTGCTTGTCTGTCCGAGTGTTCTCCCAACGCCCAAGTCAACGACCTTTCATCCCGGGGTCTATTCAGAACTAACAGCCAAGGCATTACAGGAAACTAGACAACTAAGGAATCAAGGAACTACAGTGCAAGTTAGAGTGGCTCCTCGAGGAAGGGTGCGCCTATCATCATGGATCGAACCGATTTTTATTGTCTCCTTGGAGAGCTCTGGGATTCCGAACTTGCCATCCACATCTGAGGTCGACCCTCCCTCGGATCCACGCGATGAATGGTGCGACGCAGTCCGAAGTAAGATTCATTTAAACCACTTGGCGGAATGGAATCATGTCATATCTCTCACGGAAAGCGTCTGCAAGCTTCCAGCGTCTGAAATGAATTCACAGAGCCCGCCCTCACGGCATTGAGCATGGAAGCCAGTTCCTCTGTTCCGAGGAAAGCAACAGGAGACAACAGTCGGGAGACGACGATATCCACACCGGTCAAGACTGGTCCCCTGACCCCTTCTGACGTCCACGCGCATTGAATTGCAACGCTCTGTCGAGCCGCGGCGACAAGGAAGCCTCACGAGAGCCAACGCACGCAGCGATGTTCGACGCTCTGTTCTGCCGTTGCGACGGGGAAATCTCCCGACAGCCAAAGCGGCGCAAACTCTTGTCTCACCGCGCTCTCCACTGGTCTTCGGCTATGGACTCCCAATCAAATCGACTAAGCCTCTGCGCCAGAAAGCCAGCCAGCTCCTGAAGTGCAGACGCCTCACAGGTTCGCTCCCAGGATTTGACGCAGCGCTCAGGACAGGACACCACAAAGGCACCCATCACTTCGGCTGCGCGCCCCCCGAGAGCAACGCCTGGAGGAACCCGCGCACGGCCAAGAGGGAGGGCCATCTGCTCTGCCGACAGCACTGTCTGCAGATTAGACGCTGTGCAAGACGCCAGTCTTCTGCTATTGACACAGAAGTCAGACACCATATGTTCCTCATAGACAGAACTCAGCTTGAGGTCACCCAGCGACGCCCCGGAATCTTTGCTGAGTGCCTGCGCAGAAGCGCGCTCCACCTTTTTGGGGCAGTTCTTTACTTCGCGCGCGAGGTCGGAAGTGCAAGCGAAGCGTCGAGAGTCTCATGTTGACCAGCCTCAGTTTCGGCGCTCGGAAATTCCACCTCGTGGCGACTGGCGTCAGCCGAGGCCGTCTTCCCTCGCGCCTCCCTGGCATCAGCCAGCGCAGCCAACTTACGAAACGATTGAACTCGCTCCCAGCCATCTTTGCCCAACAGATGGATAGCAGGAGGGGATGCGAGTATCGCTCCGCTCGGCCCCTTGCGCTCAAGAATCACTGCCTTTTCTCTTTCGACGGTTAGCTCTGTGAAATGCATCAGTTCGATCAACTTTGGACTGACCGTCAGCTGAGTCTCATCACCGTCGAGGTCACCACCGGCCATAGCACTGGTGACTGCGCCTTTTGATGAGTAAACTACGGCGTTACCCACAGCGATTCTCATCGCGTTTGGCATGCGGACAGCCGCGCGGAGTTCAAGGCCCCGGGGGAAGTGGGTCGGGCAACGCCGCAACACCACTGGGCCAGTATAGACGGTCTGCGCCCTTATCACAAGGCATTCGCCCTGCTCAAGAACGCCCCCCGCGACGCTCAGCGCCATGAACGAACCGCCGGGCCCAGGCGTTGACAGCCAGCCAGTTTTACGCACTTTCTTGGCGAGCGTACTCCACCGGCAGTTCGCTAACCGCAGTGCTCGGCGAGTTCCTTTAAAGATCGCGCGGAGATGCCCCTCCACAACCTTATAATCAAGCCCCCCAAGAGAAGTCTCGGCGGCCCCATTTGTCCTCATCAAATGCGAATCGGATTTGAGAGGCAGGCAATGGACGAGATGAATTCCACTCCGAGACACTAGCTCCGACCTTAGGGGGCGCCTGTTCGCGTCGCTGCCCACGGCGCTTCAGCTGGCGTTTCACCGCGCCCCCCACGGCGCACTGCGGAGATGGACGCTCGATGCCGTAGGCGGAATACACGTTGCTCTGACGAGCGCGCGCAACCGCTTCCGACATCAGGGCGTCGAGCAACTCCGGCCCTTCACGCGGTCCGTCAGAGGCGACAAACTCGCGATCCGCGTCCGAAGCACCCCAGCCAAAGTAGGCTCTAAGACAGGGTGCCTCAC
>CAUYUJ010003820.1:17500-20000 GCA_963575745.1 Prorocentrum cordatum | reverse complement strand
TACGACTATTACTACTACTACCACTACTACTGCTGCTGCCACTGCTACTGCTACTACCACTATTACTACTAGTACTACTACTACTCCTACCACTACTACTACTACCACTCCTACTAATACTAATACTACTACCACTACTACGACTACTTCTACTACTACTACTACTACTACTACTACTATTACCACTACTGCTACTGTTTCAGCTACTCCTACCACTACTACTACTACTACTACTACTACTACTACTACTAGTGCTAGTACTACTACTACTACTACTACTACTACTACTACCACTACCACTACCCACTACTACTACTACTATTACAACTACTACTACTACTACTACTACTATTACTACTACTACTATTACTACTACTGCTGCTGCTGCTGCTGCTGCGGCTGCGGCTGCTCCTCCTTCTCCTCCTCCTCCTCCTCCGCCTCCTCCTCCTCCTGCTGCTGCTGCTGCTGCTACTACTACTACTACGACCACCACCACCATTGCCACTACCACTACCACTACCAGTACCACTACGACTACTACTGCTACTATTACTACTACTACTACTACTACTACTACTAGCAAGCGAAGCGTTGAGAGTCTCATGTTGACCAGCCTCAGTTTCGGCGCTCGGAAATTCCACCTCGCGGCGACTGGCGTCAGCCGAGGCCGTCTTCCCTCGCGCCCCCCTGGCATCAGCCAGCGCAGCCAACTGACGGAACGATTGAACTCGCCCCCAGCCATCTTTGCCCAACAGATGGATAGCAGGAGGGGCTGCGAGTGTCGCTCCGCTCGGCCCCTTGCGTTCAAGAATCACTGCCTTTTCTCTTTCGACGGTTAGCTCTGTGAAATGCATCAGTTCGACCAACTTTGGACTGAACGTCAGCTGAGTCTTATCACCGTCGAGGTCACCACCGGCCATAGCACTGGTGACTGCGCCTTTTGATGAGTAAGCTAAGGCGTTACCCACAGTGATTCTCA
The DNA here is from genome assembly GCA_963575745.1 of Prorocentrum cordatum. NCBI lineage: Eukaryota > Dinophyceae > Prorocentrales > Prorocentraceae > Prorocentrum > Prorocentrum cordatum. The sequence continues at coordinate 19,021 of CAUYUJ010003820.1, read as the reverse complement.
TCGCGTTTGGCATGCGGACAGCCGCGCGCAGTTCAAGGCCCCGGGGGAAGTGGGTCGGGCAACGCCGCAACACCACTGGGCCAGTATAGACGGTCTGCGCCCTTATCACAAGGCTTTCGCCCTGCTCAAGAACGCCCTCCGCGTCACTCAGCGCCATGAACGAACCGCCGGGTCCAGGCATTGACAGCCAGCCAGTTTTACGCACTTTCTTGGCGAGCGTACTCCACCGGCAGTTCGCTAACCGCAGTGCTCGGCGAGTTCCTTTAAAGATCGCGCGGGGATGCCCCTCCACAACCTTATAATCAAGCCCCCCAAGAGAAGTCTCGGCGGCCCCATTTGTCCTCATCAAATGTGAATCGGATTTGAGAGGTAGGCACTGGGCGAGATGAATTCCATTCCGAGACACTAGCTCCGACCTCAGGGGGCGCCTGTTCGCGTCGCTGCCCACGGCGCTTCAGCTGGCATTTCACCGCGCCCCCCACGGTGCACTGCGGAGATGGGCGCTCGATGCCGTAGGCGGAATACACGTTGCTCTGGCGAGCGCGCAACCGCTTCCGACATCAGGGCGTCGAGCAACTCCGGACCCTTCACGCGGTCCGTCAGAGACGACAAACTCGCGATCCGCGTCCGAAGCACCCCAGCCAAAGTAGGCTCTAAGACAGGGTGCCTCACGACGCCCGTCGCATCGTTAACCACATCTAAACCATAGGCAGAGTCGGCGGTTTGCCCATCCGCTCGCGCTTTAACACGCGAGCTTCCGAAACGCACCGCGTTCTCCTTCAGGACTGGATCCACGCGGACTGCGCTCTTGCACGAAACGGTCCAAGCCCGCCCGGATCACCCGACCTGCAAAAGAGGATCCCCCCGAACTGCACAGCATGCGCCAGCGCACGGTCAGGGCGACCAAGCTCCGCATCGGTTGAAATTTGTCCACCGCAAGTGCTTCCGAGCCTGTTAGTCCGGTCCTTCATGACAGTCAAGCTGCGCCTTGCCTGCCGGTCATCCGGGCCCACGCCCGCAGCGTTCGAATGGCCCAGTTCCGTGCCCCGCCAGGCATCCACCCCCGAAACACCTAGCGGACGGAAGCGTTTGTAAGGAGTCAATAGCAGCTGAATGCGAGAGAGCATGACGTTAGCCGTCATGCGTTCTCCCTTAACAGACTTTGCTGTAGACAACCGACGGATCGAAGGCGACTGCGAAGGGTTTTTGGTAAAGCAGTAAGCCAGACCCATCTCCTTAACGGCCAACAAATACAAGACTTTCGGCAACCCGGATGGAGCGTCCTGCGACGCCCAATGAAGAAGCCCAAGTGGCTTGTGCTTCTTCCGCCCGAACTTCGCCGCGAATAGCCTGCCCAACTCCCTCCCAGCACGAAAGTTGCAACGAGCGGACACCACGCCTTTGGCTGGCTCCAAGCGCGCGAGCTTGACAGCGACGGCTCTGCGCGTAGGCTCGTCGCGCAGGTGGGAGCCCGACAACCCCCCTCGCTCGCGCCCCCCCGTGAGCCGCGAAGTCACGTTT
>CAUYUJ010003819.1:0-75484 GCA_963575745.1 Prorocentrum cordatum | reverse complement strand
AGGAGGAGCAGGAGGAGGAGGAGGAGGAGGAGGAAGATGAGGAGGAGGAGGAGGAGAAGGAGGAGGAGGAGGAGGGGGAAGAGGAAAACTAACCATACTATTAATACTAAGAAGGATACGAGGAATAATAATAAGAAGGGTCATACGAATACGAATGCTAATTTTAATAATAATAATAAGAATACTAGTAATACTAATAAGAATTATAATACTAAGAATGCTAATGATAATACGAATAGTACCACTACTACTACTAATAATACTGATAATACTAACAACAATTCTAATGATACTGTTAAGAAAATCGTATTACTTATTTTAAGAATAATAATAATAAGAAGAATAGTACCAATACTGATAAAACGACGAACACTACTTATAATACGAATGCCACGCTTAATCTCATGGTTAATAATAATAGTAATAATACTATTAGTAATACTACCAATGATAATAATAATATTCATAATATTAATCATACTATTGATAAGACTAGTACTAATAAAAGTACTAATACGACTAACACTAAACTTATTACGAATAAGAAATAATACTAGTACGACGAATACTAGTAATCATACTACTAATACTAATAAGAAGACGAATAAGAATAATACGACTGATAATACTAGCAATACTAGTAATAGGACTAATACTATTAAAAGTACTAGTACGACTAATATTAAAATTATTACGAAGAAGAAATAATAGTAGTACGACGAATACTAGTAATCATACTACTAATACTAATAAGAAGACGAATAATAATACGAATGATAATACCAATAATAATAGTAATACTAATACTAGTAATCATCATCATCACCATCATAATAATCATCGTAATACATATAGTAATGATAATACTACTATCTTTTATCTCAATCACCAGAATAATTTTAATATTCATCACATTAATAGTAGTAATAATAATGTCCATCATAATAATACTAAGAATAATACTATTACTAATACTATTAATAGTAGTAATACTAATACTAGTATTACTAGTAATAATAATAACACTAATACTAATAATACTCAATAATAGTAATAATAATACGAATAATACTAGCAATACTATTAATAGTACTAATAACAATATTAATAATATTCATAATAATCATAATAAGAATGATGATATTCATAGTAATAATAGTAATAATAATACTAATGCTATTAATGCTAATAATAATAACAATAATAATACTAATAATACTACTACTAATACTAACACTACTAATAATAATACTAATAATATGAGTAATAGTAGTAGTATTACTAATAATATTAGTACTAATAATGATAATAATAAATTATTAATACTAATACTAATACTAATAGTAGTAGTGTTAGTAGTAGTAGTAGTAGTAGTAGTAGTAGTAGTAGTAGGAGGAGGAGGAGGAGGAGGAGGAGAGGAGGAGGGGGAGAGGAGGAGGAGGAGGAGGAGGAGGAGGAGGAGGAGGAGGAGGAGGAGGAGGAGGAGGAGGAGGAGTAGTAGTAGTAATAATAACTAATACTAAAGAATCAATAAGAAACATAACAAGAAGAAGAGGAGGAAGGCAGGAGGAGGAGGAGGAGGAGGAGGAATTAGGAGGAGGAGAGGAGTAGCAGGAGGAGGAGGAGGAGGAGAGGAGGAGGAGGAGAAGGAGGAGGAGGAGAGGAGGAGGAGGAGGAAGGAGGAGAGGAAGAGGAGGAGGAGGAGGAGGAGGAGGAGGAAAGAAGAGGAGGAGGAGGAGGAGGTGGAGGAGGAGGAGGAGGTGAGGAAGAGAGAGGGTTGAGGAGGGAGGAGGCGGAGGAGGCGGAGGAGGCGGAGGAGGGCGGAGGAAGGAGGCGGAGGAAGAGGAGGAGGAGGCGGAGGAGGAGTAGGAGGAGGAGGAGGAGGAGGAGGAGGATTAGGAGGAGGAGGAGGAGGAGGAGAAGTAGCAGGAGGAGGAGGAGGGAGGAGGAGAAGAAGGAGGAGGAGGAGAGGGAGGAGAGGAGGAGGAGGAGGAGGAGGAGGAGGAGAAAGAAGAGGAGGAGGAGGAGGTGGAGGAGGAAAAAGAGGAGGTGGAGGAGGAGGAGGCGGAGGAGGCGGAGGAGGCGGAGGAGGCGGAGGAGGCGGAGGAAGAGGAGGAGGAGGCGGAGGAGGAGGAGGAGGAGGAGGAGGAGGAGGATATTATGCACTCTGGCCGAACCGGAACCAGAACCTGAACCGGAACCGGAACCGGAACAGTTCCAGTTCCATTCCCAGTGCCCGACCCGGAGCCGAATCGAGAACCGGAACCATAACCGGAACTGGTTCCAGAACCAGAATAGTTCCAGTTCCAGTTCCAGTTCCAGTCCCAGTGCTGGACCTGGAGCCGAATCCAGAACTGGAACTGGAACCCGAACCGGAACCAGGACCAGAACCGAACAGTTCCAGTTCCAGTTCCAGTGCCGGACGCGGAGCTGGAACCATAACCAGAAGTTCCAGTTCCAGTTCCAGTCCAGTGCCGGACCCGAAGCCGAATCCAGAACCAGAACCGGAACTGGAACAGTTCCAGTTCCAGTTCAAGTGCCAGACCTGGAGCCGGAGCAGAATCCAGAAGCAGAGCCAGAGACGGAACCATAACCGGAATTGGAAACGGAACCGGAAGTAGTTCCAGTTCCAGTTCCAGTTCCAGTTCCAGTGCTGCAACGGGAACCAGAACCAGAACCAGAACCGGAACCATAATCAAAACAATTCCAGTTCCAGTTCCAGTTCCAGTGCCGGACCCGGAACCAGAACCGGAACGGGAATAGTTCCAATTCGGAAGAGGAGGAGGAGGAGGAGGAGGAGGAGGAGGAGGAGGAGGAAGAGGAGGAGGAGGAGGAGGAGGAGGAGCAGGAAGAGGAGGAGACGGAGGAGGCGGATGAGGAGGAGGCGGAAAAGGAGGCGGAGGCGGAGGCGGAGGCGGAGGAGGCGGAGGCGGAGGCGGAGGCGGAGGAGGAGGAGGAGGAGGAGGAGGAGGAGGAGGGAGGAGGAGGAGGAGGAGGAGGAGGAGGAGGAGGAGGAGAAGGTCTCCGCTCTCCCCCTCCCCACAGGGGCCCCCCTCTCTCGCTGTTGCAGTCCTTGCTGCACGGCTGCCGTCCTCCCTGCGCCCCCGTTGCCAGATTTGTGCCCGGGCCAAGGTTTTAGCCCGGGTTTTGTGCCCCAGGCTTGTCCCTCTGCAGGAGGAATATCCAAGTATAGTCAATCAAATCAGGGGACAATTCTTTCACTAGTTTTGAATATTTCCCAACCATCCTGTGGTGTTGGGCCTTCGTTTCGAATAGACGGTCCCCGCGTTCCTCTTCTCCTCTCCTCATCCCCCTCCTCCCCCTCCTTCCCTCCCTCCTCCTTCTTTCATGCGTTTGACCCACCCAGTACAGCGTTTCGTGGCCCCATAGGGAGCTCCACCGAAGCCCCCAGTGGGACCGCCAGCATGCGTCCGCCACCACCCAGCACTGCCCTTTCACCCACCCAGTACAGCGTTTCGTGGCCCCATAGGGAGCTCCACGGAAGGTCCCAGTGGCACCGCCCGCATGCGTCCGCCACCACCCAGCACAGCCCTTGCTCCCTGCGTTTCACCCACCCAGTACAGCGTTTCGTGGCCCCATAAGGGGGCTTCACCGAAGGTCCAATTGCCACCGCCCGCATGCGTCTGCCACCACCCAACACGGCCCTTGCTCCCTGCGTTTCACCTACCCAGCACAGCGTTTCGTGGCCCCATCAGGGGGCTCCACCGAAGGTCCCACTGGCACCGCCCGCATGCGTCCGCCACCACCCAGCACAGCCCTTGCTCCCTGCGTTTCACCCACCCAGTACAGCGTTTCGTGGCCCCATAGGGAACTCCACAGAAAGTCCCAGTGGCAGCGCCGCCATGCGTCTGCCACCGCTCAGTACAGCCATTGCTCCCTTCGTTTCACCCACCCAGTACAGCGTTTCGTGGCCCCATATGGGGGCTCCACCGGAGGTCCCAGTGGCACCGCCCGCATGCGTCCGCCACCACCCAGCACAGCCATTGCTCCCTGCGTTTCACCTGCTCAGTGCAGGGTTTCGTGGCCCCATCAGGGGGCTCCACCGAAGGTCCCAGTGGCACTGCCCGCATGCGTCCGCCACCACCCAGCACAGCCATTGCTCCCTGCGTTTCACCCACCCAGTACAGCGTTTCGTGGTCCCATAGGGGGCTCCACCGAAGGTCTCAGTGGCACCGCCCGCATGCGTCCGCCACCACCCAGTCCAGCCATTGCTCCCTGCGTTTCACCCACCCAGTACAGCGTTTCGTGGCCCCATCAGACAGGGGAAGGATCACGCTTTCGATTTTTTGGGCCCTTCGCGCTGAGTCACTCCGATTCCCCCCCGGGTGGGAACCTCCGTGGGCGCGCACCAACCCCCATATGGACCTCCAGCCACTGGGGAGCCCGGCGCGTGTCCTTGCCGCTGACACCGTGGCGCTGGTAGGGCCCCTCTCAGCCGTTTTGGGACGATTTTGGGAGCCTCTTGGGCCGTCCTTGACGTTGTCAAAACGAAACTGGTGAGTATGCAAAGAAAGTACGTTTCCCTTAAGGAATGTGCCAATGTTTGCTTCCTGGGGCCGCCTCGGCAGACCTCTGGGAGCAGTCTTGGGTGGTCTTGGGCGCCTCGTGGGCCGTCTCGGAGCCATCTGGGGCCGTCGTGGGACTGCGCGTGGGTGGGAGTCCTCTCAACATACCAACATTATCTGACTGTCTGTAGGAAAGGCCCCTCCTGGAAGCGCAGAGGCTCGTGCTGGCGGCGGCCACAGCGGCGCTGGCGTCGACGGCGGCCGCGGCGGCGCTGGCGGCGACGGCAACGGCTGAAGACGACGATATTTTGGTCAGTTGCGAGTCGGGCCAGTTCGTGCCTCAAGCCTTGGCTCGTTCCGATGCGCGGGGGGCTCCTTGTCCCGCCTGCTCCACGCGCCGCTGCTTTGCTACGCGTCGGCGCTTCACCGTCTGTGCAAACAAAAGCAGGCGTTGGGCACGCGCTCAGTGGGTACCCGGGTCTTGTCGTAGAAAGCCTCCCCCTCTGCCAACCGCACGAAGACTGCGTTCTTGCAGAGCCAACGAGAACGCCAGGGCGAGTTCTCGTCGACCAGGTAGGAGTCTGGCGCGTCCCAGTCCACTGCCACCACGGCGACCCCGTACAAGTACTGCGGGTACGCGTGGACGTTCGTGGCGCTCTGTCCCCCGCGGGACTTCGTGTTCCTCGCCTGCAGTACAGCCCTCCACTGGAGCAGCTGCGCCCGCGAGTTGCACTTGCCCAGAACAAGCCGTCATGCTGGTCGCACTGAAAGTTACGGAGGTCCAAATGCTTTGCCTCCTCCACAGTCAGCACCGGCGGCTTGCCGAAGAGGCTCTCCACGTAGCTCGACTTCCCAGACGCACTGTTGGCCGCGAGAGCCAGACGGTTCTACCGGAAGTCGAGGGGCAGGAACGACTCCTCCCGCTCGCGCACGGCAGGAAGTTCGCGAAAGGGCGCCCGGACCTTGTCCTGCGCGGAGTCCACGAGGGCGACCCGGTCGTCGATCCAGGCCTCCTTCTCCGCCGCGCGGACTGCCTCGACGTTGCGCTTCCTCTCTGCGAAGCCTACCCGGACTCGCAAAGCGAGGGCCTCGTAGTTGTCGTTGTCGAGCTTCTCGTCTGTCCAGAGGTCGTCCAACCACTTGCCCTGCGCGCGGTGCTTCTTCCGCGGCGGCCGGTTGGTGCCCCTGAAGAGCGTCCTTTTTTTTCGGCGCCTAAGCGTAGAAGTGGGCGCGGTTGCTTGCCTCTGCCAAGCTAGCCCCCCTGGGGGCCTTCAGCGTGCCCGTCGGCGTCTGGCTGGTTAGCGCCGCCGTCGGGCGGACATCTGGCACGACGCCGTGAAAGGCAAACACAACCGGAGTTGCGTTGTCGATGGCCTTCTTGATATTTATCTTCCAATGGAAGTGAACGCGCCCAGCGTCTTCGCTTTCCAGGGACTCGTCCAAAATTGGCGTGCTGTGCTCGACGCCCAGCTCCTTCTTCTTGCGCATCTTCCAGTCGCGCCACAGCGCCCAGAGGTCCTCGTTGGAAGCTGCCGCGGGGGTGCCGTCGGGGAAGGCCTTGTCCGTGAAGCGGTGGTTGTAAGTGAGCCGGAAGCTGCGGCCGCGCACTCGGAACCCGCTGGCAGAACTTCAGAAGCGTCGTCTCCGGCGCCTGCCGGGTGCACGTATTCAGGGACCGCAGGGAATCTAGCCAAGTAGGCGGACACCGCGTCCTCCAACTCTGCCTGTCTTCCCGCTCCAGCGGCTTCTTCCAGATGTCGGTGACCATAGCCAGTGCCTTCTCCAGGGCTGCGTTGTCTCTGACCTGGGCAACGCCGCGCGCGCGGGCGATCGCCCTCAAGGGTTTGACGAGTTCCGCCCTGGCGGCCATGGCCACGCAGGGCGAAATGTACCTTGAGCCAAATTGCGACGGGTATTGGGATGCTGAATCGCCCATCGCGTCTACGAAAGTTTTCGCGGCATTGGCTCAGTCACCATCGTGGCGGTGACGGTGGAGTTTCTTGGGGTCCCTGGTCTGGCACCCCGTCTTGACGTCGGTTCCGTGTTTCGCAAGCCCCCGTTCTCCTTATCGCCCGAGCGAAATCGGTCTCGTGACTCTCCAGCCTCCTATCTCGATGCCACCCGTGGGGGAGTCTTGGAGGACAAGCGCGATGGCGATGTTGTTGACGACGGCGATGGCGATGACGATGCCGATGACGAGGCGAATGGCGCTGGTTCTCCCGAGTTGCTGAAGGCCCCTATGGGGCCTTCAGCGTCTCGGAAGAACCGGCGCCATTCGCTTGAAAAAAAACGCAGCATCGACACATCTCACAGGTGCTTCGCCGCGCGGGTGCGCTGTCTATGGGGAAGGCGCACCGCTTCCGAGAGACCAGAGCAAACCTTCATTGAACAAACAATGGATGCTGCGTGATTTGCAGGTCCGACCTGACAACTTTTAGGTCGACCTGAAAACGCCCAGGTGCCCCGCGTGTAATAAACAATACACGCTGGTGACGTCTTGAGGTTTCTGAACCGCGAGGTATCATTTAGACCTGAAAATTTTCAGGTCGACCTGGACGTACCATCCGTGTGAAAAAAAACAATGGGTGAAACGTCCCCGGAGGAAATTTTCAGGTCCAACCTGAAAATTTGCAGGTCGACCTGAAAATACCGAGGTGCTCCAATTTTGACAAATAATACACCCCGGTGGCATTTTCAGCTTCCTACACCGTTTGGCGGTTATAATAACATACGGGACCTGAGGGAACCTGAAAATGTGCCCCCCCGGTGGTTCCGCCGAACCCCTCTATGGTTCCGCCCAACTGCATTATCGGCGTGTGCAATGACATTGTACGGGGCCCCGTGCGCCTAACGGGGATACGTCAATTTGCCATGGCCCATTCACTCTCGACGCGAATGCTCATGCTTGCATTTTGCGCGAAACTTCTGTAGACGGTCAGTGTCTCAACCAAAACCCACGGAACAAAATCGAAAGCGTAACCTTCCCCTGTCTGATTGGGGGCTCCACCGAAGGTCCCAGTGGCACCGCCCGCATGCGTCCACCACCACCCAACACGGCCCTTGCTCCCTGCATTTCACCCACCCAGTACAGCGTTTCGTGACCCCATAGGGAGCGCCACCGAAGAGAATGTTCACAATTGCGGTACTCACAATTGCATATGGTTGGGCCCTTCGTCAGGCTAATTTTGAATATGTTTTGATTATCTCCCAACCATCATTTTGAAGAGACAGCGCCCCGCGTCCCACTCCTCCTCTCGCTGCCCCCTCCTCCCCTCCCTCTCCCCTCCTCCCGTTACCCTCCTGACTTTGGCACATCCTCACACGTTGCGTGGCCCCATAAGGGGGTCCACCGAAAGCCCAGTGGGGGTGCCCGCATGCGTCCGCCACACCTAGTACAACGCTTCGTGGCCTCATAGGGAGCTCCACCGACGGCCCCAGTGGTTGCGTTTGCATGTCGCCCCCTCCATTTTGGCACGCCCCTCACACGCTTCGTGGCCCAATAGGGAGCTCCACCCAAGGCCCCCGTGGGGGTGCCAGCATGCCGCCCCCCTCTACTTCGGCACTCCCCTAACATGTTTCGTGGCTCAATTGGAGGCTCCACCGAAGGCTTCAGTGGCATGGTTCGCATGCGTTTCCCACACCCAGTGCAACGATTCGTGGCCCCATGGGGAGCTCCACGGAGGGCCCCAGTGGAGGTATCCGCATGCGTGTCCCCCACCCAGCACACCGTTTCGTGGTGCCATGGGGGGCTCCGCCGAAGGCCCCAATGGCGGTGCCTGCATGCTTCCGCCACACCCAGAACAGCGATTCGTGGTCCCATAGGGAGCTCCACCGAACGCCCCAGTGGGGGTGCCCGCATGCTTCCGCCACACCCAGAACAGCGTTTCGTGGCCCCATACGGAGCTTCACTGAATGCCACAGTGTGGGTGCCTGCACGTGTCCGCCACACCCAGTACAGCGTTTCGTGGCCCCAAAGGGAGCTCCACCGAAGGCCTCAATAGGGGTGCCCGCATGCGTCCGCCGTACAGCGCTTCGTGGCACCATAGGGAGCTCCACTGAACGCCCCAGTGGCGGTGTCTGCATGCGTTTCCCCTACCAAGTACAGCTTTTCGTGGCCCCACGAGCTCCACCGAATGCCCCAGTGGGGATGCCCGCATGCGTCCGCCACACCCAGTACAGCGCTTCGTGGCCCCATAGGGAATTCCCCTGCAGGCCACAATGGAGATGCCTGCATGCGTCCGCCACACCCAGTGCAGCGTTTCGTGGCTCCATAAGGGGGCTCCACCGAAGGCCCCAGTGGGGGTGCCAGCATGCGTCCGCCATACCCAGTACAGCGTTTCCTGGCCCCATAGGGAGCTCCACCGAAGGCCACAATGGGGGTGCTTGCATGCGTCCGCCACACCCAGTACAGTTTTTTTGTGGTCCCATAGAGAGCTCCACCGAAAGCCCTAGTGGGGTTGCCTGCATGCGTCCGCCACACCCGGTACAGCGATTCGTGGCCCCATAGGGCGCTCCACCGAAGGCCCCAGTGGAGGTGCTCGCATGCGTCCGCCACACCCAGTACAGCGCTTCGTGGCCCCATAGGGAGCTCCACCACCAACCCCAGTGGCCTCATAAGGAGCTCTATCGAATGCCCCAACGGGGTGGCCACATGCTTCTGCTACAGGCTTCGCGCAGGGAGCGCAGAAGGGAACCAATCAGGAGCTTCACCGATTGCCCCAGTGCCACCGCCCACGCTCAAGCTCTCGTACTCAGACCTATCGTCTTCGTTAGTGCCGTGTACCCCGCCACACATTTCGGCGCACACCTCGCATGGGTCGTGGCCCCATAGGAAGCGCCACCGAAGAAGATATTCACAATCGCGGCACTCACAACTGCATATGGATGGGTCCTTCACCAGGTTAATTGTATCCCAAACATCCTGTGGTGTTGGGTCTTCGTTCTGAAGAGACGGGCCCCGCGTCTCCTCCTCCTGATCCTCCTACTCCTCCATTTCCTCCTCCTCCTCCTCCTCATCGTCGAGCACGCTCGACTCCTTCTCCTCATCCTCCTCCCTCTCTTCCCTCTTCCCGTCATCTCATTACTTTGGCACACCCATCACACGTTTCGTGGCCCCATAGGGAGCTCCACCCAAGGCCCCAGCGGCTACGTTCACATGCCGCTCCCCCTCCACTTTGGCACTCCCCTCAAACGTTTCGTGGGCCCCATAGGGAGCTCCACCCAAGGCCCCAGTGGCTGCGTTCACGTGCCGCCCCCCATCCATTTTGGCACACCCCTCACACGTTTCGTGGCCCCTTCGAGAGCTCCACCCAAGAGACCCGGTGGCTGCGTTCACATGCCGCTCCCCCTCAATCTTGGCACACCCATCGCACGTTTCGTGGACCCATAGGGAGCTCCACCGAAGGCCCCAGTGGTTGCGTTTGCATGCCGCCCCCCTCCACTTTGGCACACCCCTCACACGCTTCGTGGCCCCATAGGGAGCTCCACCCAAGGCCCCAGTGGGGGTGCCAGCATGCCGCCCCCCCTCTACTTCGGCACTCCCCTCACACGTTTCGTGGCCTCATTGGGAGCTCCACCGAAGGCTTCAGTGGCATGGTTCGCATGCGTTTCCCACACCCAGTGCAACGATTCGTGGCCCCATGGGGAGCTCCACGGAGGGCCCCAGTGGAGGTGTCCGCATGCGTGTCCCCCACCAACACACCGTTTCGTGGCCACATAAGGAGCTCCACCGAAGGCCCCACTGGCGGTGTCTGCATGCGTTTCCCCAACCCCGTGCAGCGTTTCGTTGCCCCACAAGGAGCTCTACCGAAGGCACCAGAGGCGGTGTCCGCATGCGTTTCCCCTACCCAGTACAGCGCTTCATGGCCACATAGGGGGCTCCACTGAAGGCCCCAGTGGCGGTGTCTGCATGCGTTTCCCCACCCAGTGCAGCGTTTCGTGGCCACTACGAGGAGCTCCACCAAAGGCCCCAGTGGGGGTGCCCGCATGCGTCCGCCACACCCAGCACAACGTTTCGTGGCCCCACGGGGGGCTCCACCGAAGTCACCAGTGTGGGTGCTTGCATGCGTTTCCCCCACCCATCACAGCGCTTCGTGGCCCCATAGGGAGCTCCACCGAAGGCCCCAGTGGCGGCGTTCGCGTGCGCCACCTTCACAAAATACAACGTTTCGTGGCCCCAAAGCATCTCCCACGCTCAGGACAACGTTTCGTGGCCCCATGGGGAGATCCACCGATGGCCCCAGCGGCGGTGTTCACATGCGTTTCCCCACCTCAGTACCGCGCTTCGTGGCCCCATAGGGAGCTCCACCGAAGGCAGCAGTGGCGACGTTCGCATGGTGGCCCCGCTCCATTTCGGCACACCGCTCACACGTTTCGTGGCCCCATACAGAGCTCCACCGAAGCCCCAATGGCTGCGCCCGCATGTGTCCCCGCCCCATCTCGGCACACCCTCTGTGCGCTTTGTGGCCATAATAAAGACCGACCGAGGGCGATGCCTACAACGGCGATACTCACAACTGCACATGGTTGGGCCCTTCGCTGGGATAATTCCCCAGCTAGAGTTGCAGTGTGCGCCGTGGCCGTGTCCATGATGGCGTGGTGGAGTGAAGCTTGCACGGGTGCCCCGTCCGTGCCTTTCAACCCCCGTGCAGCAGAGGCTGGTGTTGGCGTCTACGTTCGCGCATGGTTAGGACGTACATTTTCCGTTGGCCTCGGTGGGTTGCGGCTCGCTGTGTACCCGCGACCGCGAAGCGCCCAAGGCAGGACCACCGAGAAACGCGGGGACGGCCTCCGCAAACTTCCGTACCCTGTGGCTCAGGCTCAGGTCAAGCTTTGGCTCAACTTCAGGCCTCGCAGTATCGGTTACGAGGCGTGATGCGGCGGCCGTTGCTCGAAACCGCCGCGTTGCCTCCCCAAAGCCGTTATGACATTCCTGGCGTCAATCTTGTATGCGGCTTGTTAGCACTTAGGACGAGGACGCACGATCCTGCATTTCAGTCTTCACCTTTCAGCCGGCGCGCTTGGCTCTGCAACATCGTTGCATGTTTTTATTTGTGTATGGTACCAATTGATGTGGCAGATAGCTTGCAGTCTTGCATGTTAGACTTTGTTTATTCCATGATTTGTATAGCGACCAAATTGGTGGTCCCCCCGCAGTCATGGTGGACGGATGCCGTGACTGTGGCGGCAGGGTTTGTACTGACTTGTTTTTTTCTCAAGGTTCACGACGCAAATTGGCAGACTATGTTTCTATATATCCAGATCGGTCAGTCGCTCATCTTGCTTCTGGCTGGCGTTCATTTGGAGTTTTGTCTTTCAGGTAATCTCGCTGCATGTTTGGTCGCCGTCGTGTTCATCGGGTCGAATCCCTTCGTGACTGCCTGTTATTGCATGATATTGTGCATTGTTTCGATTGTATGGTTCGTGATCATGTCGTGGGGTGCTCTGTATGTGTATTCATTGCGAGCAGATCTGGAGCGGCTAATCGAAAATTCTTATGGAACTGCTACATTGGAGCTCCCACGCGGGATTATAATTTCAGCGTGCCCTCGATTTCACCAGATGGTCGCGGTCGAATGTGTGATAGGTCAACAATTTCGGAGTTCTCTAATTCTTGATGATCGCGCAAGGTTTGATGATATGTTGTCATCTGCAACCGACGGCGTTTTCAAATCTATATTGGCCACCATTCAACATCCTAATGGCCGTTCCTTGGATGCGGTGCTAGTTCCTTACAGCGGGATCTCCAACACAGTGAAGGTGTGTGTTCAATCCCAAGGCGAAGTTCGCCACGCGGACATCGAGGAATCGAGAAGCCCGACAGGAATCCCGCGTGAAACCATGGAGCCCTCAGTAGATTCTTGAGCTTACGCCACACCGCCGACCCCTTGGGTGACTGGCGGTTGTGGCGTGTTGCTCCTGAGGGTCTCTTGGGCGCCTTTTGGGGGCTTCTTGGTGCCCTTTTTAGGCGCTTGGAGCTTCGTGGAGGCTTCTTAGGGGCCTTGGGGAGCCGAGGGCTCGAAATGTTGGCTCGGGTTCCCCTTCGGAGCTCTTCTCGCGGCTGTCTAGGGGCTCTTTGGGGCTATGTTGGAGGCCTCTGAGACCGCCTTTGGTGCCGTGTGGGGGCCCTCTTTGCCCGTTTAGGGGCCCTGTTGGAGGCCTCTCGGGCCGTCTGGGGGGTTTTTGGGAGCCTCTTGGGCCGCCGAGGAGCGTCGGGAAACCGAGAAGGCGAGAAAGCTAAAATCTGTCAAAAACGATTTGAAAATCTATGAATGTTGCCTCTTGGGGCCTCTTGGGAGTGCTCTTGGAGGCCTCCTGGGGCGTTTTAGGGGCGTATGGGTCGTCTGGATGCCATCGTGGCCGTCCTGGAGGATCTTTCGGCGACTCGGGGCCCTCTTGGACCATCTTGGGGGCCTCTTGTGGCCCTCTATCCTCCCATGATGCGTTCGGGCCGGGCCCGGGGGATCCAGGCGGAGCCCCCCTCCCTCCAAATCGACCGGACCAGGCTCCGGGTGGAGGGGTTGCAGGAGGGGGGAGCATCTCAGACGCTGATGACATCCCGGGGCCCCAAGGGGTCGGCGGATTCTGCTGCCACGTGCACGTTGCACTGTTTTCTGAGAGGGATGGTGGGCCTGCACACGGGGTAATTTGATGCCCCCTCTCGTCGTGCAAAGCAACAGTGCGCAGTGATGGCGGGACATCCGAAGATGATCCAGACGCAAAGTGCGCTTTCTGACCCCGGGGGACATTGACGGAGTTGGCCCCTGGAAACCCTGTTGGGAAGCTGTGAAGGGTTCTCGTGGAGTGTCTTCGGGGCTTCTGGGGCCCTCGTGGAGCCGTCGTGGGCGTCTTGGAGCGAGATGTGGGGCGTGATAGGGGCCCTCTCAGATAGTGTACCGCGTGATCGCCAAGGAATACCCTGGGGCCCCCGGCAATGTCGGCACCGCCCGCACCGCCAATGGTGATTTCTGCGACTGACATTCTCAGTTTTCGACGTGCACGCATGGGGTAACTGGCGAGAACCTACCTTGACAGACGGCGGGAATTTGTCAAAACACGTTTCGGAGCAGTCGCGCGCGTCTTGGAGTGAGATGAGGGGCGTGTCCGGGCCCTTTTGGACAATCAACCGCGCGTTCGCGAAGGATTCCTCCAGGGCAATGGCAATCGCGGCGCCGATCGCACCGGCTCGAATTCTAAGCCTCGTGCAATGGTTGTTTTTCCCAACCATCCTGTGGTGTTGGGTCCTCGTTTTGAAGAGACGGTGCCCCGCGTCTCCTCTCCTTCCTTCCTACCTTCCTCCTCCTCCGCCTCCTCCCCCCCTCCCCCTCTGCGTCAGCCACACCGATGTCGGCACACCTCTCACACGTTTCGTGGCCCCATACGGAGCTCCACCGAGGGCCCCAGTGGCTGCGTTCGCATGGCGGCACCGCGCCCATTTCGGCACACCCTTCACACGTTTCGTGGCCCCATAAGGAGCTCCACCGAGGGCCCCCGTGGCTGCGTTCGCATGGCGGCACCGCACCCATTTCGGCACACCCCTCACACGTTTCGTGGCCCCATAGGGAGCTCTACCGAAGGCCCTACTGGCTGCGTTCGCATGGCGGCACCGCGCCCATGTCGGCACACCCCTCACACGTTTCGTGGCCCCATAGGGAGCTCCACCGAGGGCCCCAGTGGCTGCGTTCGCATGGCGGCACCGCGCCCATTTCGGCACACCCCTCACACGTTTCGTGGCCCCATAGGGAACTCCACCGAAGGCCCATGGCTGCGTTCGCATGGCGGCACCGCAGTCATTTCGGCACCCCTCACACGTTTCGTGGCCCCATGGGGAGCTCCACCGAGGCTCCACATGGCGGCACCGCGCCATTTCGGCACACCCCTCACACGTTTCGTGGAGGGAGCTCCACCGAGGGCCCCACTGGCTGCGTTCGCATGGCGGCACCGCACCCATTTCGGCACACCCCTCACACGTTTCGTGGCCCCATAGGGAGCTCCACCGAGGGCCCCAGTGGCTGCGTTGGCATGGCGGCCCGCGCCCATTTCGGCACACCCCTCACACGTTTCGTGGCCCCATAGGGAGCTCCACCGAAGGCCCCGCTGCCATTTCGGCACACCCCTCACACGTTTCGTGGCCCCATAGGGAGCTCCACCGAGGGCCCCAGTGGCTGCGTTCGCAGTCATTTCGGCACCCCTCACACGTTTCGTGGCCCCTCCAGCCCACCGGGCCCCAGTGGCTGCGTTCGCATGGCGGCACCGCGCCCATTTCGGCACACCCCTCACACGTTTCGTGGCCCCATAGGGAGCTCCACCGAGGGCCCCAGTGGCTGCGTTCGCATGGCGGCACCGCACCCATTTCGGCACACCCCTCACACGTTTCGTGGCCCCATAGGGAGCTCCACCGAGGGCCCCAGTGGCTGCGTTCGCATGGCGGCACCGCACCCATTTCGGCACACCCCTCACACGTTTCGTGGCCCCATAGGGAGCCCCACCGAAGGCCTCAATGGCTGCGTTCGCATGGCGGCACCGCACCCATTTCGGCACGCGCTTCGTGGCCCCATAAGGAGCTCCACCGAGGGCTCCAGTGGCTGCGTTCGCATGGCGGCACCGCGCCCATTCGGCACACCCCTCACACGTTTCGTGGCCCCATAGGGAGCTCCACCGAGGGCCCCACTGGCTGCGTTCGCATAGCGGCACCGCGCCCATTTCGGCACACCCTCACACACGTTTCGTGGCCCCATAGGGAGCTCCACCGAGGGCCCCAGTGGCTGCGTTCGCATGGCGGCACCGCGCCATTTCGGCACACCCCTCACAAGTTTCGTGGCCCCATGGGGAGCTCCACCGAGGGCCCCCGTGGCTGCGTTCGCATGGCGGCACCGCGCCCATTTCGGCACACCCCTCACAAGCTTCGTGGCCCCGTAGGGAGCCCCACCGAGGGCTCCAATGGCTGCGTTCGCATGGCGGGACCGCGCCCATTTCGGCACACCTTTCACCCGGCTCGTGGCCCCATAGGGAGCTCCACCGAGGGCCCCAGTGGGTGCGTTCGCATTGCGGCACGCGTTTTCATGGCGGCACCGCGCCCATTTCGGCACACTCCTCACACGTTTCGTGGCCCCATAGGGAGCTCCACCGAGGGCCCCAGTGGCTGCGTTCGCATGGCGGCACCGCGCCCATTTCGGCACACTCCTCACACGTTTCGTTGCCCCATAAGGAGCTCCACCGAAGGTCCCAGTGGCTGCGTTCGCATGGCGGCACCGCACCCATTTCGGCACACCCCTCACACGTTTCGTGGCCCCTTAGGGAGTTCCCTCTCATTCGCTCAACCTGCTTTGCGATACTCGCAACTGCACATGGTTGGGTCCATCGCCAGGATAATTTTTGGGGGGCATGTGGGACCGTCGTGGCGTGCCCGTAACCCGTGGGACATTGACGAAGTTGGCCCTTGGAAGCCTGTTGGGAAGCTGCGTGGGGTTCTCGTCGAGTGATTTTGTTCCGGCCTTCTGTTAAGACGAGCGTGTCCCCGTGCAGGAGGAATATCCTCAACATATTTTTTAAGTCGGGGGGCGATTTTTAAGGCATTGTTAACATATTTTTCCCAACCGTCCTGTGGTGTTGGGTCCTCGTTTTGAAGGGACGGTGCCCCGCGTCTCCTCTCCTCTCCTTCCTTCCTTCCTCCTCCTCCGCCTCCTCCCCCCTCCCCCTCCGCGTCAGCCACGCCCATTTCGGCACGCCCTCACACGTTTCGTGGCCCCATAGGGAGCTCCACCGAGGGCCCCAGTGGCTGCGTTCGCATGGCGGCACCGCACCCATTTCGGCACACCCTTCACACGTTTCGTGGCCCCATAAGGAGCTCCACCGAGGGCCCCCGTGGCTGCGTTCGCATGGCGGCACCGCACCCATTTCGGCACACCCCTCACACGTTTCGTGGCCCCATAGGGAGCTCTACCCAAGGCCCCACTGGCTGCGTTCGCATGGCGGCACTGCGCCCATTTCGGCACACCCGTCACACGTTTCGTGGCCCCATAGGGAGCTCCACCGAAGGCCCCAGTGGCTGCGTTCGCATGGCGGCACCGCACCCATTTCGGCGCACCCCTCACACGCTTCGTGGCCCCATAGGGAGCTCCACCGAAGGCCCCAGTGGCTGCGTTCGCATGGCGGCACCGCACCAATTTCGGCACACCCCTCACACGTTTCGTGGCTCCATGAGCGCTCCACCGAAGGCCCCAATGGCTGCGTCCGCACGGCGGCACCGCAGTCATTGCGGCACCCCTCACACGTTCCGTGGCTCCATGGGGAACTCTACCGAAGGCCCCATTGGCTGCGTTCGCATGGCGGCACCGCGCCCATTTCGGCACACTCCTCACCCGGCTCGTGGCCCCATAGGGAGCTCCACCGAGGGCCCCAGTGGCTGCGTTCGCATGGCGGCACCGCGCCCATTTCGGCACACCCTTCACACGTTTCGTGGCCCCCATAGGGAGCTCCACCGAGGGCCCCAGTGGCTGCGTTCGCATGGCGGCACCGCACCCATGTCGGCACACCCCTCACACGTTTCGTGGCCCCCATAGGGAGCTCCACCGAGGGCCTCAATGGCTGCGTTCGCATGGCGGCACCGCACCCATGTCGGCACACCCCTCACACGTTTCGTGGCCCCATAGGGAGCTCCACCGAAGGCTCCAGTGGCTGCGTTCGCATGGCGGCACCGCTCTCATTTCGGCACACCCTCACACGTTTCGCGGCCCCATAGGGAGCTCCACCGAAGGCGCCAATGGCTGCGTTCGCATGGCGGCACCGCACCCATGTCGGCACACCCCTCACACGTTTCGTGGCCCCCGGAGCTCCACCGAGGGCCTCAATGGCTGCGTTCGCATGGCGGCACCGCACCCATTTCGGCACACCCCTCACACGTTTCGTCCGCCGACACTGGCTGCGTTCGCATGGCGGCACCGCGCCCATTTCACACCCCTCCACACGTTTCGTGGCCCCATAGGGAGCTCCACCGAGGGCTCAGTGGCTGCGTTCGCATGGCGGCACCGCGCCCATTTCGGCACACCCCTCACACGTTTCGTGGCCCCATAGGGAGCTCCACCGAGGGCTCCAGTGGCTGCGTTCGCATGGCGGCACCGCGCCCATTTCGGCACACCCCTCACACGTTTCGTGGCCCCATCGACATGGCTGCGTTCGCATCGGGCACACCCCTCACACGTTTCGTTAGGGAGCTCCACCGAAGGCCCCACTGGCTGCGTTCGCATGGCGGCACCGCACCCATTTCGGCACACCCTCACACGTTTCGTGGCCCCATAGGGAGCTCCACCGAGGGCCCCAGTGGCTGC
The DNA here is from genome assembly GCA_963575745.1 of Prorocentrum cordatum. Taxonomy (NCBI): domain Eukaryota; class Dinophyceae; order Prorocentrales; family Prorocentraceae; genus Prorocentrum; species Prorocentrum cordatum. The sequence continues at coordinate 57,633 of CAUYUJ010003819.1, read as the reverse complement.
GTTCGCATGGCGGCACCGCGCCCATTCCGGCACACCCCTCACACGCTTCGTGGCCCCATAGGGAGCCCCACCGAGGGCTCCAATGGCTGCGTTCGCATGGCGGCGCCGCGCCCATTTCGGCACACCCCTCACCCGGCTCGTGGCTCCATAGGGAGCTCCACCGAGGGCCCCAGTGGCTGCGTTTGCATTGCGGCACCGCACCCATGTCGGGACACCCCTCACACGTTTCGTGGCCTCATAGCGACTTCCACCGAGGGCTCCAGTGGCTGCGTTCGCATGGCGGCACCGCGCCCATCTCGGCACACCCCTCACACGTTTCGTGGCCCCATAGGGAGCTCCACCGAGGGCCCCAGTGGCTGCGTCCGCATGGCGTCACCGCGCCAATTTCGGCACACCCCTCACACGTTTCGTGGCCCCATAAGGAGCTCCACCGAAGGCCCCAGTGGCTGCGTTCGCATGGCGGCACCGCACCAATTTCGGCACACCTCTCACACGTTTCGTGGCCCTTTAGGGAGTTCCCTCTCATTCGCTCAACCTGCTTTGCGGTACTCGCAACTGCATATGGTTGGGTCCATTGCCAAGATGCTTTGATTTTTCATGTTTCACTCAATATTCGCCTGCAGGGGGACATGCCCGACCTAAGGCTTCGTGGAGCCGTCGTGGGCGTCATGGGGCGAGATGCGGGGCCTCCTCCTCCTCTTCCTCCTCTTCCTCCTCCCTGCTCCTCCTCCTCCTCCTTCTCCTCCTCCTCCTCCTCCTCCCTCCTCCTCCTCCTCCTCCTCCTCCTCCTCCTCCTCCTCCGCCCTCCTCCTCCTCCTCCTCGTTCCTTCCTCCTCCTCCTCCTCTCCTCTCCTCCTCCTCCCTCCTCCTCCCCCTCCTCCCTCCTCCTCCCCCTCCTCCTCCTCCTCCTCCTCCTCCTCGTCCTCCTCCTCCTCCTCCTCCTCTCCTCCTCCCGTTCCTCCTCTTCCTCCTGGCAATCGTGGCCCCCCCAGTGCCGTCAACAGTGATTTCTGCAGGTGACATTCCCGGTGGTCGCCGTGCACGCATGGGGAAACGGGCGAAGCCCACGTTTACACACGGCGGGCATATGTCAAAACACGTTTTGGAGCCGGCGTGGGCGTCTTGGAGCGAGATGCGGGGCGTGTCGGGGGCTTTCTTGAACAGTGTGCCGCGTTTTCGCGAAGGATTTCCCTGGAGCCCCTGGCAATCGCGGCACCGCCCGCACCGCCAATGGTGATTTCTGCGGCTGACGTTCTCAGTGTTCTCCGTGCGCGCATGGGGGCACGGGCGGGAACCCACCTTCACAGAAGGCGGGCATATGTGAAAAGACGTTTTGGAATCGTCGCGGGCGTCTTGGAGCGAGATGTGGGGCGTGTCGGGGCCCCTTTTCGGGTGGAAGAGGGGGAGCAGAGATTTGGGAATTTGGTGTAGCGAAGGCTGTCCACGATGCTGTCGAGGGGGACCTCTCGAGGGTCAGGAGGGTCAATTCGGAGCCTTACGTGGGTTGTTTGAAGTTCTCTTGGGACCTCATTCTCGGTGTTCGCCGTGCACGCGTGGGAAAACAAGCGAAAACCCACGTTTGCAAACGGTGAGCATCTGTCAAAACACGTGTTGGAGCCGTCGTGGGCGTCTTGGGGCGAGATATTGGGCGTGTCGGGGCCCTCTTGGACATTCTACACTTTGAAGCGAACTGAGGGACGTAAGGAGCGGAAGCGAACGTGCGCCCGCGGCCGCGTCGGCTCAAGCGGCCGGCCGCCCAAAGATGACTGTGCCTCATCGCGAGGCACACAATCGCGATCGAGAGCAACAAGATCTTTCTATTGTTTAAGATGGCACATCCTCTCCTACTGGGGCTGTCGTTACTACGGTACAACAGAGCTGGAGCTTTGCTTCGCCTGCGGCGAAGCTGCTGGCTGGGCCTCCCAGCCCCCTTCAAACTCGGTAGCGGAGCTGGCCCATGGTGGTCAGCTCCAGCTCTGCTCCTCGCCATCCACGGCACTATCTGGTGGACTACGGATATGGTGGAACATCAGGGTGCAGTGGGTTTGGGCGGAGGAGTGTATATAGCTACGCGCTATCGCAAGGACGCTTGCAGCGATACCTCTGCTCAAGCGGAGGTCTCTTATTTGCATCCTACATCCCTGCGCTTCAACACTCCTGAAGTCCACCCACGTGCTCCAATTGGAAGCTTCTTCGAATATATATATATATATATATATATATATATAGCATGGAAACATGCGATACGACATATTGCCGCCCCCGACCCCACGCAGATTTACGACTACACAACGGAAGTCCCGAACGACTACATCCGACCATGTGAATAGAACCCGTGTGATACCCTCATATAATACTCCTTATCCTCACCTCTCCTGCGCCTGGCCGTTTGGGCTCAGGTATTGGGACAGATCGATCAGACCTTTGATCGTGCAGGAGGGAAAGACATCCATCTATCCCTCCTTCCCTCTACCAGCGGATCAGGGGTTCTGTGCCCTTGTACTTCAACCCCATACACAGGTTATCAGCCCTTTAAAGCTCACTGTTCATCGAACCCCGCGTCGCGACCTCGCACGCGGCCTCGATGGAACCCAAGCGGCGCATGCGCCGTAAGGGGTCCATCGGGGCCCCGCGTCCGAGCTCTCCGACGGCGCGACGGCTCGGTGATGAGTTGGAGAGCCTTAGTGCGGACTGTGTTGGTGTCCCAGGTACCCCCCCAGCTCCGACGGGCCCGAGGCGCGGCTAGCTGCTGAACTTCACCGCAGCGCCGCCCGCGGGGGGGCAGGAGAAGGAGTAGGAACAGGTAGGAAGGAGTTTCGCACGCCTACCTTCGATCCTCCATCTCCTCCTCAGTCGGGAGCAATCCCAACTGCGTCAGGCGAAAGCCTCGCTGGTCCTGATACTCCAGGGCGCTTTCGCCCTAACCGCCGATGGACCTCAGGAGCTGGTACCCCCAGCCCTGCGACCGTTCCTGTTGCGGAGCACGTAGCCACCTACGAGGAACTCAGTAGACCAGTGGCGGCACAGCCGCAGACGCAGTATCCCAAGGTATCATCGGATGAGACACCGCACACACACGGTCCTAGTCGCAGCTCGTCCGCGCGCAACCGTCGTGGGGCCCCGGGCCCATGCGGCGAGAGTGGGTCGAGCCCGCGTGCAGCCTCTCAGAGGCCAAGCGCTCCTCGCGAGAGGGGGCAGAGGGAAGCCTACGCTCCCCGCCTCTCCATCTCAGACGACCAGCTGGCGGAAACGTCCGCCGCAGGTGAAATAGCTGAGCTCAGAGACCAGGCTGAAACCTTCGTGTCCAGGCAATACTCTGGACTACTGCAGAACGTTCAGACGAGCGCTGCCAATACTGCAGCCATGCGCCAAGATCTTGACGGCGCCCTAGGGATCATCGATTCCAGGATTGCCGAAGATCGACGCATCGTAGGCGAGCTGCAGTACCAGGTTGATCGTGAGGTGTCACACTCAGGTGAACGAACGGCGATGGTCGAGAACCTGCGCAACTACCTAGCGCAGATGGAGCAACAGCTTGTGCTCGTACGCGACACAGGCGTTTCAGCAGTCAGGATCCTACACGATGAGATCCACGACCAGCTCCGCAACCGGCCAACACCAGCCGAGGCCACCGACCTTGGCGACGTTCAGTCTCAAATCAATGATCTTCGAACCTACATCGACCACACTACGGCGACGCTTCGCAACGAAGCTCACACCAACTCGTCGAACCTGATCGACATGTTGCAGCGTACTGAGAGAGTCATCACTCAAAAGCTTGATGCGACCAACGCTGTCGTGCAGCCACTCGCTAACCGGATCTCTGAAATCGAGCAGCGTTTTCCTGGTGTACAGGACGCCCTGGCAGAGTTGCGTGTCGGACGAGCCCAGACTGATCAGCTGGATTCTCCTCCCACGGTTTACGATTTCGCCCGCCTCGCTGACAGGTTGCAGGAGGTTGAGAAGGCGGCGGGCCACGCGCAGTTGGAGCTCTCCCAGGTTATTCGTGAGAGAGATACCGAGAAGGTACGTGTTGAGGGGCGCCTCGCACGTCTGGAAAGCGAGCTGGAGGCGCAAGGCGCCCGTCTCCGAGCCTACGAGCAACGACTTGATCGGTACTCACAACGTTCTCGGGATACTGATGAGTACACACGCCAAAAGGTGGCCCAAATACACGAAGACATGACGAGCTGGACGAATCAGCTGATCGACCACACCAACGACACCAGTCTCCACCTTCGATCTGCAACCGACCTGCACAGGCCGACGGCAGCGTCCGCCGAAGCACCACAAGCTTCTGCAGGACAACAACGACGTACGTCACCAGGAGCAGCCTCCGCGGCAGCTTCTGCACAGACACGCCATGTGTCTCCTGTGCGCACAGATCTGACTACTGACGGTGTACCGATGCCCTCACAACCATTGTCTGCGGTTTCGGTCAATACTACTACCCCTATCAAGGAGTCAGACACCGTCCGAGTCCCTGTCTTGCCTAAGATCACGCAGCTGCTCGAATGGCAGCAAAAGGTACGGAAGAACTTTGGCGCCGCCTCAGGGCGACCATCCAAAACATATGCCTTCCTATGCGTGGCTGAACAGCCCGAGTGTACCTTCGAGGACTTACAAGACAGTGGATATTTTGAGAGCATCGATTGCAAACTCGCTACCGCTCTGAGCGACATCTTATCCTCCGACTTGCGCTACCAAACCAGGCTCATCGAAACCAGAGAGCACAAAGCAGGACGCATGCTCAAAGGACGCCATATATACTGGCACATCCTACAGTCCTGCAAAGTGACAGAGGTTGATGACGACCTGCACCACTTCGAGCGCCTGAAAGAACTGAGGATGAGAGATGAAGATTTGCAACATTTTATTACTGACTGGGGCGCTTTACTATTGGAGTGCCGAGAAGCACCCGATCCAAAGATCTTGGAATCTCTGTTTCGTACACAGATTCGGAGACATGCCTGGATGAAACAAGACATGTACGAGTACCAGCGCATGAAGATCAGCGACCCGAATCGTACCTATGATTGGCTCCGACAGCGCGTCCTGGGCGTACTGGAGCTCAAGCAATTGGAGAAGAATCAGAAGAAGTTACGGTGCGAACATGAGACACGTTCTCAAGTCAATGTGTGCGATGCCTGGAAGAAAGGCAATTGTCGCAATGGTGAACGGTGCAAGGCTTTGCATACATATTCCAGGGATTGGAAGAACAACACATCTTCCAGAGCATCGACAGCTGGTGGCAACTCCCGCCGCAGCGTGTCAACTCCTGCGAATCACAAGAAGCCAGCATCGAAACCATTTTGCTTCGAGTTCGCCAAGCGCAACACATGCGCCAGAGGCGACAAGTGCAACTTTCCACACGTTGCACAGTGTGAAGACTTCGCACAGAACAAGTGCCCCAAGGGCGACAAATGCAAATACGCTCATCTTACACCTGGTGCGAAGACTCCCGAGCGAAGCCCGAGTCGACCACGGACCTCCAGTCAGGATAGTCGTGGCCGATCACCATCCCGCGGATCAGGAAGCCAACGTTCTTCACAACGCGGGGGGTTCCGCTACGCAAACGACTCACGACATGGACGCGACAACCGACGCCAATACGACCGATCTCGTTCAACATCCAGGAGGTCCCCAGACTCTCGCAGTCAATCGAGAAGTCGATACGACAGATCTTCGAGATTTACCTCCCGAGGACGAGACAACCGTGGCGGCGGACGTGGCAGCCCACGCGGCCGTGATATATCATATGGTAGTGACAATGGACGTGGCAGACGTTCCCCGAGCCGTGGTTCGTCCCGTGATTCTCCCCACGCCAGAGCACGTTCTCCTGCCAACTATCGACGTTCACGCCGTTCCGACCGCAGTTACGTCATTCGTGATAAGACCCTCATGGCCAACACTAAGGTCACTACGACATCTACCAGGCCGCGCCGTCGGATACGCTTCGACACACGTAACGTGGAATACTACCTACATACCGGATCTGGCAGGGCCAGATTGGACAAGTGGAAGGAGATGCCGAACGAGGGTGACATTGTCAATGTACCAGACCCGCTACCACAACGATGGTGGGATCAGAGTGCAGACGCTCTACAGAATGTCAAAAAGAGGCACAGTTGTGGTACAAAGAACTATACGACTACCGGCACAACAAGGAGTCGGTGGTCACACCAATTGCGACCCGAGAATACGATGACGCTGTCAAGCAGCCATCAAAGACAGCCCAGACGAAGGCGACGACGATGCAAGTCGACCCACCACGCTCGACCGCCGCATTGACACGATCTTGGGTTCTCGACAGTGGTTCTGTGCATCATATTCAGGGTAAACACGAACTGACGCAGACCGAATCGGATCGCATATCTATTCGCGAAGAGCATATTCTGGAAACCGCCAATGGTGATCGTACTGTCAACGAGCACTACGACATACGGCTACCCGAGGTTGGCTTACATAGTTCAGCCTTTGCCCTGCCAGACTGTCCATCTTTACTATCAGTTGGGAAATCGATCGAGGTTGATGGCTTTCGGCAGCTTTGGGATCCTGAGCTGGGCTACTTGCTTCAGGATCCGGGGGGCCAATGGTATAATATTCCAGTCAACAATGGAGTTCCAGAATAACGACTCGACGACCTGACACTGATACCACCACCACGTCTATGCACTTCGTCAGCACCCCGACGTCGTCAGCGCAAGCGTTCATCCGCCCGCTGCAAAGACATATGTTGGTGCTGCAAAACTACAGGGCAATCAATAACTGCAGATGAGCTACGGCCCCACATAGGGACCTGCCCCAAGAGACTACATGTCGGCGAGGGAGGAGGAGCACGGACCGCCACGGTCGAAGAACCTCCCGACACAAATAACACCGAGCCTAACGTGGACACACCCACCGACTCGACTACGTCTCAGACGCAGTGTTCTCCTCCAACATGCGGGGGGCTAGCAGATACAGCTCAAGCAGATACCGACATATCGACGGAGACGCTCACACTAGTGCACCACGACAATGATCGCGTTCTTCCAAGCAGACAGAAGAAACCGATTGACCCGATGCATTACATGACCCACAGTCCAAAACACCCTGACTGTGAGACTTGTTCTCGCACGATGGCGCAGAATGCTCCGTGTCGACGACAGCGCAAACCACATCCACCGGCATGCCCCACCGACGAGGATACAGCCTACGAAGCTTTTATCCCGAAGAAGTTTGGGGAAGCTCTGACCGCCGACCATATCGTCCTGGCTAAAGACGATGCTGCAGATAAGCACGGCGACAAGTATGCACTTATTGTCCTGGATAGATACACCGGCATCTTCATGGCTTACCCAGCACTACACAAAGACGCAGCTACCACAAAAGGCATCCTTTCAACAGTTCATCGCCGCGAACGATGAGGTGAAGCATATATATACAGACAACTCTGGAGAGCTTCAGAAGACTTGCCGCCAACTGGGATGGAGACATGATACTAGTACGCCGCATCGTCCGCAAACGAATGGATTGATCGAGCGCATCGTCAATATTGTCATTCTCGGTACGAGAGCTGTGTTGCATATGTCTGGTCTGGGACATGAATGGTAGGAAGAGGCCATGCAAACCTTTTGCCGTGGACATAATTTTGTGCATACATCCACGGGCGTCGCTGCCCTCAGCGAGGAGCATGTCGATAAGACAGCTCATGAAATACGTTTTGGTGAAAATATCCCGGGGCACTGCGTTCCATTCGGTGCTCGGATCTTCTGGAAATGCCTCAACCCCGAGATTGACAGCGAGACTGCAAAGTTCAAAGAAAATACTCGGGAAGGGTTATTCATGGGTTACCATTTACACTCTGGTGGACGATGGTCAGGTGACTATCTTTTCTTGGACACGGCTACATACGCCAAGAACCCCGATGGGGAACTGTGTCACGTGCACAGAGTCAAAGACATCATCATCCCTGATGGCAAGTTCACCTACCCAGTGAAAGAAGGTACTCTGCGACACCACGACCCTGAGGCACACGACGAGGTCAAGGCATCTACCTCTCGCCCCTTGGGCGACAAACCAATGCCAGATCCCCCGCTTTCCTACCCTAAAGAATGGGATGACCCGTCTATGATGACAACGAAAGACAACGCCGCTGATATCCACGCATCGGCCTCTGAAGTTGCTGCACCAGCGCCGGAGCCCGACTATTGGGAACAGCGCGGATATTGCGTCATCAGACATATACGTATTCCACGCAAGAAATTGTTCATTCCGACGGACGACGTCATGAACATACCTGTACCTGTTGATCAACTCGACGTGACACGAGATTTCAAGACGACTTCTACTTTTGATGGAGAAAGTGACTTTCGCGATGTTTGGGACGGTGTCAGCGCCAACGACCACAGGGAGTTGAGCGAGCCATGGACCGCCGGCCTGGTTCGATTCTATGAGCTTCCAAAAATAACGCCAGATGGCAAAATGGTGGTCCGTGGCCGCGAGACACGTGTGCAGACTACTACGCGTCCTGATCACATTCTTCCAGAGCATTGGAAAACCTTATCTCGTGGACAACAGAAGAAAGAAATCGAGTACGCCGAAGACGTTAAACGAGCTCGTGAGATTCGTGACCGAGCTGCACTTCGTCTGTGGACAAGACAGGACAAACAGGCCAACAGTTTCCGTGCCACTGCAGCCGGCGGACCCACATGGAATACTGTGGAACGCAGGATTACGTACGACACTGACAACGGCGCGGTCATCCGTGACGAAAGCGTCAAGGGCGTGACGAACAAAGAAATACTGTATGCCAAACTACCTGGCGGGCCACGTGACATTACTACGGTACTGTACTACCGCCAAACCCCACAACAGCACGCTGGAGACGAACGTGCTTTGGTACTTGTGGATAGTGAGGGGACCGACTTTGGGACCATGAACCCGCTTACGCGCCAGCTCACCCAGTCGGTAGCAATGCCCACTATGCCGCGTGAGACGACCTATACACCGGCACACAGAGACAAAATTCCCGATTCCTCATGGGCACGCCCGGCCCTAGTTACCAGAAGCCTGAGTAAGACAGAAGTTGCCGCAGAGCCACGTGCACAGGAAGCCCTACGAAAAGAATACGAACGACTGGAGAAGAAACAAACGTGGATGTTGGAGACTGTTGCAGAGAAAGCTGATATCGAGTCGCAAGCTATTCGCACTCGGACGAAAGTTCATTTCTTCAATATCTTGGAACTATCTACAGTCAAACACGAGGAACTTCCACCTGATCTACGTAAATTCAAGGGCCGAGTGGTGGTTCAGGGCAATGCAGGCAAAGATGAAGCTGGTTTGGCGGCCATATTCGCCGACGCCGCTTCCAGTGCTTCGCATATTGAGGCTTCCAAACTTTGCGATGCTACTGCATTATTGCCACAATATGCGGGCGAACAAAGTGATGCACCTGGAGCCTACACGCAGGCATTATTATACGGCGACGGACGAATCGATCCAGTTGATACTTGGATCACCATACCCAAATGGCGCCAACCGGCATCCTGGTCAAAATGCAAAAATCCAGTGTGCCGACTACGATTGGCACTATGCGGACACCCTCTTGCAGGGGTCTTTTGGGAACGCAAGTGTCGCACATGCTTGGAAAGCGTTGGTTTCGAGCCTATTCCAGGATGGGAATGCGTATGGAGACGACAAGCTGGGACTGATACTTTCAGTATATGTGGACGACTTCAAATTAGCCGGGCCAGCTAACAATCTACAAGCTGGCTGGGATTATATCCGCAAAAGCGGTATTGACTTGGATCCACCTACTCCATACTCGCAATATCTTGGCTGTGGACAACAGGCGTGCGATGTACCGCAGAACATCTTCGACACAAGAATGTCTACCATCCGACCTATGTTGCCCGTACACAGCGAAAAAGATTACAATACAGCCAAACAAGTTCGTGGAATTCGACATGATATGCTTGGTTTTACTGAAAGGTGCATTGAGCGGTACCTGGAATGCGCTTCCAAGCGCGCCCAGGGACCCGGGTCACGTCGGAAACGGTCCGACTCGCCGAGGACTTCGCGATCCAAATCGCCTACATCCTCCGGGTCGGTCGCCAGACCTACTAGCGTTCTCAATGCACGGCCGCGATCATCCAGCCCAGCAAGATCGGTCGATACACCATTTACTACAACAGAATCCATACCAGTCACATACGATGACCTACCTGACGCCGAAGCCCCTGGCATCGAGGACACCTCCTTCACCGACTCCGATTACTCCGATGAGGGCATCCTTGGCCAGGACGCGGCGAGTGTACTGATGAAGATTCTCTACCTGGCACGTTGCTGTCGTTTCGATCTTCTACATCCAGTATGTATGCTAGCCAGAGGAGTTACCAAATGGAATACCACGTGTGATAAACATCTACATCGATTGATATGCTACATCAAAACGACGCGTACACATTGTTTACACGGATGGATAGGCGATTCATCAGGCAAGTGATCCATCATGCTCTTCACTGACGCCTCGTTCGCCGATTGCCTTACATCCTCCAAGTCCACTACCGGCGTCTTCGCCGCGCTTGTTGGACCTAATACGTTCTTCCCGGTCAACGCTGTGTGTAAGAAACGAACGGTTGTATCGCACTCATCTACATAATCCGAGATCGTTGCTCTCGACTCAGCACTACGACTGGAAGGACTACCACTACTCTCATTCTGGGAAGCCGTGGTTGGAGTTGCCAAAACATGCAAAGAGAAGAACGCTTGCCTGGGCTGCCAGGGGCGCGCCGACACGGCGACGTGTCCGACGTTGGCCGCCAAAAAGAGGCGCGAGCCATCGCCTCGCAAGGCCCCCCCCACAAGGGGATCTTCTCCTAGCCGTAGGCAACTACCGCTGAAGACGGAGTTGCCGACGCCTCCAAAGAGGCGTACGATATCCCACGAGGGTACCGTATTGCACGTGGATCCAGAACCAGCTCAGGAGATCAGCTCTCCCAAAGTGCGTCTTATCGTCCTCGAGGATAACCAGGCCGTGATCAAAATTGTCCAAAAGGGACGTACACCAGCACTTCGTCATCTTCATCGTACTCATCGTATCAACCAGGATTGGATATGCGAGACATGCCAACTCGAACATATCGAGCTCAAATATGTAGGTACAAAAGAGCAGGTTGCATATATGATGACCAGACATTTCGAGCCAAAGAAAGCAGACCTCTGGAGGGACCTCTTGGAACACTCGCTCATCTTTCCCGTTGCTCCGGTACAGTGTCCTCCAAAGAAACCATGGAAACCACTGAAAGGGCCTCGGAGGCCCAACGGTTTACCTCATGTTGCAGAACCTCCAAAACTGGATGGATGTCCGGAAGTATGCAAAATATTACTTACAGAGAAAGAAAGATGGGGCGAGGTAGGATCAGAATGTGGAATGCAGTGCGTTGGACAAGCCAATCACGAGGGCATATGTGCATGTATGTATCACATTGGTGTACCCGCCGCAGCTACCGGTTCGCGCACACCTCGTTCGAGAGCCCGTTCCCCGCACGGTAGACAGCCCCGCCATCCTCCCTCACCTTCCCAGGATACAGAGAGGTCTAGGACACTCTTTATGCGTTCGTACCGCAGCAATTTTACGACTCGAGCTACAAAGCTTACAGGCATCCTGTTCGCCGTGTGCGAGGCGCAAATAGGTGAGATCGGTTCTAATCCCGATACCCCCATCCACGAGATGGATCAGGCACAGCCGCTCCACCTCATCGGCTGGCCCATCGGTTGCGACGCCGAGTACGGCCCGAACGCCAAGGACGACGACCGCGTGGGCTTCACGTACCGCGCTCAAACTGGTCGTCCTCGTGATCCTGATGATGGATATATATATATATATATATACATACATACATCAGCGGCGCGCTGATCGCAGCGCAGATTTTGATCTCCGCGTACCCGACGAATCCACTATTCGAGAAATTGCCCGCTCTGCGTCCGCCGACGTCAAGAGTTGGATCAGCGAAACTAGTGGATCAGTCGGCGGCGACGCCAACTACGAGTACAGCACGATTGCGGCTACACCATGGCTGTCTTTCATGAGGGCCATGTGCACGATTTCCAGCCTCTTCACTCGTAACTCGTCTGTACAAGAAAGTGTTCGTGGTTTACATGATCATTTGAACGCAGTGATCCCAGGAGCGCACCGCAAGTGCCCGCCAATGGACCTCGCGACGGTGATATTGAAGACGGAGTGGATGATGATTCGCAACGATTGGTCCAAAATTGGCAGCGCAGTACTGGGACAATATGCCGAGGACAGCGTTCAGGATAGAAAATACTACTATGGAAATGGTATTTGTGCACCTTCTGATGTATACAGCACTGGATTGACAACTCCAAGCTATGCTCCTAAACTTGATCGTGCTACGATCAAGTTACCCACGCGCCCACCTGGCTTAGCCAGGACATCAGATACTGCGGGACACATCGGCCACGTTGTTGAAGATAATCTTGTCACCGAAATGCGAGCATTTTCCGACATTAGCCAGACAAACACATTCCGCCGCAAGCTCAGCACATGGCTGACTGCACGCGGAGGCTTCGGAGGTATCGGATTATACTCCAAGACGGTGGCAACACCATCTGATCATCCAGACGGCTGGCAGGCAATACCACAGCACGACGAGACTATGACAAGTACTTATCGTTGGCAACCATACAACGAGGGCTCTGTCTTCATTGGCGAGACTCCTGCTGAGGTTGACCCTGGTCTTACTCCTGGTCCTGATATTGACCCACTCGAGCTTGAGCAAGCAAAGTACAGCGCGTTTTGTGGTGGTCGGTTGGTTTCTACTCTTCTTTCAGATAACGGGTGGTATTCACTCGTACAAGAAGATCTGGGACTTCTCTTGCATCATGCTTTCGGTCCATCAGGGCACGCATACAAATGGACCAACTTGTGCACCGATTCTACATGGATTATGCAGCCCAAGAAAGGGTCCAAGGGCGCCAAGCACAAGAAGTGCCCAAGTCACGGCATTGACGAGCCCAACAGTCCACGGAAGCGAGACCATCTCGCCAAAGTATCAAACGTTGGTCTTGTACCGCTATCTATGCCATGCCTCAATCGTGCGGAATGCATGGGTGGCGCTACCCTCGAGCACTTGTCGACCATCATCCGCGACGACATCCTGATGTGGACATTCTCCTTTGGCAATTACAAAGAATGGTTCAATCAGAACGACGCGCCGATCGGCCAAGATTGCATTCAATTGCCAGAGGCTGGTGGAGAACTCCGTGAACAGCGTACGCAGACACAGGAGAGCCGTACCACAGCTATTCTCAACAACCAGTTCGAGTCCACCCTCGAGCAGCGCAACATGATCAAGATGATCCGCGAGGCCAGAGGCCTGATGTTATACAGCGACAACGCCTCTATCACACAGTGGCGTGAATTAAGCGAGGCCATCTGGAATTATTGGGCCAATGCTTTTCCTGCATATGTGAAACAAGGGCACTCTTGCAGAGGCCTCAATACCATGGTGGTATGGAGCCCGAACGACATCGCATGTGCCAACCACGGACAGAACACCGTGGACATGCGTCGTCACGAGGATCGGGCACCTACTGCCGTGCGCGAGCTCCAGAAGATGGAATGTGAGGGCTGCGTCCCGACGCTCATGCCAGTGCACGTACAAGTGGATGTATCACGATTTGTCGATATGATGCAGTACTTCCGTTGCCCCGCGGTTTTGGGGCCTGGCAAAGCAGCACAATGGGGCGTACACCCGAACTTTGATTACCACACGGACGATTTGATTTGATCAGGACGATGCAAAATCGTGGTATTACAGTTCTTCCATCAGACCATTGGATAGAAGCGTAGGATCGAATTACGCCACAGGCGTGGCGCGCAAAACAGAACAACCACAACAGGGCAATGTTTACGACACAGTTCTGCGACGCAGTGTGCTATCGTAACTTCTGCGCTTTGGTTCAGTCACTGCCTTCTCAGCCGTATCCATTCAGGCCTCCCATCATGACTCCCGTCACGGACGATCAGGCCTACAGACAGGCCAAGGAGATCATGGAGGTTCTTGACTTCAGAGAGAGGATGACAAACGAATGGAAGAGAGATCTCAGCCTCACGACGCTGATGACACAGACAGCAGGCGAGATGGCTCATTGCGCTTGGATGGCATCATGTGCCGATGGTACGCTGCCGGCATCACTGCCTGCTACCGCAGGTGACCCAAGCGTGCCTATTCCTGGAATCCCGACACAGCCACCAGCACTTGATCTTCGCGAGCCGTACAAGGCTATGCCTCAGAACGATCCATTTGGTCCTGCATATGACGAGTTATTCAGTCACCTCTTACTGCTGATCAACGACTACCCTGGGGCATGGGCATCCTGGGATTCAGTCGAGAAACAAGAACTCCTCCACCCCAAGATCATGAAAACAGTTGAAGATGAACATGCTGTTGCTTGGGTTGTGTTTGAGCAGTTTCTGCAGCAGATTACCGATTTGGACGGAGACGATGAGGCGACCAAATCACGACTCATTGCAGAAGGCAACAGGTTGAACGCCCACCGTGTAGGCCCTGCTGTCGAGAACCAGCAGACCATCGAAGCATGCAAAACATTCTTCAGACAGAATGCGTTGGATCGAGTGGCATGAGGACACGATCCCGATGTTCCGACTGCCGTATGGCGCGCGGCGGCCGATGCGGACCAGCCAGCACCACCAGGCCCATTGCCCGAGCCACTACAGCCTGGCCCGCAACCGATAGCCGTGCCAAAGCCATCGACGCCTGGCCCGCTCCCAAACCGTACGCCAGCAGACCAACCGCCAGCCGATCAGCTCCCGAAAGCCGAGGCAGTCCCGATCCCAGACGACGGCACTGACCTGGAAGCGATGGAGCTGGAGGCAACTCCTGCCGACGACGACCCTTCTCCACACGAGGTGAATTTATTGTCATGGCAGGACAGCTGCGAGCGTTCTATGTACGAGGACATCAGCCAGGTCGGGATGTTCGATAACGCATGCACTGTTCGAGAGTACAAGCTGCAAGCAGGCATCGTGGATGACCACCCGTACGTTTCTCCAGTATCGCGGGGTACATCCGCGACCAATGGATTTGATTGCTTGCGAGATGAGGAATGGTTCGATCAACTGCAACACGACGATTGTGTGATTGCTCATGCTCCCGATATTGCACAATCTGGTTGCTTTCCAGAATGGAAGTGGATATCGTTACCACATTACGACGATATACGTTATGGCCCTGAATTACTCGATGAGTGGCTCGGAGAACCCAAATACATGAGCAAAAACATCGCGACGATGTTACGCCACGAGATCCACTACAAGAAGTTCCACATCAATCAATTTCACGTTCGACGTATCAACATATGGCCGAAGACAACATATCGTGAGTGGAAGATCCCAAGTAATTGGAAATCCTTTCAGGACATGGTCCGATGGAAATTCAGTGATCGTAAAAACCACAACGGGCCATCCATGGATGCGGCCATGACGCACTTCAAAAAGGATGGTGAAAAAGATGGGTACCCCGATTGGAACGATTACTACCCGATCTTCATCATTCGTGCGTTCCAGAACCATATTGACCCGCAGAAGAATCGGATCGAGATATATGCCAAACCCATCCCCGAGGGAGGCGATCCCAGCTGCTTCGATTGGAACAGCGTTATTGCTATTCGATGTGTTGGAGGCCACAGTTGCGTCAATCCACTTTCCAAACCATGGAACATGGGCTGGGAGAGCCTACAATGGACAGACGTGAAATACCTCCACCATTGCACGACATTCCGTGCTTGGCGCAACATTCTCAAGACAGGGATCATTCCCGGCTACGTCGATCCATCTTCTCAGAGAGACACGCATCATAAACCATCACCACGCACGGAGGCATTCTTCAGTTCCAGCACATATATAGACAATGTCCAGAAGAATCCCCGCACCTCGGTACAGTCATACAAGTTCAACCACTACAAGAACGAGGTCGAGCTGGTGATCAACATGGAGATTGCCACAAAAGCTGGTTGCAGATTTTGGTTGGGCGCTCAAGGCGCTATTCTGACAGAGGACGTGGTTCCAGCAGCGGCAGTCATTGCAATTCGCCGTCTCCAACCACGCCACACGCACGGCCAGCAGATATGGCCGGAGGGCTCGCACTGGGACTATCCGCCATTGGCCGCAAGACAACCATTGAGCACATGCGAAATTTGTGCCGTTCTTCCTGGGCAGGAGTTCATCGATAACCCTCCTGGGATTACACCAGCTGACACGGATCACGACATGGATCAGCAGCCAAGGACACCATCAGCATCAGCATCTTCGGCTCAGCGCCCGATTGCCCATCAGCTGGGGGCAGCCCCTGCTGGCCGCATATCTGGCGCCGACGCCTTGGACGAACAAATGGTCCGCGCTATGATCGCCGAATGCGAGCACAAAACAGAAGATAAAGAATGGTTAATCGCTATGTCATACTGCCGAGGGGCCCTTCGACCCATCACATCGAAGATTACACAGAAAGATTGGAATCGTCGGCCTATATTTAATGATGTTCGTATGGGGGACTTCATTGTCACTAAGAATTGGGGATCTACCAATTGTTATCATTATGACAATCACTACCCCAAGGGCAATCACAACACCAAGGCCCTCATGAACAAGGGCCACATCTATGGCCCAATCATTCATTTCGGAGTCTTTGACAAGTTCTTTGCGGTGCAAATACCTATCCTCAACAACGGTTTACGGTGGGTAAACATATGGTACAACGACAAAGCATGCCTCTCAAGGGCGTTGTCTTTGCTTCACCAGTACGTGCCGGCATTGACTCGAGAGATATGAATACTGCGCTGGAAGGACCATCATCATGCCGTGACAAAATACATCAGCATAAAACAGATGGTGATCTACCATATCTCGGAATGCCGAGCATGTACAAGCCGCGTATCCCACGTGCGCCGACAAGACGGCCCGCTCCTCGGACACCCGATCCCGAAGAGCTGGTGGCCACACCTGCCGAGGGCACTGCCTCCGCGGGCGATGGACCCCAACAACAGGCAGGCCAATCTGCTGAACCTCTGGTTACCGTCATTGTGGATATATCAAACATACCACTCACTGCCGAAGAGAAAGCGGCAACTGACAACATGAGAGCAGATCTATCAGCAGAGATCCAAGCAGATGAGCACGTCGACGCGAACATCCTCGACAATATCATTGACCCGCCAGATGACTTCCTCAACCACCCCGACTACGACCCAGAGGAGGACTCAAAGTGGACCAAACAATCATATTACCACCGCATATACCGCTGGACATCGCAGTTGTTGGTGGACTCACCTATGATAAAGGTGAGACAAATCATTGAGGTGCACACTGGCGCGGACAGATTTGTGGTGGATAAAGTACAGTCGTACTTACGATTTGAAATTCAATTCGGATCCAAAACATGGAATGCGGAGACGTACTATTTGGATTCCAATCATACCCACACATTGGCACGTGACTTACCAATTTGCAGTGCAGATAGCTTCTTCAAAAAGTCGGTACACTACCTGGACCCAGAGGTCATCGAGGAGTCGACTACAGGCGTCTTCCAATGGATCTCTAAAGTGTATCAAATCATATTGCTGGACAGTATTGGAGAGCCCCGTGACTTCACAAAATATGCTATTCATCAGAACCATCCTGCACTCCAGACGTTGCGTGATCTATTTACACATTGCATCAAGACATTCGGCAATCCAGGCTTCCCCGTATGGACGGAGCTGGTGGAAACACCTGCCGCGCCACGTGGCCCAGGCGCGGAGCAGGACATTCCCCAGGATCCAGGCAGCATTGCATCCGCAGCTCCAGATCAGGAAGCCATGGTACGGATCATAGCCGAACATAAGGGAATCAACCGCGAGGAGGGTGACAACGAGTCCGCCTTGCAGGAAGAGGCTAGCCGTATCCGTACAGAAAACGTATGCCATGGTGGTACTGATAACGCGGACAACGACACGACCGAGCGCGTAGGACTGCCAGGGGAAAGACTGTCTAGGATCGAGATCGAGGGAATGAGCAGATCGATCGCTTCCCGACCGAACGCCGAGATCAACCGCGATGCCATGGATCAGATCGGCCGCAGTCTTGCTCGTGGTCGGGAAACTCGCTGGGGATCTCGTGAGCACCTCACGATTAACGGAACCCCAGAAGCTATTCAGCATGATATCGCGCGATGTCGGAATTGCATCGCATCTTATCCCTAGGGGTCGTCGCAGACGATGGTACCCTTTGTGACATCTGCTGGCAGTGCACCGTTGCCGTAGGTGCTACGGGTAAAAGTACTGCCGTCGAGAGCGACCTGGCATACCTCCTGAAGCTGACCCACTGGATCAAGACGACGATCTCCCAGGATGACATCACGAGGTACATGAGAGACGGAGCGCAGGTCATCATGACAGGCAAGCGCTCTGTTCCAGGCAATGGGAAAGATTTGCTGAGGGGAATGGCCAATTCCGCTAGGAAAAGGTATCAGAAGTGGGTCGACTCTGGCTCCCCTCCTGCACACATGTGCAGATTGATGGGCGAGCGAGAAGACGACAGACCTCTATACCATCCATTTGCCAATCTCGTTCAGCGCTTTCTCAATGATTTGAAGTTCCACCACCAAGTGACAGGCGCTCGTATTAATAAAGGCAAGAACGCCTATACCATTGAGGACATGCGCGACGCATGTGAAATCCTCGAGACCAGCGTCAGGACTGGCCAAGCTGGTCGGAAGAAATGGTGGTTGAACGCAGGCAGACTCGACAGAAGCACGCGGCAGGCACGCGGACTTGTCGCGATTGCCCCCCCCCAGGCGGGATGGCACCCGTGAGAAAGTCACGCAGCGCAAGCTTGCCGCGCTTGCTTATGGGTTGATGGGTTCCGCCTTGGGTTCCACTGACCAAAGGGGGGTTGATTCAGGGATGAGAACCGGTCCGATCCAACCCGATACACACTCCCAGTACTCCGATGATGCCATGGAGCCACGCATGCCGCGGCACCCGCCGCCGCCGCCGCGCCCCGCTCCTGGCGATGCTGCAGGGTCCAGCGCCTCTGGCGCGCAGGGCTACATGCCCGAGAGGCCGCGCGGCACTGCAGCACAGTGGCCAGGTAGCGACGACAGCCGCAGACCTACTACACCTCCCCGCGCCAAGAGGGCGCGCATGGCGGAGGACTACGCTACATGGTGGCGCGACGACCTGGAGGACAGCCAGTGGGGCCCCAGATACTGGAGCTACTACATCAAATGCTGGAAATACATCACGGACAACAACGACGAGTTCGTCTACGTCCGCGACATCCAGTAGATTGAGTGGTTCCGCCACTGGATCCCGAGGACTCCCTGGGAGACCTTCAAGACGAGCCACGTGTCGCACGATGGCCACAGGATGTGGGGCCGCAGGTTCTACGCGAGGGGCAACGCGTAGTAGAGTCGGCCGCCAGGCCCACCGCTCGAAAGGCTTGAACTTCATGATAATACAAGTTCGCCTTGAGCGGTGGCTTTTATATTCTTTTAGGCCACTTCACTATCTAAGACAAGTGGCCACGCACATGCACGCACATTTTGCGATAACCAAGGCAGCCTCCTAAGGAGCAACGCCAACGGGAGTCGCCAAATAGAGAATTTATACATATGCAATTTTTTCGTGTTTATCAACGCGACCTTGCGTCTGGCCAGACATTTGCTTTGATATATAGATATGTTTCGTCGCGCGATCGTGTTCATCCCCGCGATCTCACAATGCATTTGTTTCTTCTTACCGTTTACTCTTTAGACTTTGCTTACATTGCGTTGATAATGATCTGACGGCCAGCTTTCTACAGACAGCTGGTGGCAACACCTGCCTCGCTTAAGCAAGGCAGATTCTGATGTTGCTTTATCTTGCTCAGATCCTCTTTCTCCGCCCACCCGTGTCTCATTCTTCTCCGCCCTCGAGTGCCGAAGCGTTTTTTTGGGGCGCACCGAGGGGGCACCAAATCGTGCTTGGCGAAGAAATAGGGACCCTGGGTGTTCCTTCTTACATTACCCTGCAGCTGAGGCTATACTGATCTTGCGCTCAACTGCCTGCAGACTTGAGGATTGAAGGAGTAAAAGGGTGACGGATTCTTTTCCTCTGTTCCCGAGTCCTACCCTCACGGGCGGGATTCGGGACGGGGGGTGTGAATAGAACCCGTGTAATACCTTCATTTAATACTCCTTATCCTCACCTCTCCTGCGCCTGGCCGTTTGGGCTCAGGTATTGGGACAGATCGATCAGACCTTTGATCGTGCAGGAGGGAAAGACATCCATCTATCCCTCCTTCCCTCTACCAGCGGATCAGGGGTTCTGTGCCCTTGTACTTCAACCCCATACACAGACCACGACCTACGAGGTCATTGGATTGGTGTTACTATTTTCGGGCTCACATGGGTCGCTATCGGGTGTGCGGTAGGGCATATGCGTGACGGAGGCGACGCAGAAACGACCCGCCTTCACTGGGGCCCAGCCGGTCAAGTACCTCTTCGCGAATTCGTCCGCGAAGTACATGCCTGGATCAACGTGACCACATGCAGTATGACGCCCTCCCAGCAGGCTGCAGGTCTGCAACGAGGTTTGGGAGGTCTCACACGGACCATAGCCATGAGAGTCCTTCCAGCAGTTATCAACCTTGGCGTCAACGTAGGTGGCCGCCATACTGACGGCGTCACCTAAATCATGTTCCCCTCAAGCACGAAGTTCGAGAAGTTAGAAGAGGAGCTCCAACTCAACTCTGGTACCGCTCTCATTGACATCCGAATCCATGCGGGAGAACGCATCGACCAGACGTTAGCACTTTTTGATATAGCCTGCTATGAAGCAGGAACAACCGGCGTCAATATCCTCAACTTCCAAATCTTAGCAGTGACTTTATTCAGAGCTCTTGGAGTGGGGGCATCGCGTGTACAACAACTCTTGCAGTCTCTAAGCCACCACGTGCCGACAGACCAGCAACAACTTGAGGCTCTACTCGAACGCGCGATGTCATGTGCTCACAGTGCTGAGAGAACCCCTGGCAATATTGGTGGTATCTTCAGTTGCGGTCACCGAGCCGAGACCTTTCACGTGGAGGCTAACGCAGGGCAGCCTGCTAACAACGTTTGGAATGATCCACAACCAACTGAGACCACTACACTGCTGGCTCAGAATGGTGGAACGGCCTCGGGGTCGCAAGACTCCTGGGTCAGGCTTCGGGGGCCGCCTGGCGCTGTATTCCCCATGCGTGCCATGGCCCTAATGGGCTCAGCGGGGCAGACCGCCGAATCCGACTTTGACTCTGGTGCTGACACCGATGCGTCTTCGGACAATGAAGCAACTGCCCTTGACTACTCGGATATGCCTACATACCTGACGGAAGAGCAACAAGCGCAATGGCTATCTTCAGGATACCAAAACACAAGCGTCGATGGCGGAGGTTCATGAAGAAACCGGTCCGAAGGGTACGGCGTGTCATACGACGAGCACTCAAAGAAAAAGGCGCAGGTCGAAGTAAAGGTAAAGGTGAGCGTCGGCGATTGCATGGTAGAGGCATACGAGCATTTCAGTATCTCTCACTGGACCACAGTATGAAGACATGTTTTTAGGTGCAGGCAGAAACCGCAGGCATGCATCGGGAAACGGCAAAGGACGCCCGGGCAACCCAAATGATGCCAACGGTAAGGCTATGGAGTGCGACATATGCCACAGTGCGCAGCACTTCCGCCGCGAATGCCCTCAGGGTGATGGAAGAGGCAGGGGTCCGTCAGTGCATTTGGCTCAAACCGACTCCGACATGGAGTATGTTGACTGGGAGTCTCTTTTAGCTGACCCTGCCGATAGCTCAGCTGCAGTTGTGAATTTCATGGCTGCCAGAGATCTACGCGCCAGTATGACTACCAATCGCGGGGCAACCTGCAGATATCGATTTTGTCGACAACTTCCACATGCCCGCCGAAGGAGATGCTGACGTGGCGTGGGCACCCGCGGATTCAGAGGTTACCGTTCCTGCAGCAGACGAGGAAATGCAGTTGAAGTTGCATCCTCGGGTTCTTGGAAATCCAACAGATATGGGATTGAGTGGTGATGATCATGTGCGGGGAAACTGGCGAGGCGCTAGTGATCTATCTGAGCGTATTCAACATGAACTTGGCCATGACGAAGAATTTCAATGTATTTTCGTTGCTTCAGATCGGTCCATGAGCCGCCCGAAGCGATCGGCAAGCCGCCAGGTCTTGAGGAAGAAGTATCGCTCCGACGATGAGGACGACGAGTTGGAAGATAGTGATCGCACGATACGTCGCGGTCGGATCCCCAGTCGCTCACCTGATCGTGCGCGTGCCCGCTCCAGTGGCGCTCGCTCTAGCGGTCTTCAGCGTCCTCATCTTCCTGATGCGGGAACTCCAAAGGCCGCGCCGTGGCGGGCTAATGGGCCTGTCGCTCCCCCGAGGAGGGGGCGCCTGCGGGGGCGCCCGTCTCAAGAATATCAACCGCGAGAAGAATATCCAGAGGCGGAATGCGGCGCCTTGTTGGTTACGCGGAAGCTGGGCTGGCTCGTCAGTGCATGCCCCCAGATAAGATGCAATGCATCGGATCCGTCACTGGTATCCTCTTCGCAATATTAAACGAGGTGAGGACGGCAATATCATTCGCTCGACGAGGGCCGGACCTGTTAAAACACAAGGAAAGGTTGTCAAGCTCGACCTCAAGAGAGTTATCATCGAGGAACGGAAGCTTTACCGAGGTGTTTGTTGCTCATGTTACCATGGAGCCGACCACAGGATTGGCTGCCCCATGAGGCGCCCATCAAGCAGCCCGAACTTCAGAGGACACCTTGGGTTTGGTCTCATGGTGATGGCCGGGGGTACTGTACCGATCCTAATGCGACGCCATATGAGGAGCAGTTGACGGAGAACGACTATGACCACGCTACATCTGATGAAATAGCCAGATAAAGTCTCACATGGAAGAATTGGAAGAATTTGCGACCTCTTCATCATTTGGCGCTGTTCAATCGCGCCTGGCACGCGGGGGAACCTGCTGATCCCAAATCAGAAGAGGACGATCAACAATCATCTGATGGGGATAGGGCTGACGCGATGGCCGAAGAAATAGATCCCGCGGACGCGGCCCCTGCAGGGTGCGCGTCGGGTGACTCCACTGCTGCGGACGTCGCGTGCTAGACGGACACTCCTATTGATCCTAGGTGCGTCGTTGCTGAGGCGATAGATCTTTCTCCTGGAAGGCGGATTGCTTACCGCGCTGAAGGTGCAGGCCGGTTAAAGACCAGCATGTGAAACAAAAAAGGCTCAGTTCTACCGAATGCCTTTTGGCTGGGGGGCAAAAGACCACTATCGAGAGATTCTGGCCCTCAGAACGCCAAGTGGTATCGACTTGAACCCTGGCCGGGGCCCCGTGCGACGCGGGCCATGGGCGCCGGCGGGGGCCGCGGCTGAGGCAGCCCCCAAGCCGAAGCCGGAGCCGCCTATGGATATTTCTCCATTTCCGGATTCATTGAGTCCGTCGCTTGGCCCTGATCAGCTCGGACCCAAGCGGGAGAAGAGGGCGGGCCCAGATTATCCTAACCCGGAGACAGTAAGCAGCAACGATATGCGGGGCAGCTTGCTGACCGACGTCGACCCAGAGGACCAGCAGTAGCTGCTGCAGCGGCTGCATTTCAAGGCGCCAGTACTTCTACTCCAAAGGATCCTGTGCCACGTCGCGGCCCTACACCAGGTCGGACGCACGGGTCTGGATGAGTGCCGTCGCTGGAAGGATCAACAAGGGGCGCTTCTTCAACGAGGCGTGGCACCGAGGAGAGGTTACTGGCAACCTCATCGAAGGCACCAGGAATGGCCCCCAAAGATAAGACAGCCGAGTCCTACAACATCAAGGAGAATAATCGCCGGGACTCTAACATCAGCACCTCGCCAGGAATTCCTCGGGCGCCCAGGGGAACCGCTGACGCCGCCATATTGGCGGTTAACGCTCTGTCACCTGCAGCATCAGCGGCAGTCCAGCGTCCAGCGGGGCAACCTGCTCAGAGTCCAGCTGGGCAACCTGCTCAGAGCTCCGCAGGGCAACCTGCTCTTACTTCAGAAATGCCAGTGGGCTGCCGAGAGTACTGGGGCAAGTTGCGCACGTCCAATCGTATGAAGATCAACCCAGCATACCATCCTTAGATTGACGACGGGTCTGATCGATGCATGGTGGTGAAGTGCGACCTCGTGGGCGCCGCCGTCCACCACGACAAGGGCGCGCATGCGCGCCAGATGGTGCGTAATATTCTGCGTGAGTGCCCGGCGCTCACGTGCGATTCGGAGAAGGACGATTTGATTGGGATTCCCAAAGCAGAGAATCTCAGGAGGCCAAGGTTCAGTTATGAGGAGGAGCGTCAATGCTCAGAGTGACTGCTCTTCGCCACATGACTTTTCATATGAGCCATCTTTCTGACAGGTTCCCGCGAGAAATGCCATCCTTTTGATGAATTTGATGGATGGGCTGATCCTTGAGAGCTGCTCGACCGTTGGCCACCTGAAGGACGTGGGCATTATCATCATAAGCACTTGGGGACTGTGCGCCAGAAGCTCACGAAAAACCACTGGGCATGCCAGGCCTTGGCTGTGTTGGGCCTGGTTGGCATGGTCGATCACACTGGAATGCAAAAAAAGAATGCTGCAGTTCAAGAAGTGCAAGTGCGCCTCCGAGTCACACGAGACGCACTTCATCCGTCCAAGTAACGGACGCAGCAGCCCTGGGATGAAGTGCCCTGAATCATTGTATATGATAATTACGGGTTTGGTTGTTCCAGGTGCACTTTGTTGCTTTATTCATGGTACTCAGTGGGAGAAGAGGGGCAGAGAGTTTGTACGTGGTTGCCCATGCTTTCCTGGTGACAATCGAATCCAATCCAGCCTGCGTGTTGATTCCGAGGTCTTGATCATGGTTAGCTTGAAGAACTTGCTTCGGGACAACATGCCGATTTGGCGCTCAGCAAATGACATCATAATGTCAGCAGGCCGTGGCGGCAGAATTCCTCCGACCCATATTGTTCAGCTCGTAGGTATTCTGCCCGGCGAATATTGCAGGCACGACCGTGTGGGACATGTATGGATCAATCCCTTGTACCTGCGAGATAGCAATCAGCCGTGTCCAGGTGGTAATAGTTCTATCGAAAAAAATGTACGAATTTCGGAATGACGTCCACCCCAAAGACCCCCTACAGTCGAAAGTGGTCCACCCCAAAGACCCCCTACAGTTTGAAGTGTCCCGAACCGGCTCCCATCCAAGCGGGGGCGCCTGCAGGGGGATCTCATGGATCTTGGATGCAGGCTCAAAGTGCGGACGTGACAGGCAGCGCTTCAAGTGGCATCGCGCCCACTGACGCGCTTTGCGCCAACGATCCGTGGCGTGCTCAGGTGCAGCAGCTGCCAGTACCCGCAGGGTGACCAATTTCATTTGCACCGATGAGCAGAGCCACAACTCCATTTGGTACCCCACAGAGTGCTAGGAGCACCAATAGCCTACAGGCAAGGCTCCAAAGCATTCGAGTGGACCCGCAGCTCTAGCAGGCTTTACAGGCGACGTAGCAATTTGCATCGCCGCGCCCACATGCGGGGCAACCTGCTTCTCCTGATCACCATGCTGTACAGAGAACCGAGAGTTTGGTTGGTCAGCAAGAGTGTATGTATCGGCAGATACGTGAAGCCGCTCAGGGCATGCGTAGGGGCGGCATCGACCTCCCCAGCGCCAACTGGACGCCGCCTTGGGAGTATGTTCCGGATCCAAATCCATCACCGGACAACCCCAATCGGTTGGGATACGTGCCAGCATTTTTCAGTCATCCGACATGCGATCCAATGGCTGCAGAATGCCCCACGGCAGCACCAATGGACTACCAACTATATCCTGACTATCACGTTCAGGTAAGTGGCACTCCTCGAGTGGGGGCGCAGCCCGAAAACCCGTATCCACGGGCGACGGCCGACGACTTCTACCAGTCTCAGCTGACGCGTGGCTCGGGGTATGCATCAGGTGTGCCAGGCCAGATTCCTCGCTGCGGATATTTGGCCGCCCCCATGGACCCAGATGTACAGCAACAGGCCCCAGGCCTAGTAGTGCCATCGTCCATGGGGGAGCTGCGCCCTGGGATCCTGGCCATCCACGAGACGCAGCAGGCCAACGTGGCGATGCAGTCGGCCCGCCAGCGTCGCAACCAGGAGCGTCAGGCCAACAGGATGCTGGGTCGTGCGGGGCAGCCTGTTATGTCCAATGCAGCAGGTACTCCTGCGATCAGTCCAGCAGCGCATGCAGCGCTGCAGCTACCGATGGTTTCACCGATTCGATATGAAGCTGGTGAGACCACCCTGGAGCGCCAGACGCGGATCAGGCCATTGGCAACACCGCCCATCATCAGCGACAGCGACTTCAACAAGTGCGCCACATGCCTGGGCCATTTCATGCACCACGAAAAAGTCTGCAGGCTCCAGTGTGGTTACATATTTCACGCGCAGTGCTGGGGCCGAGCCGCGCATGCTCATGTGGATAGACAGTTGGCTGGGAACATGGAAGGTTCCGCAACTGAGGCACCCTGCGCCATGTGCAGGGGCGTTGGCTTAATCGCAGCTGAGTTCCACTACGCCCTCGCTGGAGATCAGGAGTCACTAGATCGTCGTGGAGATATGCTCCAGGGGGCGAACGAACTCAGGGGCCTCCGTGAAGAGCTCACTCGCGTCGCGGATATGATGATGAGCAATGCGGCAGTCCCAGCAGCGACACCAGCGGGGCAACCTGCATCACCAGCCAACGCGGGGCTAGTGACGGAGGCCATCGCGCCTGCAGGGAGACCTGCTGTGGACACGCCTATGCCACTGATAGCAGAGACCGCTAACAATGCAGGGGCACCTGCTGCATCAGCACCTCCTGCTGTGCCGGTCAATGACACGTGGTTGAGGCGTATGAAGAGTGCCACTGATAGGAGCGCTCAGTGGCTTCAGTCTCCACATGCGTACAAGCCATATGGGCGAGACATTCGTCCAGGCAATCAGCGTAGGACAGAGAGCCCAGTGAGCATGCGCATTGGCGCCGGTGCGATATCCGAGCGCGACATGCTGCGTGCTGTAAACACAGATGGTCAAAAGGGGATGCGCGCGGCCGAGGATGCGTTTCTGAACCTGCCTACTACCTCTGCATCACGCCCACATACATATGACGAATATCGGACGGCCTGGATCTTTGCAGAGAACCCCATTACGGAAGAAGAGGCTCGTGGATATATGGGCGTCTTTACATCTTTGCACCAAAAGACTGGGTGTTGGAGCAGAGGCGCCGCAAGGCCGTGTATGGTACGACGCTGTCTGAAGTGCCAGGACTATTTGGTGGGCGCCACGGATTGGCTTTGGCAGCGAACAGTGGAACTATGGTAAGTGGTATGTTGACGAGTCTTTCGGATCTTGGCAGTAATATTCATGCTATTGGTCTAAAGACGGCGCAGACCTTCGAACAGGTATGTCGTTCCCACGGACACGCCATCAAGAGGCTGGACTTGACGAAGAGGCTCTACGTGTCCGGAGCGGGACATGGCGCCGCGATCTGTGACCAATCCTTGCACTGCAAGACTGCGCGCAAAGAAAGGGGATACCCGGCGGGGGCGCGTGCTGTGCCGAGACTTGATGCCATTTCAGCAAATGTAGCTGAGGGTTTTGGGGATAACCTCCCTGCTATCCTGGGTCTGAGGAGCATGTCTAACATGAGACTATCCTGATCTTGCAGTAGGGGCACGAGAAGATGATCATCCCTGGCTCTGAGATGTACAAGTTTCTACTTGGACAGGGTACCAGAGTGCTTGATCTGATGAAAAGTCCTTCTGGACATTTGGCACCCAAGGTCGAGGAGAACGGGGCCGCTACAGAGGATAAAGGGTCGATGTCGTTTACTATTACGGCCAACCCTCAATGCGAAGATGATCCGTGGTTCGTCAAAGAAGCATATGCTCCAGAGCCAGCCGCGGGGGCACCTGCTATGAGTGACGCTCATGCATATGATGTCACAGGATACCAAGGGCATCAGATCGTCCATCAACGGGGAGACGTTCACGTTCACGATCCAGTCTTTGGTGCAGAATACCTTGAAGACTTGGCATCGCAGGAATACTTGCTTCGGAGCCAACCCGACCTCGGCCGACAAGGACTCCGCCTTGCGCAACTTGCAGGCGAAGGTATATCAGGCCATCTACGAGGAGGGCGCGAAGTGGACGCCGCCCGATGCACAGGCAGGGACACCTGCGGAAGGAGATTATGCCGCTGAGAAGTTTGATATTTCTACTTCGAGCAGCGTCTCTGCAGCGGAGCATGGTACAGGCATTTGGACGCCCCCATCGCCAAACGAGTGACGTTGGCAGGCGCGTGCCACGGCCGCCCGCTCTTTCTCAGAAAGGCCGAACACTCAGGTGCTGTCATCAAACGCGGGGAAACTTGCATTCTTTTCCCAGGAGCCGGCTGTGCTCGCCAGGGACAGCGGCCAGCCTGGCTGTGCGGCTGCCGCGGATAGCAGTGGGCCCGGCTGTGTGGCTGCTGCAGAAAAAGGGAGCTCGTCGCATTATTATCACTCTCGTGCATATGCTATTGAGGACATGCGGACAGCTTGCGTTGAACTCCGAGCCCGTGGTGACATGTGTGACCGTATTACACATGCAGAGGTCATGACCTCCAATGGTGCGCCATATTTGGGTGCTTTACTCTCGGGTGACTACCAACTGTTCTGGGTGGCTACACCTGCCGACTGGTATGTGCGACTTCCTGGGAAGCGGGCAGGGCCACATTATCAGCGCATCCAATACTTGATGACCAGGGCTCGGGCTCTACGTGTGACTATTGTGCATGTGGGGCTGCCAGGATATTTCTGGAAACAAGGCCCTGTACGAGACGCTATTGAAGATCTTGGCTTACAGTTCATGCGTGTGCGATCCTGCCACTTCGGCCTCAAGTACGACCGTTCTAATACGTTGCCCAGCGGATCATATCTGCAAGTGGCAACTACCTGTGCGCGCATCCCGACTATCTTGTGGCGATGCACGTGCAAAACAGCAGGGAAACCTGCGCGACCTGCTGAGCATGTCCTGGTTTGGTATGTACACGGAGCCCAGGAGGCCGAATGGCGCAACAAGACGCTAGCGATCATGACCGCAAGGTTGATTGATCATATGGATTCTTTCAAGTCGCAGAGAGAGCACACACATGCTGTACATCTTAGTATCCACACCAGAATGGATAAAGGAGTTCGAACTTACGTTCAGTCTCCGAAGAATGGCCCTGAGTGGGACCATGTTGTCAGACGGGTAAGGATGAACGTGGACGACAACGCGATCATACAAGACATCAAGATCCAGGGCCAGCCTATCGGGTACAACTACAATGCACCGTTGCCAAATGGTGTCACCAACATCCGTAGTCGACTGTACTGGGAGCAGCCTGAACCGGGTGTCCTCGGATACGGGAGATCACGTGCACGCCCAAGGCGAGTGGCGATCATCGATGACGATCGCCCCCCTCCCCCTTCGATTGAGCGCGGCCGCGTGCCCCCCTCTATTCCCGAATTTCCGACACTCAGCCCACCTGGGACTGATCAACAGACAGCGCTACCGACCGATGCCCGAAGCAAACAAAATGAAACATAGAAAGCAGACAAAGAAGCAGGCATCAAACCACGCGAGATACCCAAGATAGGCGAAGAAGGCGGCGACGACTGCGGAGATGACCCGAAAGGACTCGGATGTAGTGCGTACTGCAACGAAGTACCTCTTGACTCCGACACGGAAAGTGATGATGAAGAGGAAGGTTTCAGCACATTACTTGCGGGGGAACCTGCTGAATCTTATGCAGATGTATTCTCCATAATCCCCACCTTGTGCTATGGGCGTCGTCACGTGGTGGATATGTTGGAATTGTGTGGAGGAAGTGGAGGCATCTCGTAGCTAGCATTCACCCGAGGTTTGTCCTCGGGGGGGAACCTCGACAAACGTTCCAAGGTTGACCTTGGATACAATGTTGTTCAGGATGCAGAGATGCACTATCTGGAAGTTTGTTTCGTCAAAGTTGTTATATTACAACCTAACTGCAGAACGACTGGGCTACCTTCATATTTCAATGCTCCATAATTACGATATTTGGTATGAACATCATAAAGAGGATTTGCCGCATATCAAGTTCTGTGGGAAGATGGCCATGCGTCAGAACGATCTTCGACGGTTCTACCTACGAGAACAACCAGTGGGTCCTCGGGTGGATCAGATACCACCATGGACTACATTGGCCATCAGCAAGGGCATTGCAAGGTGAATATGGACCAATGTACTACTGGTCTACGTGATTCCCATGGGGTACTGCTACGAAAGTTGATTGAGATCGTGGCCAGCCATCGCCTTTTACTCGCCCTTTTTGAACGAAAACGATGTACTGGTCATCATCAACATGCGTCGGTATGTAACAGAGAACTGTCCATGGCTGCATAATGGACTCCAAAGATGCAGTCGCTTTTTGTCGATGCTGTTCAGATCGCGCACGATCTCTTCCAGGTAAATCGTGATCCTTTCCATGGTCATCCTTATTCGTCCACCGTGTTGCTTACCAACGTGAGGGGATATGACTTGGGCGATCCGAGTCTGCCTCGGCAACCCGATGGCTCGATCGTGAGACCACCCTCGGGAGGGCTCGGGTGTCCCGCATGCGCGGATGATGTTAACATGCGTTCTCCCTCACATGACAGAAATCCCAGACATTGGAGGTGGTACGATAAGGGCGACTACCTTTGGGAATGTCGACACGTACTAACACCTTGCAAATGTAAGGTTGCCGAGCCCTGGAAGCTGCCCGCCAATCGTGGACAGGTACCGCCGGTTCCTGTCGAATCGGCAGCAGGACCTGCACCACCGGCTCCTGCTGAACCAGCAGCAGCACCACCCGAGGTGCCAGCCGCATCACCACCTACGCGGCTAAGAGCACCAAGACCCGGTCAAGAGCTGGACCTACAGTGGGTGCGAGCAGTCACGATCTTACCGTAGGCAGACATGCTGCTGAACCTGCCGCAGGGCAACCTGCCTCGAGTGGAGCTGGTAGTTCGGATGGCCATCTCCGACTGCCACGGGCTAGAGTCAGACGTGGCCGACAGCAAGATGGATAAGCATTTCCTCCGCCGCCAGCGGGTAACCCTGCGGCGCGACCACGACTTCCAGACTGGTCACGGTCTGACGTACAAATCAGTTTACAAAATTTGCGAAGCCGTGACCCAAGCGTGGTAACACGCGAGTTGCGGAAGTTACGTTTGCGCTGGTTCCATGCGAAAGAGCCTAAGATGATACTCATCTTATGTAAGATAGGTCTGGGCAGCGTCAGACTCAACCTGATTAAAGGTGTCTGCGACACATGTCGGGGGTGCAGAGCTTGGGGCAAGCCTGGGCATATTGTTATGCCCTCTACTGCACAGCCTGGCAACTTACAGGAATAAGTGGACAGTGATCTGATGTTCTACAACCAAGAACACAACATCTTCCATCTCATCGATCGTTGTATACTATATGCTACTGGAATGGAGACACCAGACAAGACTATGACAAGTATCCTGGATGCATATCATCAGTGCTGGATGCAGTTTGGACTTGCAAAGGTACTCTACTCCGACGGAGAGGGTGCCCTTAACAACGACACTTCTAAAACAGTCCTTACGGTAAAAGGCATTGATTTTAGGAGACGTGCGCGTGGACAGCACGCTACGACGATGGAAGCCAGGAGTGGCATCTTGCGCCATCGACTTCATGTCGTGGAAGCTGAACTCAACAGGCTGGACATACCTCTTGTGTTCGCGCGGCTACTGCACGAGGCTTTGTTCGCCGCCGACGCGTTCACCTCCTACGACGAGGTATCTCCGTATAGCGCTCTGTTTGGACGGCAACCAGCAGTGCTTCCTGACTTACATGTCTTGGACCACGAGCAGCCGACGGAAACGTCGGACCATTCTGTTGAACAGACGATGCGCACGGTATGTGTTGAAGCTTTCGCACAGGCCACAGCTGTGGCTAAGACCAATCGTGCCTTACGCACTAAGACAACTATCACTGGTCAGCAGTATTGCGATGAAGGAGACTTGGTCGATTATCATCGCCCCACAACCACGAAGGATGACTGGGGAGGCTGGAACGGCCCATTCCCAGCTGCAAAGAATGATCCCGAAAGGGGTCAAGTCACCATCCGAGTGGGCAATCGAGATGTCCAAGCACAATTGGGCAACTCACGACATTCACCATATATTTGAAGCACTGATAGCCCGAGAGATTGGCTCCGACAACACTGCGCTGCGTACAGTGTTGACGTTCGTGGCCAGTTTGTCAGCGGGGAGACCTGCTCTGACCTTTGGCTATGTGCCGACCAAGAAGGTAACGCTTCAGATGGCGAGTGCAAACCGTTTATCCCTTAAGGTAAATTCAGTTTTACAGTACCTCATCATAAACTTCTTCCGCCTTGAGAATGTAGTGTTTAGTCAGGCTAGCTAAGAGTATTCATAAGCTACCACTGGTTACTTTTGCTGACAGCTTCACATTTATCCATTATGACAACGATGTGCATCCAGGATTTCACTATTATGAAGCAGAAGCCACTGCACTGAATATACACGATATAACTGGGTTCGCATTCGAGCATCATCCAGTGCTTGAATTCCACTAAACCTCAAGCAGGTTTTGAGCAGGGCATGACAAGATCTGAGGCATTGGCGGATACATCGACACCGACTGGAACCACAAGAGAAGCCTCGAAAGCCGAACGGCCACATGAGCATGGACGGCTTTCTCGAGTCACATGTTAGGGAAGTGTGGTATGCAGAACTACCAGAGGCAGCGAACTGCTGGAGGCAACTCCACCAGAGGACTTCTTTACCATGACCACGCAGATGGTTCCAGATGAAAGTGTGCTGATCACTGTAGCTGATGACCAGCGAGGACACCTGCCGAAGTGGGGGCGCACTCACGCCTCCGACACCGAGGAGACGTACTACGTCACAATGTGTACCATGGTCGAAGACTACAACTACGGACTGGACTCATACGAAAGTGGTCAATATGTCGAACTCTGCTTCACGGCAGAAATGTCAAAGGTAGTCCTGTCCGAACAACGGCGCATGCTACTAGATGCCGGTCGCGTGACGTCTATGCGAGTACACATTACGGCCGTTGCACAGCGATCTGTGGTCGTCGAGGAAGACGACCTCCTCGCGAAAGCTGACGTCCAGGCGAATACCGACAGTGTATCGGAGGCTTTCTACAGTGAGTTCAAGACGTGGTTCGACAATAAGTGTTTTAATATGCAGGATATAGCTAAAGCGTCGAACATCATGACTTCGAGGTACGTGTGCAAGTGGAAGTTTGTGAAGCACGGGAATGGCGAGATGGAGCGTACCATCATATTACGCCTGGTACTCCGAGGCTTCATGGACTTTGAAGCCTTCGATTTAGAAACCTTTTCGGGAGCGGCGCGACGGTCAAGCCGGAGGCTACTCGCTAGCACGGCAGCGTACAAGAAGCAATTGATCGTTGCTTCCCTCGACATCAACATGGCCTTCCTGAAGGGGTTTACCTATTCGGAACTTGCCGAGGCTACTGGTGAAAAGGAACGTGTGGTTTGTTTTATTCTGCCGCCTGGATCGGCCGCAGTGCTTCGAACTCTCCCAGGATTCGAACACTACGACGAGTCAAAGCATTGCCTGCAGTGCTTGAAACCAGTCACGGGCACCAACGACGCACCGCTGGCTTTCTCACTGAAGCTCAGAAGCGCCACCAGAGGTTTCGAGGGATTCGAGACGAGCAACAAGGGGATTCGACCCACGTCCTACGACGAGGGATTCGAGACGAGCAACAACCTGCTCACGGCCAAACATGTTGATGATATCAATATGGGCGATACTGAGGACACCATTGGCAAGTGTGCCAACTGCGTAGAAGACACCTTTGGTAAGTGTAAACTCAAGCACACATGCGCCAACTGTAT
Source organism: Prorocentrum cordatum (assembly GCA_963575745.1). Lineage (NCBI taxonomy): Eukaryota > Dinophyceae > Prorocentrales > Prorocentraceae > Prorocentrum > Prorocentrum cordatum. Next base: position 23,563 of record CAUYUJ010003819.1, on the reverse strand, counting down.
TGTGATATACACAAAGGATGAGGGTGGTGATGTGACTTTGGACCATGATGAATACATCAAGCAGCTCCGTCCCATTCAACATCCTGAACTTACCGATGCCGACGCTGGCGCTCAGGCATCCAAGATGGTTGCAGACATGTTCGTCGGCCTCAGGGGCGCGCTGGCGTATGCGTTAATCACCCAGGTGTGGTTGATGGTGTATGGTGTATCTCTACAACGTGTCCAAGAACCGACCAACATTCAAGTGCGACGACTGAACGCGATCACCAGGGAGCTGCAGGCCTGCCCAAAGAAAATTGTTTACCAGGCGATGGCTCCTACGGGCGAGGTTGACCTGCGCGGCGACTCAGGATGCCGACGCCTGAGTGGAGACGCCGATGACGACGTCAAAGGCTATAGTATTCGCGGGGCAAACCTGCTACTACGTGGAAACACGTCATTCGGTAAACCTGTCGTTCTTTTGATCGATGCGTACTGCAAGTTTCACCGCTTGCAGGTCCGCTCGAGCTATTCAGTAGAGACACTCGCAGCAGCCCGTAATTTTGAGGACTTTTATCCTACGATTGTGATACTGTGCGAGCTCCACGCAGGGCCGCTCGCGCCCACCCAGTTGAAATATATACTTGAATTGGGTGGCCAGAGCATCAAGGCCACTCTGTCCATAGATGCTGAGTCTGTTTTTTTTTAAAGTCCTTTCAAGCAAAGACTTGAAGAAGCCGACTGAGTGTACCCTTTTAGGACACATCAGTTGGATACGACAGATGATGGAGCGTGGAATCGTGCACAGTATTCAGTGGTACGACACCCGCGACATGATTGCGGAGGGTCACACCATGGGGAGCATCGACAGAGAAATGCTCCTACAAGGCATGGGCAGAACTGTACAAGCAAGGCAACTTGCTAGCGGGTCCACCTTCCTTCTGGCCCGCCCCTTTTCTGTCCTTGTGTATATTTGCTGCTCTGCCTGCTGTATAGTGGCACCGGGCTCACGCTTCGTCTCCCTCCCCTCCCGACTCTGAAGCGAGCTGAGGGACGTAAGGAGCGGAAGCGAGCGTGCGCCCGCGGCCGCGTCGGCTCAAGCGGCCGGCCGCCCAAATATGACTGTGCCTCATCGCGAGGCACACAATCGCTTTCGAGACCAAAAGGATCTTCATATTGCTTAAGATGGCACATCCTCTCCTACTGGGACTATCGTTACTACGGTACAGCAGAGCTGGAGCGTGGCTTCGCCCAAGGCGAAGCTGCTGGCTGGGCCTCCCAGCCCCCTTCAAACTTCTACCGCGTGCTCGCGAAGGATTCCCCTGGGACCCCCAGCAATCGCGGCGCCGCCCGAACCGCCAATGGTGATTTCAGTGGCTGACCGTTTCAGTGTTCGCTGTGCACGCATCGGGGAACTGGCAAGAACCAACACTCACCAAAGGCAGGCGCATGTCAAAATACCAACACAACTGATCATCGAATGGTTTTCGGCACATCCCGCCCCCGTGCCTGGGCGGCGGGTCTGCGGCCACTCGGATGGCACATGGGCTCTCGTGGGGGAGGCGTCCCGGGGGCGATTGGGAGGCCGTTTTTGAACCTCCTTGGGCCCCCCTGGGGGCTCCCTGTTTTTTTCCGGAGCCTCTCAGGCCTGTTGGGTTTTTTTGCTGGGGCAATTTCTGGGCGTTTGGGGCCGAAGGCTCGAAATTTCCGTTCGGGTCCCGCCCTGTGGGCCCCTTATTCGGGCTGTCATGGGGCCTCCTCTGAGCCGTCTTGGGGGCTTTTTGAGCGGTCTTGGGGGCCCCTGGGGTCGTTCCGGGGCCCTCTTGGGGGCCTCTTGGGCTTTCTTGGGTGACCTAGAAAGCTTCTTGGGCCGTCTCGGACCGTGTCAACGCATAGAATGCGAATGTGCAACAAATGCATGTTTTCCGGGGTAAGGGGGCGAGTTCTGCTTTTTGAAACCGTCTCGGGACGTCTCTCAGGGGTTTCTTGGTGCGTCTTGGGTACCTCTTGGGCCGTCCGGAGGCCAGCGTGAGCGTTTTGGATCGATCTTTCGGCGGCTCGTGGCCCTCCCGGACCGTCTGGAGGGCCTCTTGGGGCCCTCTTGAGTTGTTTTGGGGCCCTCTGGCCCCCCGTGATGCAGTTGGGCGGTCCCCGATGGACCCCCCCTCCAAGTCGACCAGACCTTTCTCCTGGGGGAGGGGTTTAGGGAGGGGAATCATTCCACACGCCGACGAAACCCAAGGGGTCGGCGGATTTTGCCACAGGGGTGTCATCCTTGAACTACGAATGGCAATGCCAACAGTGCCTCGCGTTCGCTCGTGACTGGGGGAACATCACAACATATTCCTCTGACGGCATCTCATTGCATAGTGTGCCTCCAGCAGCGCCGCGATCTAACGCAGATCCTGGGCCAGGCTTGCCGCTGCGCAGGGCGCTGCTGCGTAATGGTCAGCACGAGTTGTTTCTCGCGGAAATCCAGAGGTGGCGTCCACTATTGTACCACGAGGTTACATCCACGCTGCAGCAGTGGGATCATACTGCAACCCAGCTTGCGCCACAATTACGGCAATTGGCAGAGCAGAGGCGCCGTGCGGAATTTGACGAGGCGAGCGCATTTATCGTAGATTTGCAACTTGTGGCTTTGCGTGCGTCGTCACAGTTCGGAACCAGGGGTTTGGGTATTGCGACGTGTTGGCCAATTGTGATAAGTTTTGTCCTTGGTATTGATCCTCTTAACCATATCGTGACTGTTTGGCCTCTATTGCGGCTCATTTCTCCGCCGCTGCCAGATCTCGAAAGCCACCGCGAGTGGACCGCGCGCGTGTGGACTATGATGGCGCGCCGCGTGCCGTGGGTGCCTCCAGACGCCGGGTACTAGCGCAGTCAGATCCATCGATCAAGAGGAGGAGGAGGAGGAGGAGGAGGAGGAGGAGGAGGAGGAGGAGGAGGAGGAGGAGGGGGAGGCGACCCGCGGCAAGTTCTGCCGCCGTGCCAGCTCAACATAGTCGAGACGAATCTTTTGCCCCATACCATCATCTGCAGAGCTGGGATCAGCGCCTGCGAGAAAGGTCTGCGGACGGCAGCAGGCCCAGTCGCTGCTCAGCGGCATGGTCAAGACGAGGCTGGAGCCTTCTGTCATTGCGGCCCCAATGGCCGCGCCCGCATGTCTTCTCCCGCTTTTCCCGGTGCCTGTCAGCCGCAAGGGGTTACAGCAGCATCTAATCAGTCTCGTCTGACCTACGCGCCCCTTGCGGGGGCGGCCCCAGCGGCAGCGCCCGCATGGCGGCCCCGCACAATTTCGGCGCTCCCTTCACGCGTTGCGTGGCCCCGTAGGGAGCTCCACCGAAGGCGGTTCTCACGAAGGCGATACTCACAACCGCATACGGTGGGGTCTTTTGCCAGGATGATTATTCCTCGTCCAAAATCCGCCTGTAAGAGGACATGCCCGACCTAAGTTTCGGCCAGTCCCGCGGAATATGCACCTGCTCAGGACGGCTGGCTCGATCACGAGCGGGACGGGCGCGTGTGTTGTTTCGCCCAGCGAACAACAGCTTACCATCTGACGGAAGCAAATGGTGGGAGTCTCGTGTACCGTCTTCAGTTCTTGTTTTAGAGCGTCGATTAGCGCTGAACAGCGTCTAGTGATCAATGAAATGGCGCCGATTTAGCGTCGATTGGCGTCGGCCAGCGTCGATACAGCGTCGGTCACCGTCGATGAGCGTGCATTGCCGTCGGCCCACAGGATGGTATGGGGAGGCTCCCATGACGTGCCGCCGAGTAGTCTCCATCGTTCGACGTGCCTGATCGTGCTCGTGATCGCCCTGAGCTACCGAGGGTAGACTTGAGTCGGGTCTGTCCCTCTGCAGGAGGAATGTTCACAAATAGTAGCAAATTGCCTGGGGACGTTTTTTTTTGTTTTTTGTGTGTATGCTAATGTTTGATTGTTTGACGATTTTTTAGATTTCGTCCAACATCCGCCTGTAGGGGGACATGCCCGACCTAATGCTAGACTCGAAGCCAGATGCAATCACGCGCAGCGCGAGCAATTACTCAACATTCCATGATAACAAGGAGGGGGTCATGACCCTTCCAGACTGGCAATCGTAGAGCGCCCCAGACACGCCACGAACTTGGTGGCCTTTCGCTCAGGCCACCCGAAGCCTTTCCAGACAGCGCAGATCAGTCCCCCCCCAAATCAGACCCCCTCTCTATTATCGAAGATGCCTACGCCGAGTCACCGCCGCCCCCTGCCTGTTGGAAACGCCCATGTGGCCGAGCGTTGTGGCAAGACCTCTGCGATCCGTGTGTTCCCCCAGCCGTTGTGGAAACCATTCGGGGAATATTTTGGGGAGGATGGCGGGGAAGATCAGGAGGAGGAGGAGGAGGAGGAGGAGGAGGAGGAACTGGACCCTGAGTCGAATCCAGAACCGGAACCGGAACCGGAACCGCAAGCAGATAAGCGGAACTGGAACCGGAACCGGAACCAGAGCTGGAACCAGAACAGTTCCAGTGCCGGACCCAGAGCCGAATGGCGAGCCAGAACCGGAACCGGAACCGGAACCAGAGCAGTTCCAGTTCCAGTTCCAGTTCACCGACCTCACGCCCGGCTGGAAACCTTGAACAGGAACTGGAACCCGAACGCACCCCCCCCTCCCGGCTGGAGGCGAACCAGAACTGGAACCGGAACCAGAACCGGAACAGTTCCAGTTCCAGTTTCAGTTCACCGATCTCACGCCCGGCTGGAAACCTGGAACCGGAACGCATCCCTCCCCCTCCCGGCTGGAGGCGATCAGGAACCTGAACTGGAACCAGAATCAGAACGGGAACCGGAACCGGAATTGGAACCGGAACAGTTCCAGTTCCAGTTTTAGTCCAGTTCCAGTTCCAGTTCACCGAATTCACGCCTGGCTCGAAGCCCAGAACTGGAACCAGGGTTGGAACGCACCCCTCCCCCTCCCGGCTGGAGGCGAACCGGAATGGGAACCGGAACCGGAGCCGGAACAGGAACAGTTCCAGTTCCAGTTCCAGTTCCAGCTCACCGACTTCACGCCCGCTGGAAACCCAGAACCAGAACGGGAACCAGAACGCCCCCCCCCCCCCTCCGGCTGGAGGCGAACCAGAACCAGAACTGGAACCGGAACTTGGATAGATCCGGCCCTTGCCAACCTTTACAATGGCTTATGGCATTTCGATATGATTACACAGGTGTTGGCAATGCTTTACTAAAGGGTCACGTAACCCCACATAAACCGTTTAGCTAACAGCGCTAAGAGGCCTAAGTAAACCTTTTACTAAAGGTGTTAAGCAATCGATAATAAGGTTTACCAACTATTGCTAAAGGGTTTATCGATAAAGCACAAATATAAAATCTGCATTCCGCCACCTGGAAAAATGAGCTTACGCATGTCCAGAAACGAGCAATCCATATTTGTATTCACATCCCTCTGATCTGGCAATTGCAAATTACACAAGCGGGTCAAACTTGGTCGTCGGCAAGACGCCTCCTTGGGAGGCTTCTTGGAGTCTCTTGAGAGGCCTCTCGGGGACCCCGTGGCGGCATTTCTGGAACCTCCTGGGGCCTCTTTTGGGCTTCTTGGGGGCCTCTTAATTGGGGACTTTCGGGGCCTCTCGGGAGCCTGGGGGCTTTCTTGGCCCCCCAAGGATTTTTCGGGGCAGGGAGCTCGAAAGTGCCCTGTCTCTGCTTCCTGCATCCGCGCGTGATTGGCGCGAAGGTGATACAAATTCAAATTCTTATTCACTGCAAACGACTGCCTCTCATGATACAAGGCCGAGCGGGTGTATGACAACCAACTCGTCATCACAATATTTATGAATCAACACTTCAAGGAACTAGGAAATGTCAATCAAGCACGGCAGCCCACAGCTCCGCCAACGGCTGTGCCATGGGCCTTTCCATGTGCGCTCGAACGGCTGAATGGCCGCGTACACTAAATCACAATTTGAAGCAACAAATTTGACCTGCGCAACTTGCCAGCTTGTCTGTGTGACTTTATGAGCCACGACATCGCCGACCCAGCACACGTCCCACTCTGAAAACCTAGCTTTCCCTGATGTCAAGTGCGGCCCTACGCCGACGTGCTCATTTAGAAATGCCAGGAAACGCTTGCTCGGCTGCCTCGGCTGGATGAGCCCGATTGACATGTCCAGCCACGGGGCGTCCCTAAGATTGTACAGGCTCTGTACAATCACATCTTTAATGGCCCCGCTGCAATCGTGCTGGTGATCAGTGCCCCAACGGGGAATCTGCTTGTGCTTTCTCTCTAATGCAATCGTGTTGGGGCTCCAACCCCAGCGGGCTATGTACTGGCTATGGTGCAGAGTCGCGTGGAATTTCCAGATGAGCCACTGGCGCCCATAAGCGTCAACAAAAGCAGCCACGAAACGAGTGGCCGTCTCTGCGACCCTGCATGCAGCAACTTTCAACTTGGGGCCAAACCACAACATTTGAATTAAAAGCGCCATCAACTCTACAACCAAACAGGTTTTGTCATGCCGCCCTGTCGGCCGCACCTGGCTCCTGAAATAATGTGCGAGCGGAAGGTGGATCGACAAGGCCTCGCTACAACTGCATTTGAATGATTCGGCCTTCCAACTAGAAGTCGCGCGCTTGGCACAACACATTTCGACGCCTTCGAGGCCCTTACTAGATATCCTCCTGGGCCACTTGAAAGGAGAAAGAAATGATTCAACGTGCTGGGGTTTGATGTTGCTCTGAGACACGTCTTTCACTGCCAAATACACAACACGTTGCAAAATGCCCTGTAATATGTTATGTGCCCAGTCGAAGCAATTTTGCGAAGGGATGTCAACTATTTCTCGGAGCCACTCATCGCCCGCAATATTGTATGGGCTGCAAGACCACCCAACACGTTTTTCTTTTTCTTCAAAGTCGCCTTTCATCATGACTGGTGGTTTCTGCTTTTGTAAATCATCTAGGATGTACAATATAGTCTCACGAGTGTGAAGCAAGCAATCATCCAAATAATACACTGTCGAAATATCCTTTAATGAATCAGCTGCGCACAACTGGGTCGCCCCAATCCATTTACTAGAAACAATATTCAAACATTGGCAACATGGTTTAACGCCTGCTGACCCCTTGCATTCCCAAGTTGCGTGCAAACCTGCCTCGTCGCCCAACATCACGCCTAACCTACCAATGATTCGAATGTTCGATCCGTCGGGAAGGTCGGTGCTACAGCCTGAAAATCGCAAATCAAACCCACATGGTTGAAATATGCGCTTGAGGATTTGCCCCACCACTTGCGCCATGCCAGAGTTGCACTGCTGAACATCAGTGGATTTGACGGCTCCGATACATAGCCAAAAATCTTCCTTTGATAAAGCGGAAGGGCCGAATTCCAGAAACGCAATGTATATGCATTCCATTGTTCGCTTGTTCAATTGCTTAATTTTATTCTCTGGTTTTGCCTCGTCACTGTAAAAAATGAGACGCCAAGGGTCCTGCACGGAACTCGGCTTCCTATCGTGCGTTTGTCGGAGCACGGCCGCGTACCGTTCGCAACCCGCAGCCGCGTATATCATGGGCAGAGGGTCGGCGATCTCAACGTCCAGCAATGCCCCGCATGCCGTTGTCAATTGAATCTCGCAGGGTGGCCCCACCACGCAACGATTACACCGAGCAACGTACAATCTAAGCAAACTGCACGTAGCAGGAATGACATCATGTTCGAGCATGCATGAACACAGGTGGCTTTGATTCTGTATACATCCGACATGAACCCCCCTGCTGATGCACGCTCGAACGTGAATCATTAGTTCCCAAATTGCCCCTAACAGTTAGCCTGACGAAGGACCCAACCATATGCAGGTGTGGTGGCCGCAATTATGATTCATGTTTTTCGGCTGTGATCCCTATGAGGCAACGAACCGTGCTAGGTGTGTGTCGAAATGAGCGGCGTGGTGCACAAAGCGAACGCACACAAGCAAAACAATGCTGATTGCGCCACGGGAACCTTCGGTGGAGCTCATATGGGGCCAAGAAGCGCTGTACTGGGTGAGGGAGACGCATGCGGACTGCGCCACGGGAACCTTCGGTGGAGATCCTTATGGGGCCACGAAACGTGTGAGGGGTGTGCCGAAATGAGTGGCGGTGACGCGTGCGGAATCTGACACTGGTAGCTTCGGCTGAACTCATATGAGGCCACGAAACGTGTGAGGGGTATGCCGAAATGAGCGGCTGAGCCGCATGCGAACTGTGCCATTGGGACCCTCGTTGGAGCTACTATGGGGCCACGAAACGTGTGGGTGGTGTGCCTAAATGAGTGGCGGGGACGCATGTGAGCTGTGCCACTGGGACATTCGGCGGAGCTCATATGAGGCACCGAAACGTGTGAGGGGTGTGCCGAAATGAGTGGCGGTGACGCATGCGGACTGTGACACTGGTACCTTCGGCTGAACTCCTATGAGGCCACGAAACGTGTGAGGGGTGTGCCGAAACGGGCGGCGGGGACGCATGCGAACTGTGTCATTGTGGCCCTCGTTGGAGCCCCTATGTGGCCACGAAGCGTGTGAGTGGTGAGCTTAAATGAGCGGCGGGAACGCATGTGAACTGTGCCACTGGGACCTTCGGCGGAGCTCATATGAGGCAACGAAACGTATGAGGGGTGTGCCGAAATCAGTGGCGGTGACGCGTGCGAACTGTGTCACTGGGACCTTCGGCGGATCTCCTATGGGGCCACGGAGCGTGTGTCGACGATGATGCCGATGACGATGACGATGATGATGCTGATGACGCGGGTGATAACGATGATGATGGTGAGAGGAGGGAGCGGGGAGGAGAATGATGAGGAGACGCGGTGACAGTCTCTTCAAAACGAGTACCTAACAACACAGGTTGGTTGGGAATTAGGGAAAACACAACTGTGCCTAGGTCTGGCCCTCGACGCGAACAGTCGCACCAAATGCAATCGCAGCGTGTTTAGGACCACCCGCGCAACCTTAGTCAGCAACGGCCCGTAGGGCGTGACGACATCGGTCTCTAGCTTTCGGGCAGCCCTGATATCTGCAGTGGAACATGCATCTGGAAGCTCACCATTGCTGGCTTTTGCAATGAGCGCACTCAGCGCAGATTGAGAAACGTGTGGGAGTGATGCGCGTGTTGCTGCAATCTTTCTGAGTTTGGAGTGCCGCTCCATGTGAGCCAAAATGGCTAAGGATTGATCGTTAGAGTGCTGAGGTGTGATACGGTAACGTCTGTGCGCACCAGCCGCTCATTTGGAGCATATTGGGCAATCTTGGGGGGCACTCTCGGGTTCTTTTGGGCATCACTTTTGGGCTCAATGTGCTGTACCGGGCAATATTGGAATCATATTGGGCCGTCTTGCGGAAGGCTGGCAAGACAAGAAGGCCAACCACAGTGAACCATTACTTGCAAAAAAACAGGTTACCCAGAACGTCACAGCCCATGCGCTCCACCGCTAATATGTCTGTCAATATTGCAGCCAACGAGAGAGAATAAAATAGAGAGTGAGAGAGAGCGATATATTTGTGTTCACGCCACATTATGTTGTATTGGTATCTCTACTGCATATACACGGCGCAAGCGTGTCGCACCGCACCGATGATGAAACCGCGATGAAGTGGGTGGGGGGTGATGATGCGGGAGGAGGACTGAAGAGGACTACGAAGGGTGGGATGAGTGATGGTGATGAGACATGTATGATGATGCTGTATGACAAATTGATGATGGTGGGGAGGGTTTTGAGTGATGAATAAATGTAGTGATGAGGGATATGCATGATGATGATGTGACCAGAGCTCAGATCACGCATCAAACAGTATATTCTACATGCTAGTAGTGAGATATCTCATTATATATATATATATAATTGACCAACTGTTCTCAAATTGAAATGGTTGGTCGACGATCGACAACCAGGTGTTCTCAAATCGAAATGATTGGTCACCATGCGTTTCGACATCACTTGATACGGTACCGTGACGCGCGTTGCGCGTGACACCACGAGACATGATCGATGAGTGTCGTGCATGCGTGTAGTGTATTTTAGTTATTGGTTAACCAGCTCACATCATTCAGGTAACTCATCCGCGTATTCACCCTGCACCACGTTCCTGATGTGCGCGAAGTGCGTGAGAGGCGTGATATATTAAGGTACTGTCGGGTTGTCGTGAGGTGCCACGCGTCATGATGAACAATCTAGTGAAACCTATGCTAAGGAAAATTTCTGACGCTTCGCGTATCCACACCATCCCATCCAGAAACTATCAGCAGGGGAGTTGGTGAATCAGTGGCGGCAGAGCACATGCAGTCGCGCAGCCGTCTTCGAGAACACACGCATCACGCATACCTTCCAGCATTGAAGTTTAACATGTACATGAGTGCAACTTACACTGTTGCTTTGATGAGAGGTGAGTTGTATTTCTATTGCTCGTAATTGCTGTTGCGCTGATTTGTATCTTAAACTCGCGTGCGTTCCGAAACTTGGAGGCATCTCGGGGCCCTCGCTGGGTTTTCTTGTGCACCTCTGGTGGCATCATGGTGCTATTTCTTGGTGCTCTCCTGACGTTATTTTTGATACCTTCTTGGGGCTTCTTGAGGCCCTTGTGTGGCATTTGCGTGGCCATATTGGTGCTATGTTGAATAGTCTTGGAGCCCTATTGGTGCTCTTTGGGTGTGTTATGTGAGGCCTCTCGGGGCATGGTTTGTCCTTATAGCTACAGAAGAGTGTGCCACCCCACTTCGTGCACCACCCCTCGGATGCTCAACCATGCAGTGTTAGGACCATATTGGCCCGCTCTTGGTGCGCTCTTGGGCGCTCTTGGGGCAGTCCTGGTGCTGTCGTGGACCCATCTTGGTGCTGCCTTGGACCATCTGGCGGCCATCTTGGGCCCCCAACAGCCCTTCGGAGGCGAAACCACGAGAAGGCAACAGCACATTGATTTTCCTTAGGTGTTTGAATGATTGTTGTCTCTTGGGGTGGTCCTTGAAGGCCTTGGGGTGCATGTGAAACCGTCTTGGGGCCGACTTGAGGCCTCTTGGACCCGTGTCGGAGGCTATATTGACCCGTCTACAGCTATCTTGGGCCATCTTGGAGGCCATATTGCGCTCTCGGAGGTCCTCTTGGAGCCAGTGGGCCATCTTGGACGCTGCTATGGGTCCACCCCCCCCCTCCAAACGCAGGGGGTGAGGGGGGGTGAACCTCCCGAGCAGGGACAGGCAGGAGGTTGGACAGGTAAACGCCCTAGACCACCTGCGCACAGATGGCTGGTGGGATTTTCATCATGATGATGGTGCAGACGGTGATGATAGTTAGTCGTAGGACGCCTAGGAATATGGGGGAAGCGTATTAGTATGACAATTGATGAAATGATGAACGATACCACGCACAAGTATGAATATGAATGATGTCGAAGATCGACTGACAGGGGAGGTAATGGGGTGAACGAGCTCATGCGGTGCATGATGATGACGGTCTTTCAATGCGAAAGTGGCTTCGCCAATGATTGTATCAAACGCAATCCGTGCGTGTACTGCCGTCAAACCGGCGCATGTGTTGTCACGACAACAGGTCGCTTCCCCAATGAGCATTACTGCGACCAACCCCAGCGGAAATCTGAATTGTGACAAGCAAAGGCTAGCAAACTCAATTGGCGAAGCCTCACTTCTTCTGCGCCTTCCAATACGCATCGATGAGGCCACACGCCAACGCGAATGATGTCTCCATGCACGTGCCGAATGCGACCTGCTTCTCGATCGTCACACGGTCCTTATTCGGCCACACCCTCCACGCCTTCCTGGTCGGCGCGATCAGGATGCGACCGCCCAAGTGCAATACGCTGCCTGTATCTGGCATCGACGGGCGAGCTGCTGCACCAGCAGCAGACATCTTTGCAGCGGGCCGTTTCAGTACCACAGTAGTATTGCACGTGATGACCTTGCGTTTCTTGCCTCTCTTGCCAGCTGCGACAGCAGTTGCTTCTGCAGCAGCTCCAATGGCCTTCTCTGTAGCGGCCGCCTTCTTCGCTTTGGCAAGGAGAGCTTGGTGTTCTGCCTCCATCGATTCGACCATCTTCTTTGCATCGTCATCTGCCGTCTTGGCCTTGCGGCCGAGTAGGTCAAGATTCTGCAACGCAGCTGCAGATGTGTCCCCGACGAGATGTGGCAGGGCATGGCCACAGGTTTCTTCTGGTGCACGAAGTGCAGGTAGTGATGGCGAGCTGGGTGGCACGGAAGGCGAATCTCCTGATCCCGACTGGTTCGGTGAGCCATGATTGGGCGAATCCCTCCCGCCTCCATTGGACCTGCGCGGCGCACCCTTATCAAAGAACTTGAGGCCACACTCGGGTACTGGCTCTGGACGGCCAGCTGGATGGACACCTTGCATGAAGAGCTGCGCCCCCATCTGGGCGATCTGGGTAGGGTTGAGTCCAACCGTCTGGGCCGACTGCAGGAGGGCACCGATGTTGGCGGCAAAATTCGTAGAGTTAACTCCTGCACTCGGCTGAACTGGCTGAGGATGTGCAACGACAAGTGCGCTACTCTGAGATTTAGGCTTGACCTTGTCCCGGATGATAGCCTTGGTGTTCCTGCAGCTAGTTACCTTCCTCACCTTGGTGAACATCTGGATCGCTACAACCACTGGTTGATCGGCGGGGTCGGGGTACATTGCGCGTGCCACCTCTGGCGGCAATTCATGTGGCGAGTCAGGCCACTTCCTGACAATGGGCAGGTCGTTGGCACTGGGGTCGGTTTCCCAACTCGCGAAGGTTTGAGATAGATTGTGCACCTCGTTGTAGAGCATCACTTTGTCCACTGAGCCCGTCCACGTAGCGGCGACCAACGCAGCGATGACGTCGGCGCACTCTGGAGGAGAGGGCTTCAACATGCCTCCACGGACAAGCCTGCTGACCGCGCACATGATCTTAGCCTGGTCGTTGAAGGCAGTGTCAGCGTTGCCCATGATCTCCCAACCCTTAGCGGTGAAATAGCTCAATACCGTAGACTTGGAGCTTGCCCGCACTTGTTTTTCTGTCGCCGAAAGCCGATCAACAACTCTCGACTTCAGTAACTTCGCCTCGATTGCATCGGAGAGCTGGTTCTTCTGTGTATGGTTGAAAGACGTATTGATCACTAATTCGAGCACAGTCGTTGCCGAATCACTGGTGGGTGGCTCGATGAGCGTTTTTACCATCTCGCATAGTGAAGCTACAAGGGAGCACTTGAGCTGGTTGATGTGCTGAGGTGTTGAGCCGAGCTGTTCCTGCGCACTCACCAATTTGATACTGCCGTTGATTTCAGCTACTAACTTGTTGAGCTTCGTCATGTAATAGCACGAACTAGTTGCAACTTAGCGAGGCAATGTGTTGTGGTCGCTAACTTCTGGTTGAGCCAGACTGGCCACGGATACTCACCATGCGTCTGTCACACCTATGTCGGCACACCCCTCACACGTTTCGTGGTCACATAAGTAACTCCACCAGACATCCTGCTGACACCTTCCACGTGCGCCTGCCGCATCCACTTTGGCACACCCCTCACACTCTCGTGGGCGCATGATCCACCGAAAGCCCGATTGGTACAGCCCACGTGCGCTCGCCACAACCATTTCGGCACGCCCCTCGCACGGATATGATGCATGCATGTGGATGCTGAGTTGTGTGATGAGTGATGTGAATCACGTCTTAGATATGTGTGTTATCGATGAATATATAGATAATGTGCGGACGATGCGCGTCGACCTAAGATTTCGATTTGGGAATACTTGGCCGACATAATTCGACCAACCATTTCGAGTTGAGAACGCTTGGTCGATCTGTGTCGACCTAGGGATTCGATTTGAGAACACTTGGTCGATATGTGTCGACCTAGGGTTTCGATTTGAGATTACTTGGTTGATTTGAGAGGAGCTGATAAGTAGCATCAGTTGTGATATCTGATTCATTTGTCGAAATGCACCGACCTGTATTTGAGCCACTGGCCGTTACGTTGCGCGTGTATTTTGTGCATGAAGACAATATTTTTTTCAGCCAGGGACTTATTGCTATGGCTGGTATATTGCCACCACCGCCATCACGATCAACACTCAAATTACGTATTATCGTACAGATCCTCATCATCATCATAATCGCAGTCATCTTTTCCTCGCCACTGTATACAGGACCATCCTAATGCTATTTATTAACATCACAATGGTTCCTCGTGCTCACCATCACCATCCGGTGTGATTTTTCACGCGCATGTTTTGCACGTGTCATCATGTTTCACACACGCCTGCCCATACATTGATGTGCACGGCTGCCTACGACTCACCAAGGTCGACTGCGCTTGAAGCGCTGGCCGCATCACTGCACCGTTGTTTCTTTTTCAGACGCGCCGCTTCACCGACCCCATCCTCACGTGACGAGACATCCTTGGCCTTCTTGGCCTCGTGCTTGTAGAATTGAGCGCGGAGGTGCACCCATTGCATGACATCGGGCAGAATGGGTGCCATAGCTTGACTGCGCCCAAACCCAACGGCATCTGAGTGCTCACCTCATCAACAACAATATCACCCAACTTGAACTGTGGAAGCGTGCACTCAATAACATTGGATGTAGCCCCATCGCACAGTTGTTTCAGTGCCTTGGCCCGCGTCTTCTCGCGGTGCTTAGACATTGCTTTCTTTTCCCCGTCACAGTCGCCATCATCTTGACCCAGCTCATCCATTGTCGCCTTGTGCTGTATGTCACATATCTCCTTGATTACGTTTGTCGCATCAGTCGAGTACGCACGATAACCAGACATCCAACCAGTGGCACCTTTATCTTTTTTCCCCAACCCGATGAAATCAACACCGCCAATTGTCTTAACTGGTGCACCAGCCCACTCAGGGCTGGAAGGTGCTGCCCTTGAAACGTTCACGGTGCGAGCAAACGAAATAGCCTGAAGATCCATGTCATCAGCCATTCACAAACACGATTGGCTGTGCGTTGAGACCGCAGCTCAGAAAGCACAATAACTTGAGCCACAATTGTTACGTGCGAAACAGATCGCCGATGTCGGTGGCCCTCTCGGGTGGTGCCCTCGGGGTGCCCTCGTTGTTCGAGCTTATGAGACCTTCTGGAGACCTTTTGAGACCTTCTGGGGACCTTCTGGAGACCTTTGAGACCTTATCTATCATCTCTCTGGAGACCTTCTTCGGGGGGCCCTTTGAGGTTGCACATTCGGGATTCACGAATCAAGGTCTCGCGCCGAATACATACTGGCTCGAGCCATTTTGGCTTCCCCTGGCTGCAGCCTGCAGCTAGGGGCCTGAACTAGATAGATCGCTGTTCTATCTGGTTCTGGCCCTTCCGATCTCCTCTGGGATTCTCAAGAGGGGCTCATGTCCAACGCTCTTTCGTTGCCCTTGCGGGGCCTTCTTGGACATGGGCAGCTCTTGGGAATCTCGGAGGAGCTTGGAAACGCCAGCAGCATATATATATATATATATATATATATATATATCAGAGAGTTATCTAGTTGTCCGGCCTCTTGGGTCGTGCAGCAGGGGCGCGCAGCTGCAGGCCCCTGCCGCGTGCCCCCGCTGCGATGGCAGCGGCGGCAGCCGCCGAGCAGAGCTCCGAGGCGCTGGACGCCATTAAGGAGCCGATGTGTCGCATCCTCATGCGCTACGCCGACGACGGCGAGGTCACGAAGGCTTGGGAGGGCGCCGTCGAGCTGCTGAAGCAACACCCGTCGCTCTTGTGGAAGACAGTTGCACACCCGACGCAGGTCGGCGTGCACTGCAACAACCGCGGCGCGCTTGGAGTCGTGGTGTTTGGGGCTGCGCAAACACACACAGTCCTGCCCCTGGGTGGAGGTCCACCCAGGTGCAGGGCTGTCATGTGTCATCTTCCTCATGTGTCATGTGCCCAATAGGGGGCGCGTGACACATGAGGAAGACGAACAGTGATAGGATACATGATCGGATCAGGATGACAAGAAAAACACACTTGAATATACGAGTGGTAAGGGGGAGGATGAGGGATGAGGAGGAGCGAACGTGAGGATGATGTGTCAGGATCAGGAATACTACGACGATGAGGGTGCACATAGGCTGAGTGATGCTGACGAAGAGAGATGATGCCGATGGTGGAGATGATGATGATGGTGAGGATGTGTAAACTGATGAGGATGCGATGTAAGATGATTGAGAATATTATACTAACACGTTAACCCCAAACCTAAACAATGTAATGAGTCTAACAACCTGGTATCCTCAAATCGAAATCGTTGGTCGACACCAGTCGGCCAACCATTCCCAAATCGAAACGATTGGGCGACGTCTGACAACCTAGTGTTTCCAAATCGAAATTATTGGACAGTGTAACCCATAAATCATTACATTGCCCAGGTTGCCGACGCCCTCAGCACCTTCGTGAAACGCTACAGATCTGGTTATTCATACACGAAGGCGTGTGAGGGCGCGTGGGCCGTCAACCTTCCCATGGGTTCACCAGAGTACACGCGCGTGCTGGAGTTCAATGATCGGATCTGCAGAACTGCTGGTTTACCGCCCTCCACATCGCTCAGTATGGCCTCGTTCAGCGGCTCGCACAGCAACTGCTACTTGCACTGCGTCGGCGCACAGCTACACGTTCCGAATGCTACGATCGCCCCGTCTGGCCTCTTGGACCCAGAGTTCCTGTGCCGCAAGCACCCGCAGATGGAGAAGGCCATCTCTCGAGGTCTAGAGTGGCACGTCGTATCGAGCGAGGTTGTGGATTTCTTCCCCGGCTTCATCGGCCTGGCACAGATGGCGCTCAACACCCGCGGGGCGGGCGACGTCAGCGAGATGGAGGGCTTGCTGACGCAGTTCGGTACGTATGAGGCCATGACAGGACGAGGCGAGGATAAGGCTCGTGCGACCGAGATTGCCGTCTGTGACTCTGTTCAGAACGAGCCCTTCTGGGCCGCCTGGGCGAAGGGCCTGGGCAAGTTCACGGAGAAGTGCAGCGGGGAATTGCTTGAGGAGTGCAGCGACTTGCGGGCTGCAGCGTTCAAGGCTACTGATGGGTCAATGAGAATATGGTGAGTAGGAGGAGTCGGATGAGTAGGCATGAGCGAGGTCGACGCCGCGTGCGCAGGACAGCCGCAGCCTTGAGCCAAAATGGCCACTGCTGATGGGGAGGAGTAGTAGGAGGAGTAGGGAGAGCAGGAGGAGTTGGAGGAATATGAGGAGCAGGGGGTGTAGGAGTATGATGAGTAGGATGAGTAGGATAATTAGAAGTAGGAGGAGTAGGACGAGTAGGATTGGAACGGATACTTAGGAGTAGGAGGATCAAGGTGAGTAGGAGGAGGTGGAGACTCGATGTATGCGTAGCAAGATGACCAGGATGGCGTGCAAGATGCGTATGACTTATTGTCGGTCTGCAGGCGCCCAAGATGAGCACCGTGACCTACGGCCACGTCGGCGGGCAGTAATTCGAGAAGTTGGCTTCACTGGCGTGGCCAACACAGGTGGTGCCGTGTTCCCGCGTGCACATGGCTGCGCTCTTAGGACAGATGCTGTCCCCAGTTGAGTTCATCAGGGACGGCAAGTGCTGGCTCATCAAGGAGAATGACTTGAACAAATTGGTGGCGAAGAAGACTTTACCACAGGTGGTCGAGGTTGAGGACATGCTCGACATTGCCAGGGATTGGTTGGACGACCTCAATATTAGTGGACGGCCGAGGTTCTTGCTGCTGGCAGCGCACGATTGCAGGATTATATACTTCTTCCTTGGCAAGGGCAAGGAGACGCTCGAGCACGTGCAGTACACCGACGCGGCCAGCGCATTCCAGGTGTTCGTCAATGAGTTGCAGAAAGCCACATGATCGCTGATCGACAACCCGTTCGTATCGGCTCGCAGGGTGACCAGCAAGAAGCCAGAGCAGGTGTTCATGAGTTTAACAGTACACACATATATATATAATACTACATATGATGGTTGTGGGTTACTGATTTGGTGTGATGTCAACCACCATATCGTTCCGACTCGAAACCTAACATTATCAAATCGAAATGGTTGGTCGACACCAGTCGACCAACCATTTCGATGTCGAAACACATAGACGATGACAGACAACCTACCCTTCTCAAATCGAAATGGTTGGTCGACATCAGTCGACCAACCATTTCGATATCGAAACACCTAGACGATGTCAGACAACCTACCGTTCTCAAATCGAAATGGTTGGTCGACATCAGTCGACCAACCATTTCGATATCGAAGCCCATCGACGATGTCGGACAAACTACCTTACATTTACCAGTCTGATTTCCCAGGCACGTGCGGTACGACTTAGTCAGCCTGTCCCTAGCAGCGGTGCTAGCTCCAGCGGGAACATCCAGCAGATCGCCAGCGCTGTCGACGAAAAGTCGCCGCTGTACCAGATGCAGAAGCTCGGTTTCACGATGTATGCAACCTGCAAGGAGAAGGGTTCCAAGGTCGTCAAGGGTGCAGATGACTCCAAGCTCTTCCTGCTGGCTGATATCACAGATGACGGTGCACGCTTGGTGCCGACAGACGTCGATGAGGATGGCGGCGTCAAGATGTTGAGCCTCGCGGAGCTGAAAGACAAGTGGGTGACAACCACTTCGAAGCCGCAGACGTCAATCGACTACATTCAGTGGACACCCGATTGCTCAGCCCAGTGGGCAGTGGACGCAGTGAAAGCACGAGTGTTGGCTGCGCTGGTCGACTTGTCAGCGAAGGTTTGCGCGGCCAGCGCTGGTGAGAAGTTGACGCTCTACGTGAACCCCATGGCCGTTAAAGCCAAGTGCAGCTTCGCCTAGAACACGTTGGCGCTGGCGCCGTGCACTCGCACCGTCAAGGACCACCCCTCGACGGAGCCGTGCCCCGACAAGCACATCGACTTGGGGGTGATGATCGACAAACCAGAGAAGGTGAGCTTCAGCCTGGCACCGCACGTGACCCACAGCAAGGCCTGCGGCAATTTCACGCCCCCTTTCTGGTTCGTGCAGGCGGCGCCCGAGGGCCACGATGGTAACATGAAGATGGTCTCGGAGACGATCGACCTTTCAGTCTTGGTCAATTCGGAGCTGCAGTCGCACGCCAAGATCTTCATCCCCATCCTGCGCAACAAGGCAGCGATCAAGGAGGGCGACGTGCTGACGGTCGCCTCGGACACATCGCGAACTTCTCGCCGAAGAAGGCGAGGTTGAGGTGAGCCAGCAGTGACCGCCCTCGCTCCAGCGAGCTCAGAGGCCCTCGGGCGAGGGCAACGAGCCGCCCTCAGTTCCCCCCCCACCCGTCTGACCCAGGTGAGTCAGACTAGTCTTTGGGGGCGGCGGGTGGCACAAGTGGTGTTTCAGGGCGAAACAAACCTGAAGAGCCACCCCGCCCGCCCCGCGTTTTTCAGTTTGGCTTGTTTGTCAATGATGATTGTGATTTGGCCAGTGGCACAGTTCGCATGCGCCGCCGCCACTCATTTCGGCGCAGCGTTCGTGGCCGCATAGGAGCTCGGCCGAAGGTCCCAGTGACGCAATTATCATGCGTAGCCGCCACTCATTTCGGCACACCACTCACACGCTTCGTAGCCGCATAGGAGCTTTGCCGAATGCCTCATCGGCACAGCCCGCATGCGTCGCCTACGCGCATTTCTGTACAACCCTCACACGTTTCGTGGCCTCATATCGAATTCCACCGAAGCTCACCGTGGCGCAGTCAGCATTGTGTTGCTAGTGCTCGTTAGCGTTGTGTACCACGCCATTTATTTCGGCACGCCTCTAGCACGGTTCGTTGCCTCATAGGGGTCGCCGCCGACAAAACTAATCACAATTGCTGTGCTCGCACCTGCATACGGTCGGACCCTTCGCCAGGCTGGGATTTGCAGTGGGTTGGGAGGGCGGGGCAGAGGAGGATGAGGAGGAGGAGTGTAGGAGGGCAGGAGGAAGTGGGGGGGAGGAGTAGGAACGGCTGGCTGCAGGAGGTCGACAGGCAAAGGCGAACAAAGGGCGCGGACGGAGGGGGGGGTGACAAGGATCGGCCAGCGAGGGGGATGGCGCGGAGTGGGCTCAGGGGAGGATTAGGAGGACAACGGGGATTCCTATGCACCCAGACAGACAGCATCGCGTTGGCGATCTTGCCGCGCAGCTTTCACTTTTCGGCGACGCATCGCCGACGCATGCTCTGTGCGCCCAGCCTCATTCGCGCGCAGGCTGGGCGCGGTCGCCTGACACAACCTCTTCGACGGATGGATCCGTCACGGTGCTTGCACTAAGCAGATTGCCACTCTCTCTTTACGGATAATCGTGTCCCTACCCATCTCCCACATTCACTCATTCACTCACGATAAGGTGTTTGGGCCCCGAAGGTGGGGCCCCGAAGTGAGCCCAACCCTCTGCAAAAGGGTTGGGATTCACGTGGGCCCATGGGCGCTTCCCACTCCCCTGCGCTTGGACGGCGTGGAGGGGGCCCGTAGCAGCGTCCAGGGCGGCCCAAGATGGTTCCAAGAGGACTTCCGAGAGCGCACGATGGTCTCCAAGATGGCACAAGATCGGTGATCGGCATTGAACAGACTCGAGACCCTCTCCTCTCCCTGCTCACCCCGCTCTTCATCCCATCATAGTTACCCATCATCATAGTCATCTCACTCCCCATTTCATCATCTTTTAGACATCCCCATCATCTGAGTCATGCCGCTCCTCCCCCGAGACCCTAGGGGCCTCGGGGTCGGCAGTGAGGTTTGAACTCACTCGGCAAACGTGGACCCCGTGAGCGGGTTCCGTGTAGGCGATCTGTCTTGATGAAATTCAAAAAGCGTGTATCCTCTCGCGTCGCCGCGACTGCTTCTGGATTGGGTCAATTTTGGGCTTGGTGATTTCTTTGGACAAGCAAAACAAACAACAAAACAACAACAGCAACAACACGAGCAACAACAACAATACCAACAACAACAATAACAACAACACCAACAACGACAACAACAACAGTAACACCAACACCAACAATATGCCCGATCCGATCGAACATGGCCCCCTGTACCAACATCGGATGTTCGATCCGATCGAACACGGCCCCTGGGCCCAAATTCGGATGTTCGATCCGTTCGAACATAGCACTCGTGGGCAACATCTGATGTTCGATCCGATCGAGCATAGCCACGCTGGGAAAACTCTGATGTCCGATCCGATCGTACATAGCCCTGCAGGGCTATGTTCGATCTGATCGAACTGGTGGAGCCCCAGTGGGCCCCGAATGGCACCCAAAAAGAGGCACACTCGTGCATGTACTTTGTGCCTCTTTGGGGGGCCCTCGGGTCCCTTTCGGAGCTCTCTGGGACTTGTTTCGGGGAGCTCCCGAGGCTTTCCGAATTCCCGAAGAGCTCCCCAGGGGAATCCAAGAAGGCCCGATGAGAGGCCCCAGTGGGCCCCCAAAGGCACCCCAAAAAGCGGCGCACTCGTGCATATACTTTGTGCTTCTTTGGGGGGCCCTCTTAAAGCCCTCTTGGAGCGTGCTGGAGCTCTTTCGGGGCCCTCTGCCCGAAGCTTTCCGAATCGCCGAAGAGCCCGCCAGGAAGTCCAAGAAGGCCCGATGAGGGGCCCGAGGGAGGGCCAAAAGGCACCCCCAAAAGAGGAACACTCATGCGTATACTTTGTGTCTCTTTGGGGGGACCTCTTGGAGCCCTCTTGGAGCCCTGTCAGGGCACTCGGGAGCCTGTTGCAGGGAGCGCCCGAGGCTTTCCGAATCGCCGAAGAGCTTACCAGGGAGTTCAAGAAGGCGCCCATGAGGTTCCGAAGAGGGCCCCAAGAGCTATGTACGATCTGGTCCGATCAGATCGATCAGATCGAACAGATCGACAGATCGATCTTTTCGCATCGATAGCTCTGTTCGATCAGATTTTGCCCACCAGAGCTATGTTCGATCTGGTCCGATTATGGTGGGGAAAACGGGATGTTCGATCCGATCGAACTTTGCCCCTGGGCCGAACACCTGATGCTCGACCTGATGCTCGACCCGATCGAGGGCCCCAAGATGCCTCCAAGTTTCGGAACGCACGCGAGTTTAAGATACAAATCAGTGTAACAGCCATTACGAGTCATCGAAATACCCTTCACCTCTCATCGAAGCACCATCGACATTTGCACGGATTTCCATCTTAAACTTCAATGCGGGAAGCTATGTGTGATGCTTGTGTTCTCGAAGACGGCTGCGCGACTGCATGCGTTCTGCCGCCCCTGATTCACCAACTCCCCTGCTCATCGTTCAGAATGGGCTGGTGGGGATACGCGAAGCGTCAAGAATTCGCCCACCTCTTCGAGGCAATCGGCGAGTGAGTCGGATCTTTATTCCCAACTCAGCATAAACATTTTCATGATTTGCTGAGTGATGAACCCACGTGCTAATCACCTTTTAACCTTTAGCTAAGCCCTTTACCAACGCTTATACCACTGTGCTAAACCCATTACGTAACGTGCTCTAAACACCCTTACTCTTAAGCCAACTGCGTTAGCAAACGATTACCAAATGACCAGAGCTCTTACCAATAATTGGCAACCTTTACCGCGTGGTATAACTTACTTACCTACGAACCGTAAGCGTTGTAAGCGTTAGTATGTTTATGGCCACACTGTAAACATATAGTAGAAGGTTACTACATGTTTTTTTGCATGTTAGCGGATAGTTGGTTGCACTTTGTCAATGGAAAACAACGTCTTTAAGGCAGCCCTAACTGTTGCTAACCGCCGGAACCTTCCAATAACAGTTCCAGTTCCGGCTCCAGTTCCAGTGCCGGACCCGGAGCCGAATCGAGAACCGGGAACCCGAGCCGAGAACCAGAACCAGAATCGGAACTGGAACCAGAACCGAAATCGGAACAGTTCCAGTTCCTGTTCATGTTCCAGTTCCAGTTCCAGTGTCGGACCTGGAGCCGAATCCAGAACCGGAGCCGGAACCAGAACAGTTCCAGTTTCAGTTCCAGTTCCAATGTCGGACCCAGAGCTGACTGGCAAACCGGAATTGGAACCGGAACCGGAACGCACCCCCCCGTTCCGGCTGGAGGCGAACCGGAACTGGAACCGAAACCGGACCCAGAACCAGAACCTGTCCACCAGTTCCACTTACAGTTCCAGTTCACCGACCCCGCGCCTGGCCGGAAATCCGGAACCTGAACTGGAACCGGAACGCACCCCCCTTATTAGCTGAAGGCGAACTGGAACCGGAAGCGGAACAGTGCCAGTTCCAGTTCCATTTCACCGACCTCACGCCTGGCTGGAAACCCAGAACCGGAACTGGAACCAGGGGCTCAAGTTTTTCTACTCGAACACATAACGCGCGTTATGTGGCCTCCAACCCACCCACCCACCCAGTAGATAACATAACGCCCGCCGCCCCACCCACCCCCGTTGCAGCAGCGCGTGTTGTTTAGCGCACAGGTATGCTGTTCGTAGTGCGCGCGCAACGTGTTTGCAGCGTGCGCAGGCATTTGCTTGTGGTATGTAGAGGCGCGTGGCGCGCGCAGGCTGATGTGGCGCCCGCGCAGGCGCGGCGGCGCGCCCAGCAGTGGAAACAACGAGCAGTTCGGCGTGCATAGCGCACGCGCCGGCTGCGGCGG
>CAUYUJ010003818.1:66763-75495 GCA_963575745.1 Prorocentrum cordatum | reverse complement strand
CCTCTCCTCCTCCTCCTCCTCCTCCTCCTCCTCCTCCTCCTCCTCCTCCTCCTCCTCCTCCTCCTCCCCCTCTGCGCCCCATGCTGGGCTCCTGGGCAGGCCCAGAAGGGCGGCGTGCTGGACCCGCCGCGGGGCGTCTTCGGCACGGCCCTCGCCATGCGGGCGCAGGAGGACCGCCCCCCCCCCACCGGCGGCGCCCTCGGCCTGCCGCTCGCGGCCGCGCTCGCCCTCGTCGTGCGGCTTCGCCGTCCTCGTCGTCGCCGTCGTCGTCCTCGTCGCCGTCTTCGTCCTCGTCGTCGTCGTCCCCCGTCGTCGTCGTCGGCCCCCGTCGTCGTCGTCGTTGTCGTCGTCGTCGTCCCCCGCCGTCGTCGTCGTCGTCGTCGTCGTCGTCGTCGTCGTCGTCGTCCCCCGTCGTCGTCGTCGTCGTCCCCCGTCCTCGTCGTCCTCCTCGTCCTCGTCGTCGTCGTCCCCCGTCGTCGTCGTCGTCGTCGTCGTCGTCGTCGTCGTCGTCGTCGTCGTCGTCGTCGTCGTCGGCGGCGGCGGCGGCGGCGGCGGCGGCGGCGGCGGCGTCGTCGTCGTCGTCCCCCCAGAGGAAGGAAAGATACACAGTCGGAACGAGGCGAAGCATCGAGGTAGGCTCGGGGAGGGTGCCCTAGGTTGAGAAGCGGTATCTGCACGTTTGTTCCCCATCTGCTCTTCCGTCTTCCTAGAGCTTACCTTCTCTCAGGAGGGAAAGAAACACACAGACACAATTAATCGTCGATTCCAAAGAAAATATAGGAAAATATGGGAAGTGAGGGAGAAGACAAAAGCCCACACATACTGGAAAATATAGGGAATCCGGTTATTTGTGTGCACTTATTTACGTGTCCCAGGGCCCCTTCACTTTCCCTTGTTCTTCTCGTCCCTCTCCTTTCCCTCGCCCCTCCTGTTCTTTCCCCCTCTTCTTGCTGTCTTCCTTTCCATCATCATGCTCGCCCTCGTCCTTCCCTCCCTGGGCCCCCTCCCAGTTTTAGTCATGCGCTTCCTCACTTGGAGGAGAGTGTGAGGCGAAGGAGGGGGAGGAGGAGGATGAGCAGGAGGAGGGGAAGGATCGAGGAGGGAGAGGAGACTTGGCTGAGTTGCAGGAGAGGGGCGACGAGGGGAGAGAGGAGGATGACGATGATCCTGGGGCCTGCGCCGCGCCGCCGGCCCCTCGGGGGGGGGGGGCCCTGGTCGGTCCCTCGAGGTCCTCCTGGCGGCACTCTGGAAGCCTTTGGGGTGCCGTTGTGGGGCCTCCTGGGAGGAGGAGGAGGAGGTGGAGGAGGAGGAGGAGGAGGGGGAGGAGGAGGGTAATGATGGAGGAGGAGGAGAAGGAGGAGGAGGAGGAGGAGGAGGGGAAGGAGGAGGAGGAGGAGGAGGAGGAGGAGGAGGAGGAGGAGGAGGAGGAGGGGAGTAAGGATGGAGAAGGGGGAGGAGCAGCAGCAGCAGCACGAGGAGCAGGACTCCGAGGAGGAGGAGGTGGAGGTGGAGGAGGAGGAGGAGGAGGAGGAGGAGGAGGAGGAGGAGGAGGAGGGGCATCTTCTGGGCCTCCGCCGGGTATGGCCAGGACCCCAGGCAAGGGGACCCGGTCAGTGGTAGGGCCCTGGAGCCTTTGAAGTGGCCAGAATCACGAAACCAGGTTTGCCAGAGCTGGTGTGTTTCGGGTGGCAGCAGTTCCGGTCAGTGGAAATGGGACGGGGGGGCGCCCCCGGTACAGATCATTAAACCAGGTTCCACTAAACCCAGTTCTGCCAACGCCCGACTTGGAGCCTCCTGGGGGCTTCTAGGTGGCCTCGTGGGCGCCTCCTGGAGGCTTCTTGGGGCCGGGGGCTCTAAATTTCCATTCGGGTCCCCCGCCTGGGCCCCCTCCTGGAGCCGTCTTGGGGGCTTTTAGGGCCGTCTTGGGGCCCTCTTGGGCCGTCTTGGAGCCTTCTTGGGGGCTTCCTGGGCCGTCTTGGGGCGATCTTGAGGCCTCTTGGGCCGTCTTGGACGTTGTGAAAGCCCAAGAGGCGAAGGTGCTAAAATCATACGTTTCCCTAAGGAGATGAAACGATTTTTACTTCTGGGGGCCCTCTTGGGACGCCTCTTCGGGGCCTCTTGGGGCGTCTCGGGGGCCTCTTGGGCCGTTTGGGGGCCATCTTGGGCGTCTTGGAACGATCCATCGGCGACTCGGGGCCCTCTTGGACCATCTTGTGGGCCTCTTGTGGCCCTCATGGCCCGTCGTGAGGCCCGTGGTGCGTTCAGCCGGGGCCGGCCGGACCACCCCCCTCCAAACCGACCGGACCGGGTCCCGGGGGGGAGGGGTTTGGGGAGCGGGAAGCATCTTACACGCCGATGACCCCAAGGGGTCGGCGGATAACAATGATGAGGAGGAGGGATCATGATGATGATGTTGATGATGCTGCTGCTGATGATGATGATGAGTATAATTCTGCTGGTAATGATGCTGGTGTTGGAGATGATGATGATGATGATGATGATGATGATGATGATGATGATGATGATGATGATGATGATGAGGATGATGATGATGGTGATGGTGATGATGATGCTGATGATGCCGATGACCATGATGATGACGACGATGCTGAAGATGATGATGATGATGATGATGATGATGATGATGAGGATGAGGATGAGGATGATGATGATGATCATGATGATGGTGCTGATGATGGGGCTATGATGGTGCTGATGATGATGGTGGGTATGCTGATGTCGATTGTGATGGTAATGCTGAAGATACTGATGATGCAGATGCTGGGGCTGATGGTAATACTGTTGCTGCTGACGATGATGGTTCTCGTGAGGAGCATGGTGATGATGATGAGGAGGAGGTGATGATGTATGTGATGATGTTGTTGCTGATGATGATTGTAATAGTGTGTGGTACTGATGGTGGTTGCGCTACTCTGATGATGATGCTGATGATGATGATGTTGGTGATGCAGATGATGAGTATGATGCTGCTGCTGATGATGATGCTGATGATGCTGCTGCTGATGATGAGGAGGAGGATGAGGAGGAGGAAGAAAGAGGAGGTGGGGGGGCGAGGACGCTCTTTTGCAGCAGCACCCGTAGCGACACCCGCGGCAGCACCGCCGCCGCCGTATGTTTTCCATCGCCGCCCGCTGCCTACGGGCCCCTCTGTTGGAGGAGGAGGATGACGACGACGGCGACTACAGCGATCTGGACGATGACGTCGCCATCCACGACGAGTGCCCTCGCCAGGGCTCCCGCGCGCTGTGGCGGGGCCTTGGTTCCTCCATGTGGCTGGTGACCAACCCCATCATCCAGCACTTCTGCTACGACTTCCTCAAGGCATGGTTGGTTTCTTCGGTCAAGCCCAGCTCAGGGGGCTAGCGGAACCGTGCAAATTACTCATCTCGAAGGCCAGGTGCGAATATCTTGACAGGATCGAACGCGGCCTGTTTCCTAAGTGCAAGAGCTGAGCTTTAAGCCTGGTTTTCACTACGTGAAGGCGGAAATCCTGGAAAACCCCTCCCCGATTCGGCGTTCGGTGTGCTGCTTCGGTTCGGAGGTCGGCGTGCTCTGCTGTAGCTCCTTGTGTGTGTGTGTTTGCGTCGGGCATCGGTTGTGATTCACTTCGCCCCCCACATCCTGGGATGGGGTTGCTGCAATTATCCAGACGCCTCCGGACCTTCTTTCCCTTCTTCCTCCTCCTCCCCTTCACTCTCATGTGTTTCAGAGACTCATACTCAGCCCGCTCACACACACACACATCGCGGGTTCCAGCGCAGACCCGCTATTCTTCACGGGGTCCATGACAGACTCATTCTCCCCCACGCAGACTCAGCCACATCACGTCCTCTCTTAGACTTACTCACGCCCAGGTCCACTCAGACCCGTGCAGTTCCACTCGGACCCACTCGGGGGATGGGCCCCAGACGCGTCCTTGCTGATACGCACTCGAACTCTCTCTCTCTCTCTCTCTCGCTCCGACGCGCTCTGCCTCGCCCAGACGGAATCCGATTTCACTGGTGGTCCACTGCTCGCCGCGATGTAGCATCCCGAGGGGCAGCCTCCAGGGGTGCAGACACTCCAAAGAGCCCGCGCCCGGACTGTGGGGACGTCTCGAGCGGGATGTCTCAGAGCTGGCCCCCCAGCATCCTCTGCTTTCGGGCAGACTGCGAGGACGTGAAGCCCCTCCAGGGTGCGCGCCCAGATTGTGGTTGCTCGTTTCTGCCCCCCCAGACTTTCTTTCTCTTTTGGGGGGTCCACTGGCCACCGCGATTTCGCAGGCGTGGCGCTTCGGCAGCCCCAGGAGTGAGCCGCCAGGGGTGTGGACCCTGCAAGATTCGCGCCAAGGTTTGCGGGGATGCCTCAAGCGGTTTGTCAGTCTCTGCCCGACAGGTTTCTCTTCGGAATTGTGTGCTCCTCAGACGCACTTATTCGCACTCGGACTTACTCATCAGCACCGCCTTCCCAACTCAGACTCAGCTGTCACATTCAGACCTGCTCATGCCCAAGTTCAACATATGCAGACTCTTTCACATTTTCTCGCTCATTCTCAGTTCCGCTCAACCGTAGCCTCACTATCACCCAGAGCAATTCACACTCATACTCACTTACATTAAGACTCACCCACCCACAGACTCACTTATACGCCGACTACCTCGCAAATGTCAGAGTGAGGGTGCCAAACGGTCATTCATTGTCCCTGGGTGCGTGGTGGGGATTATGTTTGTTGCATTATTGCTGTTGTTGTTGTTGTTGTTGTTGTTGTTGTTGTTGTTGTTGTTGTTGAACTCTCATTTCTGAAGAATAATTATTTTTGATCCCCCCTCACCCGTGCATGTTGTTTTCTCAATCAAAATGTGCCCCTCGACGGTCGCACCCGGTTTTTTGACAGAGAAAGTCTTGGTGCTCAAACTGCGCCCCTGGCCCACCGGATTGCAACACCAACAACAACAACAACAACAGCAGCAGCAACAACAACAACGGCTCCCGCTTGAGACTTCCTCCAAATTTTCTGAGGACCTCCGCTCCTTAGACTTCTTACAATGTACTCAGGATCGGTGCTTCCGCCTGTGATTTCCTCGCAATTTAGTCAGGACCCCCACTCCCATGTGAGACTTCCTTACAATTTACTAAGGAACGGCGCTCCCGCTCCAGACTTACTCGCAATTGAACCAAGACTGCCTCGCAATTTAAGCAAGACCCCCGCTCCCGCCAGAGAACCCTTCACATTCCGTTCCGGAATTGCGCTCTCGCCTGTTACTTCCATGCAATTTAGTCAGACATCGCGCTTTCGACGCTCAGGAAACACGCTGCGCCAGGGACGCCGCTACAATTTACTTAGTAATCGCGCTCTCATTCAGGCATCCCGCTTGAATGTTCCACCCGCCCGCCCCGCCCGTCAGGGGATCGCCCGCCCGTCGTAGGCTCCCGCCGGAGGCTTCTGCTCCTTCAGGAACGGCGCTTTCGCCTAGGACTTCCTCGAACGTTCACGCTTTTAACATCCTGCTCCTCCCCCCTCTCCCTCCTCCCTCCTCCCTCCTCTCCTCCCATCTCTCTCCCTCCTCTCTTCCCTCATCCTTATGTCTCTCTGCCCTATCCCCTCTCCCTCCTCTCCCTCCTCCCTTCTCCTCCCCTCTCCTGCCTCCTCCCTCTTTCTCCCTCTCCCCTCGCTCTCTCTCTCTCTCTCGTTCTCTACCCCTCTTCTCAGTTTTTTTTGTGTTTTTTTTTTTTCTCTCTCTCTCTCTCTCTCTCTCTTTCTCTGCCTCTAATCAACCGCCCCCCGTCTTTGCTCCTTCTCTCATGGCGTTTTCCATCTTCCTTCGTCCCTCCCCCCCTTCCTCCCGCTCTCCCTCGTTCTCCCCCTCCTCCTTTTGCAGGGCCCACACTAATTCCAATGGCGGGCACATGTACGCCCACGAAGGATTGTCCGCCCGTTCAGGTTTGCCCGCCTGTCTAAGCGCGCCGCCCCCCGCAAAAAGAAATAATCCCCCCAAAAGGGGTGTGCTCGAAGACAAAAAGGGCGGGTATCGAGGGTGTGGGGGACTCGTTTTGAATGACACGCGGGCAAGTAAGAGCGAACACCCTTACATCCCCAGGCCGGAAGTTTTTCCTTCTTGGATTAAACATATGAGAACACGAATGAGTCAAATTGGATCCCTTTGCGGGTGTGGGAGAGTTTCGTGGATCTTATTTTTGTGCTGCGCGGATCCAATTTTTTGTGTCTTTAAAAAAAAGATGGGTCCATTTATTTCCTGGGAATAATGTATAATGATAGTTAACATCGTGGACCCAGGGGAGATGGGATCCGCGGAGCACCGCCTTTGAAGCATCATGCTATCCACGGAGCGGTGGATTTGCAGACCAATGCTATGATTCTACGGGGGAGGGGGTCTTCCCAGGATGACGAAGGGAAGGATGAGGGAAGAGGCAAGAGGAGGTGGGAGGATAACAGAGGGGACGCAGGGAGGGAGAGAGGAGGAATCATCAGGGAAGAGAGGGGGACAGGAGGAAGGAAGAGGAGAAGGAGGAGAAGAAGGAGGATGAGGGAGGAGGAAGGAGAGAGGTGGGAGGCGGACGGACGAAGGAGGAAGGAAGAGGAGGGAGGTGGGAAGAGGAGCGGGGAAGTGGGACGAGGAGGAGAGGATGGGATGAGGGAGGGCGAGGACACACAAGCAAACTGTCCAAGTCGGAAGCTCGACCGCCACAGCGGGCCCGGTCACCTCCCTTCACTTCTCCCATAACATGTGGTTGCCCGAGCGCCACCGCGGGCCTGGCCATCTCCCGAAAGCCCTGCCATACCATAAGCTTGCTCGAACGCCACAGCGGGCCCGGCCAACTCCCGCATCTCCACCCATAACATATCGACCCCACCTCGAAGCGATCGCTACATGGTTCCGCTCACCTGAACGGCGCGTCGCTTCCGACATGTGGGGCTCAAAAGGGAAATCTTTCGGTCTGCGTAAGTAGATCGATTGTTGTTGTTGTTGTTGTTGTTGTTGTTGTTGTTGTTGTTGTTGTTGTTGTTGTTGTTGTTGTTGCTTGTTGTCGTCGCCCCCCCGCGACCCACCCCGCGACCAACCCCGCGACCCACCCTGCGACCCACCCCCGCGACCCACCCCCGCGACCCACCCCGCGACCCGCCCGCGACTCACCCCGCGACCCACCCGCGACCCACCCGCGACCCACCGCGACCCACCCGCGACCCACCCGCGACCGATCCACATTGGTTTGAAGAAAAAATCGGCGCCTGCGGTGGGCGCGTTGTATAATTTGCGAGACTGTGGCGCCTGCCGCGGGCTTCTCCACAGTCTCGCAGACCGCAGACGTCCCCACCGCCCCTCGCTTTTATCCGCATATGCGGGGTTCTACGTATTCCGTTCGCCTGTGAGACAACACCATGTGCTTTGACATGGGTTCCCTTCGTCCGCAAGAAAATCGGAGGATGCCTCGAGCGAGGACTTCTTGCTTCTTTGGCACCTCGCTGCATTTCGAAGGTGCCAGTTCGAGGATGGTGCGTCGTAGGGCCAGGGTGATCTATCCCATGACCGTCCCAAGTGCATTGCGAGCGCGCTCGTTCGAGATGGGGCCGGACAGTGGATGCATCTCGAGCGTGCCAGCCCGATGAGGCGGCATCTTGGGGGCAGGCAAAATTGCATCCCAAGGCCGTGCCTGGTTCATTTCACTAACCAGCTCTGCTGTGAGCCACAGTCGGGAAGCTGAAGAAGGAACCCTTTTCTTTGGGGAGGGGATCTGTGTTCGTTGATTATTGTGCAGCCTGCTTTGCGTTTGCTTCAGCTCTTCCATTGGACATCGAAGTTTAACGTATGGGAACAAGAGGCCTCGTTTTTTTTCTGCGATTCCTTAGGTCAAGTCCCCAAGTGTATTTGAGCTCTCGGGAAACTGAAGTCGATGTGCGTGTGCCCGTAAAAAGGCACGCATCAGCGCCCTCCCATGAATATGTTACGGGTTGTTGGCTGGGCAGGCGCTTATGCCATTGCTACAGCCACTGCAACATGCAACGTGATATCCCCAGCATTGGTCGTATCGTGCAGTTCCCAGGCAGAGGTGCTGGTAGGGGTACGGCAGTTGGCAATCGTGACTGCCGAACACAGAGCACAGACCCGATTGCGATCAAAGTTATATAGTTGTCAGCCTTGCGGACACATGCGTCTACAGCAAGTGCCCTGAGGTGGCCACTTGCAGCGCGCAATTAATCAGCGCAGCCAGTGGGCCAGGGACTTTGGAGGACTTTCTTGAATGTTCTCAGAGGAGGACGACGGCGGGGGCACCTGGAACACCACGTACATCTATTGCAACTGCTGGCAGAAGAGCTCAAGCACCGAACGTATGGTGGGAGTGGCGCCGGGCCACCGATCAGATTGCGGGATGCCCGTCCACGCTGGCAGAAGCGCGAACGAAACGCCTCAACGGTAACATGTGGTACTCTGGTTCGACTAGGTCTGGGACCCCGGCGAGTACGTGGACATCTGTTGTAAGTTGTCCACCATTTCATGCGGTTGCGATGTTGATGTTCTCCTGCGCCAGATGCCGTTTCCTGCAGTTCCCAGGCAGAGGTGCTGGTAGGGGTAGAGGACAGTCGTGACTGCCCAGGACAGACCCGACTGCGATGAACGTTGTATTGTTGGCAGCCTTTCGGACACCTGTGCGTACAGCAATTGCACTGAGGACGCAACTCAGCAGCGCAACCTGTGGGCCAGGGGTTGCTTGAA
>CAUYUJ010003818.1:44263-61763 GCA_963575745.1 Prorocentrum cordatum | reverse complement strand
CTCTATCCAGAATCCGCCTGCAGGAGGACATGCCCGACCTAAGGGTAGTGGCTTCGGCTACGACGCGCAGGAGAGTGACCCTTCGCTGGAGGGACCTTGGGTGCACGGCGGCCATCGCGGGGCGCTCCGGGGGGGGGGGGGCTGTTCTAACCCAAACGCGCGCGCGCGCAGGCCGCTAGACTTGAGTCGGGCATGTCCCTCCACAGGAGGAGCATCCAACAATAGTCAGAACATCGTATGGTGATGATTTTGCGTGTTTCTTAAAACATGTGTTTGATGTTGTTATTGTTATTGTTGTTGTTGTTGTTGGTGGTGGTGGTGGTGGTGGTGGTGGTGGTGTTGTTGTTGGTGGTGGTGGTGTTGTTGTTGCTGCTATGTTCAAGTTGTCTCTCCACATCCTGTTTTTGTTCGAACATGTTTCATTCTGTTTGGCTGTTTCATCGTTCTTCCCAGACGCGCCTGCAGGAGGACATGCCCGGCCTCACGCTAGACTCGGGCGCCGCATGCAAATACCGGCAAGCCGCGCGTGAAGCCCAGACCTCCGCGGTCCTATTTTGCCCTTCCGCGCGGCCCCCCGTGGAGCTCTGGACCACCTCCGGGGACGTGCTCCGACGGTCCCTGGCCCTCTGCGTGCTGGATCGCTGTTTCACGGCTCCTGAGCCCAGCGGAGGCGCCCGGACGCCGACCGCGACGAGCAATTTGTCTCATGCTTTGCCCGACCCTCCCGTGTTGGGGCCTCGTTCTGAACACGTGGGGCACTTCGGTCGCGATTCCGTCTTTTCCTCCTCCGCCTCCTCCTTCCAGTGCCGTTTTTAATACATGCTCCGCGTGCGGATCATGCATTAAAACATGCAGGGATTTATTATACAACAACGATGAGTTAATGCATACATGTATTTTTACATCAATATTGTATTAGCACATCCTATATTTTCAATCCTATGTATTAAAAACTGCCCTGCCCTTCCCCCTCCTCCTCCTCCTCCTGTCTTCTCCTGTGTCCTGTGCGCTCGTTTGGGGGCTGCGAACTGCGCAGCCGTCGCCACGTCTTCCTCTTCTCCTCCTCTCTCCTCCTCCTCCTCCTCCTTCTCCTCCTCCTGCTCCTCCTGCTCCTCCTCCTCCTCCTCCTCCTTCTTTTCTTCCCTCATCGCCCTCCTCCTTCTCCTCCTCCTCCTCTCTCCTCCTCCTCTCTCCTCGTGGATCTTGTGCGCTCCCTCGGCGGCTACGAACTCTGCCGCTGCCGCCACGTCCGTGGGCTCCTGGGAGGCACGGCGGAGCGGAGGGCAGCAAGGATCATCATTTGAGATGCCGCCGCTCCCTCGGGGCTCTGCGCACCTGTCGCCACGTTCGTGGGCTCCCTTGGAGGCACGGCGGAGCGGCGGGCAGCGCAGGTCATCTGAGACCTCGCGGCTCCCCCATGAGGCCGCGATCTTCGCAACCCTCGCCGACGTGGCCTCGCGGCTCCTTCGTGGGCTGGGCTGCGAGCTGCAGCCAGTTGTCGCTATGTTTGTGGGCTCCTGGGGGGCACGGCGGAGGGGAGGGCACCGCAGACCGTCTGAGACCTCGCGGCTCCGTAGGGGGCCGAGAGCTGCGCAACTGTCGCCAGGTTCGTTGGCTCCTGGGAGGCGTGGCGAAGTGGAGGGCAGCGCAGATCATGTGCGACCTCGCGGGCCTCGTCGGGGGCTGCGAGCTGCACAACTGTCACCACGTTCGTGGGCTCCTGGGAGGCACGGCGGAGTTCAGGGCAACGCGGATCATTTGGAACCTCGTTGCTCAGTCGGGGCTGCGAACAGCGCAACTGTCGCCGTTATCGCGGGCTCCTGGGAGGCACGGCGGAGTGCAGGGCAACGCGGATCATTTGAGACCTCGCGGTTCATTCGGAGGTTGCGACCTGCGCAGCTTTCGCCGCTTTCGTTGGCTCCTTGGGGGCACGGCGGAGTACTGGGCGCCCATAGGGCGCGTGCCCACATGGCGCGGGGTGCCGATCCCCGTCATTTAGCGCGGTGCTGTTGCACCACAGAGCGCAGAGCGCCTGAGCATCACGTAGCGTGTGGCGCTGTCCTGAGTGGCCCCTTCCCCCCGCCCTCCTTCAGGTACAGGTCGCCGCCTACAGCAGCAGCTGCTGCAGCAGCATCAGCAGCAGCAGCAACAGCAACAGCAGCACCAGCACCAGCAGCAGCAACAACAGCAGGAGCAGCAGCAGGGGTGAACTATCTCCGATGCTCCGTGTCGTTCTGTCGTCGCCGTCCATCTTGCGATCGGCGATCGGAGTCGCGCAGGTGTGCGGCGCGAGTGGCCCGACACTGTTTGCCGAAACACGTCAGAGTGCTGCGTATGTCGCAACGTGTTCTTCCTTCGAGGAGGAAGAGGAGGAATAATCATAATAATAATAATGAGAAGGAGCAATAATCAGAAGACTACTAATAATATGATTCAGAAGTAGGAAGAAGAGTAATAACAATACGACTATTAATAACAGTAAGAATAATACTAATAATACTAATGATAATACGAAGCAGAATAGTAACATCAAGACTAATCATAATACTACTACTGCTACTACGACTAATAATACTATGAAGAAAAATAATTTGAAGACTAACAATGAAAATGATAAGGAGAGGAGGAGGAGGAAGAGGAGGAGGAGGAGGAGGAGGAGCAGGAGGAGGAGGAGGAGGGGGAGGAGGGGAGCGTTCTAGTCGCCCCGCGTGGACGAGGGATGGGGCGCGCCTCGGGCCATCTCCCACACGCAGGAGGCGCGGGAGGGCCACCCTCGCCCAGGGCCCGTTGCCTGCGTGCAGCCGGGGTGCCCCCCCCCTTCGGCTGCCACTCCTGGGAGGTCACATTCTGATGTTGCCCGGGTCCGACATCCGGCTTCATCTGGCTTCGTTCCGCTCAATCCGGCTCAGTCCCGCTTCATCCTGGTTGCTCCGAGGCCCATTCCGGCGCAACAGCCCCCCCCCCCAATGGGGCCTCATCCTCTTCAATCTTTCCGATGAAAACCTCCCAGTTGTTGCCTCCCTTAACCCCTCGTCTCCGCCCCCCCTCTTCTCCTCGAAGCCGGGCGCCGAGGCCCCGACGACCGATGCCCGCCCCCGCGGCGACCCGGCCCGCGGGTGCGCCGCCCGGCGGCGCGCGCGCGGGAGGGCGCGCAGGCCGCCGTGAGCCATGGCGGCGTACGCCTGGTCCCAGCTCGCCTGCGACGCCGCGGCCCTGGCGGTGCAGCTGCTGCCCGTCTTCGCCGCCGCGCGCGGGCGGGGCGCCCTCCGGGGGGCGGCCTCGACCGCCGCGACGGTGCAGGCCCCGGGGGGGGGCCAGAGAGGGGGGCAGGGGGCGGGAGGGAGGGAGGGAGGAGGGAGGGAGGACGGCGGGCGGAGGAGGGGACGGGCGCGGGTGGAGAGGGGCGGAGGGAGGGGCGGGGAAGGTGGGGAGGAGGGAGGAGGGGGGAGAGGGGGGGAGGGGGGAAGGAGGCCCGCGCGGGGGCGGGGGAAAGGTCCGGGTCTCCCTGACGGGGTCCGGGTAAATGGGGTCGGAGGATCGCGTTGCGTCGCCGATGCGTCGGCTGTGGCTCGATGTGCAGCCCGATGTTCTCCACGCCAGCGCCGCCGATACACTGCCGACGTCCATCGGCGAAACGGCGCGATCCTCCGACCCCACCTACTCGGATCCCATTGGGGAGGCCACTAAGAGGTCAGGAGAGGATCTGTGGGGGGAGATCGGACAGGAGAGGCGGGATCGAAGGGGTGTGCGTGGGTTGGGGGGTGGGGGGCAAGGGTTGGCCGTCAGCCCACGAGCAGGTCGGGCTCCAGACGCTGTTCGGCGCCATCGTGTTCACCGCGTTCTTCATGAAGTCGGGCAGCTCCTTCATGGAGCGGCGGGTCGGGATGTGGGGAAGGGGAGGGGGTTGAACGTGGTAAAGAGAGGGCAGGTGGTGGAGGAGGAGGAGGAGGAGAGCGGCAGCCTTCAGAGAACACCGTCAGGAAATCAGGATGATGATGATGAGCAGGAGGAGGAGGAAGGAGGAGGAGGAGGAAGACATGAATGGAGACGGCGACACGAACGAAGTGGGATCAGGACAAGGCAGAGGTGAAAGGGCCCACGTGTTACTAGTGTGGAGGATCTGGGCACGTTGCCAAAGACTGCACCACTAAATGAACCGCGAGATGAACATGTTCTTGGAAAACGGGAGTACAAAGGAGTCAATGGGGCACGCAGGGGCGTAGGCAGGGGGTACACATGTGGATTTGAAGTATAAAGGCACCAGGGGTTGCCCGAAGGGGGACGTCAAGGGAAGCCTCAAAAGAGATGATCCAGGAGGCTACCAAGGGAGCCAAGCCCCAAGCTGGAATGGAGGAGGCAAGGGAGGATGCGTGCCGATCACTGAGAGGGGGGTTAAACACAGGGTTGACGGGGTCACGTCGCAGCCCGCTGCCCCAGAAAACCAACGAGGTCACCCCGGTTCACGGGGGACCATGAGGCACAGGAGATTCCGCGCAAAGGTTGGGTCAACCCTTACCTGGGCTGGGATGCTATAGTGTTACGTCGGGCCTGTCCCTCTACAGGGGGAATGTCCAGAAATAGTCAAAAAGTAGTCTGGGGAGGATTTCTTTACCATTTTTGCTAGGGTATTTTGTTGACTGTTGTTCCCCACAACCGAAGTGGGGTTCTTGTTTTCTCTGGACACCCCGCGCAGGAACCAGAACCAGAACACACCTACATCATCACCCACTCATCATCATCATCATCATCATCGTCATCATCATCATCATCATCATCATCATCATCATCATCATCACCATCATCATCATCATCATCATTCTCACCAATATCATCATCATCAACGTTATCGTCATGCGATCACCCACCATCATCATCACCATCAGCATCATCATCATCATCATCATCATCATCATCACTCATCATCATCAGCATAATCCCCTTCGTCACCCACTCACTCACTCATCACTTCGTCATCACTCACTCGTCTGTGAGTGAATCCCAAAGAAGTCTCAG
This sequence comes from Prorocentrum cordatum, assembly GCA_963575745.1. Taxonomy (NCBI): domain Eukaryota; class Dinophyceae; order Prorocentrales; family Prorocentraceae; genus Prorocentrum; species Prorocentrum cordatum. The sequence continues at coordinate 56,750 of CAUYUJ010003818.1, read as the reverse complement.
GCGGGAGCCTCGTCTGTGAGTGAATTGAGAGGAAGTCTCAGGCGGGAGCCCCCTCCCTATGGGGCCCGCAGATCATGTTCCTAATCCGAGCGGGTCATCCGCAACGTTTAACTGTCGTCAGTTTTGGGCTCCTCGGGCTTGAATATGGAAGAAGTATCGAGCGGGAGCCTCGTCTGTGAGTAATTTGCGAGAAAGTCTGAGGCGGGAGCTCCTCCTTATGGGGCCCGCAGATCATGTTACGAATTCGAGCGGGTCATCCGCAACGTGTAACTGTCGTCATTTTTGGGCTCCTCTGGCTTGAACATGGAGGAAGTATCGAGCGGGAGCCTCGTCTGTGAGTAAATTGCGAGGAAGTCTCAGGCGGGAACCCCTCCTTATGGGACCCGCAGATCATGTTACTAATCCGAGCGGGTCATCCGCAACGTGTAAATGTCGTCACTTTTGGGCGTTTCAGGCTTGAATATGATGCGTCTGTGACTAACTTGCGAGGACATCTCAGGCGGGAGCCCCCTCCTTATGGGACCCGCAAATCATTGTACTAATCCGAGCGGGTCATCCGCAACGTGTAACTGTCGTCACTTTTGGGCTCTTCAGGCTTGAATATGAAGGAAATATCGAGCGGGAGCCTCGTCTGTGAGTGACTTGCGAGGAAGTCTCAGGCGGGAGCCTTTCTTTATGGGGCCCGCAGATCATGTTCGAATCCGAGGCCGGTCATCGGATTTTACTAACTGTCGTCACTTGGAGGTCTGAGGACCGATTTTAGGACCGATTTTGAGGATCGAAGGGGAACTCGCACGGAGGTGCCTCATCCCACTCGCGGCACGATCGGGAATGATGACGCATCATGATGGTGGGTCCCGCAGCTACACGAGTCCTCGGGTTTTCGTACCTGTCGTCACTGTTGTGCTCCGAGGAAGAGGAGGAGGAGGGGGAGGCGGAGGAGGAGGAGGAGAAGGACGAGGAACAGGAACTGAGGAGGACGACGGCGGCCGGGCGCAGGGGGAAACCCTTGCGTCCGGGCCGGGGTTGGTAACCCATCCTCGGCCGAATCGGGGGCAGGGGTAACCCCTTGTCTCCGGGCCGCCGGTGGTAACTCATCGGCGGCCGAATCGGGCGCAGGGGTAGCCCCTCGCGTCCGGTCCAGGGGTGGTAACCCATCCTCGGCCGAATCGGGGGCAGGGGTAACCCCTTGTCTCCGGGCTGGCGGTGGTAACCCATCGTCAGCCGAATCGGGCGCAGGGGGGAACCCTTGCGTCCAGGCCAGGGGTGGTAACCCATCCTCGGCCGAATCGGGGGCAGGGGCGCTGACGACGACGGCGAGGCCGAGGCGCGGGCGAGGAGCTTGCTCATGTTCAGGCCCAGCGAGCAGGAGCTCACGTGGCAGAGCTCGGGGGCGCACGCTGTGCGCCGCTCGGGGTTCACGCTGACGCACGCGTCCTACCTGACCTCCACGCTGTTGCAGGGCCAGACGCTGCGCAAGGGCGTCACCATCGACTGCGCCAGGAATGAGGACGCTGGCCGCACGGGCATGTCGGACGAGCAGTGGTGGCTGCACCTCTACGTCATGTTCTCCCGCGCCACGCGCATGCGGAACATGCTGATCCTGCGGCCGCCCGCGCGGGAGTTCCTAGAGCGCGGGCCGCCGGCGTCCTTGCGGAAGGCGCTCCAGGAGTTCGACAAGAGAGCGGTGGGCCCCAGGGCCGAGGCGGAGCAGCTCGCGGCAGAGCTGGGCTTCGTGCTGCCTCCCGCCTGAGCGCGGCCGCGATTAGCTCGGTGCCTGCGGGGTTGCACCAACGGCTTGCTCTCGCGCCCCAGCGGCTCGCGGGGTTGCCCCAACGGCTTCGCGATCTAGCCGTCGGCAAACGCGCGCCTGATTGCCGCGGCGGCGAGGGCGCCGAGGAACGTCGATTTGATTGCCCCGACCAGGGGGGCGGGGAGGTGCACATGGAGAAGAGGCAGGCGCAGGATGCGGAGGGAAGGGGTGCGTGGAGAGGGTGATGATGAAGAGGAGGTGGAGGAGGAGGAGGAAGAGGAGGGGAAGGGCGATGATAAATAGAAGGAGGAGGAGAGGGAAGAGCAGAAGGCGAGAGGAGACTGTCCGCCAGAGGGAGGAGGGAAGGGCTAAGGGGAAGCTGAACAGATTCTCATGCGGGGTCCTACCGTCGGAGTAATTTATTTTTCGTTTAACATCGCACTGTATGGGGACATGCCCGACTCAGCTGTAGCGCCAGAGTGGGCGAAACCACTGGCGCGGGTGGAGCTGCCGGCAGCGCCGCGGCGCGGCAGCGCCGCGGCGCTCCAGCGCCGGTCGAAGAGGGGCGCATGGGGGCAGGGGCGGAGGGCTCAGTACCAGGAGACAGAGGCCAAGAGGGGACAAAACACACAGACACTTTTTTGATTTGCAGGGCGAGAGCGAACCTCTTCCGCTGAAAGCTAACCGGGACGCGCACAGCTTTAATTGGCAGAGAAAGGGCGGAAGAAGGCGGGGCCTCACGCGGCCAGGGGCGGGCGAAGCCCAGGGATCAGGCGGTGCCGAAGAGGACGTGCAGGAAAATGTACACCTTGGACAGGAGCCCGGTGGTGAAGTCCCGGGAGGAAAAAAACCGGTGGGAGGGGACACAACACAGACACAATAATCGTCGATTCCTCGGAAAATATATGAAAATATCGGAAGTGGGGGGGGAAGACAAACATCCAGAAAATATGGGGAAATGTGGTGGATCCTGTGATTTGTGTCTGTTTATTTGTGTGTTCCATGGCCCCTTTTCACAAGGGGAGGAACGGGGTGGCGAGGTTCGAGATCAAGAGGAGGCACGTACCACATTGGTGCAATGTTCATTGCGACCACAGCACCAGCAGGGCAGCCGAATCACATAATGCATCGAGAAGGAGAACAGTTGGATGGGAAAGTGCGCCGAACTGCACCTTGTGGAGAGGGAGGGGCCCGACAAGGTAATGGAGGATGACGATTAATAAATGACCAGGGGTCGTGTTCACGCGGCGGCGCCCGGGATGACGATTAGAAAAAACCGGCCGCGGGCTGGAAAACTATGTTCTTTAATCGTTCTCCGCCAGTGAGAAAATTGTGCAGACATGACAGAAAACATTTTTTCAATCGTTCCCCCCTCATTTTTTATTAATCGTCATCCCGCATTAACGAGGTGTCAGTGAGGGGCCAGGGCACACGACGCTGTCGGGCTGCACGGCTTCCGTATATACGGGGGCCCGTTTCCCCGTTAAACCCGCGGTGGCCCCCGGGAGCCGTAAACATTATGGCTCAGCCAACGGGTCAGTTATTCGTGACCGTGGGCATCGAGTTATTGTTGGCAGAGGCTGAAAAGGAGTCCACGGTGAGCACGTTTCCATGTGGCCGATGTTTAAACGGTGCCCACGGCTCCGCGTGAAGCAGCACTCTGTTGTAGTAGCCAACGTTTACATGGTGGAAGCAGGAAAACGTGAAGTGTTATATCGACAAAACGATGGGCGATCCTGCAGTTACCCTGAGCATGGAACAACGGTGCAGAAAACGACGATCCATGAGAAAAACGTTAACTTCCATGTCGCCGCGCGGGCCCCGAAAAGGCGTGGCAGGCCTGGTGGGGGCGAGGGAGGTCGGGGAGGTGAGCGATGGGAGAGGCGTGGGCTGCCCCAGGCAGGGAACACTCTTGGCGGACGTGTTTTATTTAAAGAGCCGAAATTTATACACCGATGCTTTGTTTTCCGGTTCCGCACTGATATTCGCACAGGAGAACGGATTCTGGTGTAAACGGCATCCTGGTGTATACTTTGTTTGTCGTTTCCACGTGAAAACGGGGAAACAAGTATACACCACACCACCCCGACGTCGTCCCCGACCCTCACAAAATCTTGGGATTGAAAAACAGCCCGCCGCTGGTAATGTATACGTTCCAGTTTCGGGCTATTGTGTCCGAGGAAGCCCGTGAACCCCAGTCGAAACTAACCATCGGGAGTTTGGAGGATGCAGAAGAGGGCGGGGGGTGGGGGCTGTGAGTTCAGTGGCACGAGGTTCGCACTGGTCGGCGGGGAGGTGGAGGCACCTGGGAGGATCTCGCATGATGCAGGACTGCGCAGAGCAGAGAATAAGCTGAGTTGCCAGAACTCACGCGACCGGCGGCTCAATTGCGCCAGGGGAAGAGCCGGGAGGAGACCCCACGGGAAGAAGTTAAGTCTGCTGGGACAATGCGCGCGGGTGGTTTCAGTTGACTACATGTAGTTAAGCGGGAAGAGATGTGACGGCCAGGAAGGAGGCAGAGGGAACCCAATCACCGCCATGCTTTGCTAGGACGCTATGCTAACCTGAAACCAAGTTTTATCGGTAACGGGCACGGGCCCGTGCTCAGTCAAGGTATTTTGTGTTATGATTTCAAAGGGTGATCATCAAAAGCGGTGGGGCGTCATCCGGTACGGCGCTCAAGACTGCTGTCGAATCCTCGTGCGACCTTGACGCGGGAGCGGAAGTCAGTCTAGTCGGAGGCCGTCAAGCGAATGATGGAGTCGAAAACGCAATCAGGAATTTACAAGGTCAGATTCGGACGTTTAAGAATGCTTCGGCGACAAGTATAAGATTCAACTCGGGGAGGATCATGCCCTCGCACCTTGGTTAGTGCCTTGCGCATCTTCTCTCGCCGATTAGTTCACGATGGACGCTGGTGGCAAGACGGCCCGCGAGATGTGCCGATGGCGGAACTTCCGCCGACCTGTACCCGAGTTTTGGAGATTGCGTCGTGCACCTGGTGACTCCGCCTAACCAAGGAGCCGGCGACTTTGAAACATTGTGGGAGAGTGGCTCTTTCCTGGGAATACATGAAACCAGCCCACAGTTGAGTGCAGACTCTAAAGAGGGCGTCATCAAGTCACGCGGGTTTAGGCATAAGGGGAGCGGCGAGGAGAAATTGCATCTAGATGAGGTCAACAACGTGCAAGGGTTACCCTGGCAACCGGGCGTGGACGCGCTCCGAATGGAAGATAGTGCCAGGGTGGTGGCGGTGCGCATTCACTGTTTAGCTGCAGGTGTCCAGCCATAGTACCTTAAGGCGTCGCAGTGATGACGTCGGAGTCCATGGCCATGGTACTTGCGCCAGGTTGTTATGGATGTATAGAAGTAGCCAGAGGTGATGCAACCCGCAGTAGTGCAGAATGTCCAGAACGCGTTATAGAGTGGCCTAGAGGGCAAGGCGATCGGATCATCCAGGAGGGAGTGGCAGCAGCTCAGATGCGGACTGGGCCCGGCAGTTCCCACCAGGACAGCAATACAACCAATCAGTAGACATGTGGGATGTTCAAGACGAGTGCGCCTCTCCTCTCGGCAGCATCGTGAAGCCAGGGCCACAACGCAGATCATGACGATGAGGATTATGCTGGTGATGATGATGACTATGCTGATGACCAGGAGGAGGAGGATGAGAAGGAACATTATCATGATGATGATGTGGATCTTGCTGATGATGATGTTGATGATGATGATGCTGATGATGATGATGATGATGGTGGTGATGATGATGATGATGATGATGATGACGATGATGTGGAGGAAGAGAAGAGGAGGAGGAGGAGGAGGAGCAGGAGGAGGAGGAGGAGGAGGAAGAGGAGGAGAAAGTGGTGGAGGAGGAGCAGGGGCGGCGGGAGGAATATCAGGAGGCAGACGAAGGGGAACAGGACGAGGAAGAGGAGGGGTGTCGGGATGAAGATGGTGAGAAAGATGATTTGAGAGTGGGAAGGTAGATGGTGAGGAAGAGCGCGAGAGGGGGGGCTGGAGGAGTGCGCGTCCACCGACTGCGGCCCCCTCTGGCGCGAGCTGGACCTGGAGTCCAGGCACCTGCGGCTCGTGCTCTTTGTCCTGGCGAACTATGCGGTCGCGGCTGCCTCACCGTCCCCTCCACAGTGTGATCTGTTTGTCTCGTCGCGCGCGCTCCATCTTGAGTCAGGCTTGTCCCTCGACGGCGGGAATCCTCAAACATAGTGAAAGTTGTCTGGGGACGAATTTCTGCGATTATTTGTTGACAGTGTTTCCATATGTTTGGGGTATATTTCCTCTTTTCATTTTTCTTTCAACTTCTGCCTGCAGGAGGACATGCCCGACCTAAGCTCAGTCGTTACCATCGCTCCCGTTGCCTCCTCTTTAGCATACGTGCCCCGTCGTTGCGGGCGGTTGGCGCAACGTACCCGAACGACTGGACGGAGTACTGCATCGCGCGTGGCCGCGCCCGGGCAGGAAGCGGTGCGCTCGCCGTCTTTACCGCGCGCAGCACTTATAACTGCTTGCTGTGCTTACCGAGTATACCACGCCATGGAGCCATCATCCGATTACAAGACCAATATGACAGGATCCCAGGAGCTGCGAGGGAGAAGAGCAAGGAGAGTCTTCGATCGCCAGGAACTGACGATTCTCTGGCCAAGGACTGGTTAGAAGGTATGATGGATGAAGTTCCTGGCGGTCGCCACAGAAGCTGCAACGTGAAGAGTCAATGTGCCTGTGGCGACGAGGAGAAAGAAGACAAGTCCCTTTCAGACCGTGTCAGGTAGCTCCTTATTGACGGTGCGGGTCGTGAAGCATTTGATGTGCTCATCCCCGAGGAGAAGTCCCAACCCTCCAGCTGCGGAGGCGAATCCCTTCGGCAGTCAGAGCAGGCCTCGGAGATGTCCACCATCTCTAAGTCCACGCTGGGGGAACCCAGTCAGAATCGGACCGAGCTGGCTTGAACGCTGAACGCCGCTTGAAGGATGCAGAGGAAAGAGCGCTGGCTCTTCGAATGAAGAAAGCTGTAAACGTAACCCGAGTGGTCTAGATGGCGGCCGCGAGGAACCGCGAGGCAGAGATGGCACAGGCAAGAGATACGCACGTGCTAAATCTCCAACACAGGCAAAATAGAGATGGCACGGGCAAGGGAGACGCAAGAGAAACCCCTCAACCCCCCACCTACCCAACCCTGGAATATCAGAAACCCGTCAAGGGAGGCGACACCCCCCATACACCCCCAACCCGTGACCTCAGAAACCCCTCCTGGAGGGTAAAATCTCCCAACCCCTCACCTCAGAACAACAGAAACCTTTCACCCCCCGTTTGAGCGGTCAGGGGGGCCTGTTGTTGGGACCCTCTTGGCTGGTCTTCGCGCTTTCTGGCCTCAGGATAGGTCGTGCGAGAAGCTCCAAGGGGTTCGCGACACAAAACGCACGGGAGCGTCTAGGAAATCCCTTCCCCTTCTCCCTCCTCCTCCTCCTCCTTCTCCTCCTCCTCCTCCTCCTCATTCTCCTCCGCATCCTTGATCATTTGGCGAAAAAGCCATGCACGAAACCAAAACAAAAACAGGGACTGGACGTCCGAGCGATGGCGAGTGTCCCCCCCCATCCTGGGGTTCTGATCCACTGTCTGCCATCCTGTCGCAATTTTTGGGCGTCTCACAAGCGTGCCTCGATATCAGCACACAGTGTGGCTTTGAACCGGATTTGTTTGCTTGTGACGCATCCCGCGCCCGAGGCGCCCGATCCCCCTAGTGCGCCCAGGACGCAGTTCGGGGGCCGATCTCGCTTCATAGCGGGGCGCTCCGCTCGGTTTCGGCAGCTGCTCATCTCATAGTCGTGCGTGTGCGTCCTCTCCTCTCGTCTCCGCCCCCCCTTTGTCGCGTCGCCGCCCGCCCGCGTTTGGCCATCGACCTCGCCTTCCGGGCGCCCTTCGCCTTGCCGCGGCGGCTCCTGGGACGAGGGCCGCCCTCCCCTGCCACTCGAGGCGCGGCGCTCCTCCTCCCGCATCCCCACGGCTCGCCTTGGGCTCGTTTTGCAAACTGTGGCCGTCGCTCTCATGCCGAAGTCATCATCTCCGACTTTGGACGGGCCTCCTGAGCCACGAAGCCTCCTTCCTCCTCGCTCCGTCCTCGTCCCCCTCGCTCTCTCGCTGGATGCTCGGTTTGACGAACTTCCTGGAGTCCACCTCATGGACTGTTCTGTCCTGGTTCTGCTCCAGCGAAACTGCAGTCCGACTCTCGTCCGACTCAAACAGGACCCAAGCTCGGCCCAAGGTGGCGACCGACGACGTTCGACGCAGCATGGGCGCACGAGGGGGTCCAGAGGCTCCAGGGGGCCCCCAGAACGAGCATCTGTGCCTCCTCCTCTCCGCCACCCTCTGGCCAAGAGGTCGCGGCCACCGCGGCATTCCTGGCGACCGCGGCGCCCGGCGGCGGCAAGAAGCACCACCTCGTCAGGACCGCCGCGGGTGTGAACGCGCGCCGGGTGATGCCCGCGAGCGGCTTCGAGACCCCAGCGAGGCCCCGCGGCCGGCTGTCCAGCCGCTCTCTCCGTGGCCAAGGGGTTGGGAGGGCCGGCACCGGAGCCAGCAGGGCCGTCTGCAAAGCTCAAGGCGCGTGGGTCAGTCGTGTGGGCTCCTCCCCGCGCGCGGCCGCCCTCGTCTTCGTCTCTCTCCCTCTCTCTCTCTCTCTTGCCTTGTGGAGGACGATCAACGGAGAGGAAGCATGTTGCCAAATAATTTCCAGATGTCTAGAACATGTTTCAAACATGTTTGACGTATGTTAAAACCATGTTTGGAACCTTGTTAGAACATAGTTTACACATTTAAAGCATACCTCTAATTCAATGACAGGATTGCTAGAGTGTCCATTGTCATGGAACCCAAAACTCTTGCCCGCCGGACAAGTCGCCCATCGGTTGCCCCGAGTAGCCTTGCGCTAGTGCGGACGTCTTCTGCCTCGCCGCCGGCTGAAAAAAATGCAGTGGAGGCGTTTGTTCAGGAGTAGTCCCTGAAGGCGCCAGACCCTGGAGAGGACTCCTTCTCCAATGAGGGCGGCGGTGGTGCCCATGGCCGATCCACGATTGGAGTTCCACTGGCTTCCAGACCCTGGATTCCCGATCCAAGGGTTCCCTGTTTGGGCTTCTGCGCGAAGCATGATGTTCAACACGGGTAACCAGGCCCCTGCCGTGTGTCAGTCGTGTGGGCTTAGCAGCAGGCGCAAGCAGGGACCCGGATGCGCGTGGATATTCGCGACGGGCCCCGCTCTTCCGTGCAGGAAGTCGGCGCTCGCTCCGCCTCGCCAGCTATCGGGCGGCGCGCCGGCTTTGTGCCTCGGTGTGTGTGTGTGTGTATATATATATATATATATATATATATATTGCCCGCTCCGTGGGTGTGGCGCCCGCGCGCCAGGTTCGCACATCCCTGACCCATGCTACCCAGAGCACCCCCGGGCAATGAAGAAAGCATGACGGGGGGGTTTGGGCCATTCTCGGCCTCTGGGGGCCCTTACCGGCCCTCGAGACCGTCAAAAAGCAATTCAGAATGACAAACCGGTCCAGGGGAATGGGTCGAGACCTCCAGGGGTCGAGACCTCCAGACATGCTCGCGTCGTGCAAAAAGGCAGGGCGGAGGCTTTTGTTGCGCCGCTCTCGGGCCCGGGAGGCCCTCGCCGCGCCTCGGGGCCGCCAGAAAACGGCTCAGGATGAAAAGCCAGTCCTGGGGAGAGGGTCGGGACTTCCAGGGACGCCGTCCTGAAAAAGTCAGGGCGTCGCATGTCTGGGTACACATCCCTAGTCCATGCTAGCGCCTGCCCGGCTCCGCCGAGGCGCGGCGACGTCGCTCGGGAGGGGAGAGGAGCAGCTCCGACACGCCGCCGTAGGGAGCGCGGCAGGGTGTGTCTCCCTCGTGTCTGGTCCCAGGACCCGGGGTGTCTCTTCGACGTGCGGCACGCTGGTGGGCTTCCCGCGGCGGCGTGTCATTGGTATTGTTTCTGCTCGCTCCCCCAAAGCCAGGAGGCAACAGAAACGCAGACACAATTCATCGTCGATCCCCAGGGGAAATGTGGGAACATATGGGAAGTGGGGGGGAAGACGAAAGCCTAGAAAAAATGTGAAAATGTGGGGAATCTTGCTATTTGTGTGTGTGTATTTACTTGTGTGCCCCGGGGCCCCTTCACAAAGGGTCAGCCCCTGGCGGGGAGGCACACAATGCCCACCCCCCCGAAGACCAGGAGCTGCCCAACCATCAGCTGTCGGAGCGCCGCGCGGATGTCCGGGGCCGGCGCTCGCGGGCCCCCCTCGTGGGAGGGAGCCCAGCAGAGTCCCGCGCCGATCCAAGCTATCCGGGGAGCAGTAGCTCACCAGCCTGGGATCGGGGGCGGCAAAGAGGGGGGTGATGACTAGGGGGGGGTGGATATCATGGCGGGGGCCATGATATTTCCCCAGATCTCATGGCGCCTCTTCTTACTTCATTACGTCCCTGGCCCCCCCGCTGGGCCGCGCACACGCCGCCGGTCATGATTTGCACCCCCCCTCTTGGACACCCCCTTCTTGACCGCTCCCGATGGGAGATGCCCCAATCCCTGTGATTGGCATCGCCCCCCCTCTCGATGCTGTTCGTGAGAGTCCGAGCCCCCTCAATTTTCGAGGGCGCCTCCCCGGGCTTGTCCTCGGCGTGTGCATCTCAGGGATCGGCAGAAGTTCGAGGCTGGAAGCAGTGTCGGCGCCACACCGGTCGGACGATCCCAGCAGCGCGTCCCGGTATTGTAGGAGGGCTGAGGTAGTGAACGGGAGGCGCAACGAGCAGCACGCGCACGGTTGGAGAGATGGCGTGCGCGTGGCACTGCTGCTGTCCATGCCCTCCCGAGAGAAGTCGGGTGCTGCTGGGCAGAGTGCCCCTGGGCCAAGGAGGCCCCCAGGATGGTCAAGGAGGCCCCACACGGCCCCCGAAACCAAGCCCCATCCAGGGGTCCCAGGGCCTCCAATCGGCAGCGAGCGAGGGGGGAAGTGAGAAGGAGAAGGCCTTCTCGGCAGGTTCGGAAGTCTCCTGGCCTTCTGAGAAGTGTCTTCTCCGACGACAGACATCAAAGACTTCTCAGACGGCGCGAGGGCGTCTGAGAAGTCCCGCCGCCTTCTGAGAAGGCCTTCTCCTTGTCGTGTCCCCCCGTCGCTTGCCGCCGATCCAAGATGGAGCGAGAAGCAGGGGGCACCTTCGGACAGGGGCACTTCCGGCAACACCCGCAGGGATCGGTGTGTGGTCATGCTGCTTTCTTGGCATCGCCGTGCCCGCGGTTGGAGGCGCCTCGAGCAGGCAGGTCGCCGGGAAAAACAGCCGCACCACACCGCCGCCAGAGGACCCCTTTGTTGCGCCCCTGGCCGTGTTGGTGGTGGTGCCGCTCTCCCTTGATGGGCCTGGACCCCTTTGTTGCGCCCCTGGCCGTGTTGGTGGTGGTGCCGCTCTCCCTTGATGGGCCTGTTTTCCACCACCGCCACCATCAGTTGGATGGGGGGAGAACTTTCCCGACTTTCCCCCCAGGACGACGTCCCCTTGGATGGGGGGAGAATGAGGAGGGGGAGGAGGAGGAGGAGGAGGAGGAGGAGGAGGAGGAGGAGGAGGAGGAGGAGGAAGAGGAGGGCTCCCTCCCCCTCCAACTTATGGTGGTGGTGGTGGACAAAAAACCCAGCATCTCTGGCTCCTGCGTCGGGAGGGGGGAAGAGTATCGGTGGCACGCTGCCGTTGCTGGCCCCACAGCATGTCGCTCTTTCGCTCTTTCGCTGTTGTCCAGAAGCATGGTGTCTCTTGAGCAACAGTAGCACGCTGATGGGATCCCGACGGCGGTGTCATTGAGACTGTTGATGTTGGAGCCCCGACTACGTACCCATCAACAAAACCAGATCCAAGCGCCTGGCGCCGTGAACACATGACGCCGTTGCGGCTGAAGGCCGAAGCAGCTTCACACGGTTCCCGACGGGGGGGCACGATGGTGACCGTTCTCTTCTGCATTGTTTTGCCGATCGGCGCGGGCCCTCGCACTCCCCCTCCCCCCCAACTTGGCTGTTCTTGGCGCCTGTTTCAGGCACGTGGAGTCCCTCCCCCATGGGACGCACTGTTGCAAACCGTTGCATTAAGCAGAGGTCTGGAGCCAGACCCTCCCCCCCTTTCCGCCCAATGTCGAAACAACGAATAACAAAAAAGTTCACAAGGGGGACCACGATGGGAGGCCAACGACGGGGGGGGGGCCAACGATGGGGGAGCCAACGATGGGGGGCCAACGATGGCCCAACGATTTCGAGGCTCGGATCCGGATCGTGGGGGGCCACAGTGGGCCAACGATTTCGGGGGCCCAGCATCCCTCACCGGGCGCGAGAAGCGTGATGCAGAAGCCTTGCAGGCAAGCCACCTTTGGAAAACGAGCAAAAGGGCAAGCGCGTCTTTTTGTTCCAGGCCTGGGCCCCGGGAGGCCCCGTTTCGGGGCCCCGGGCCCACAGCAAGGCCCTGCCGCGCGAGGCTCGCAAGCTCCACATATGGGGCAGAGAGCTCCAGAGGGCCCCGGTGGGTGGAGCCACACGCAGGACCTCGGAGGACTTCTCTGGGGGCCTCCTTCCCGGGCCCACAACAAGAGCCCTGCCGCGCGACGCTTCTCCAAACTCCAGAGGGGGCAGGGAGCTCCCAGGGCCCTGTGGGTGGAGCCAAGCGCAGGACCTCATCGAGGACTTCTGCGTGCCT
>CAUYUJ010003818.1:12500-44163 GCA_963575745.1 Prorocentrum cordatum | reverse complement strand
CATCATCATCATCATTCTCATCATTATTATCATCATCAACGTTATCGTCATGCGATCGCCCACCAACATCATCACCATCAGCATCATCATCATCATCATCATCATCACTCATCATCATCAGCATAATCCCCTTCGTCACCCACTCACTCACTCATCACTTCGTCATCACTCACTCGTCTGTGAGTGAATTGCAAAGAAATCTCAGGCGGTAGCCTCGTCTGTGAGTGAATTATGAGGAAGTCTCAGGCGGGAGCCCCCTCCCTATGGGGCCCGCAGATCATGTTACTAATCCGAGCGGGTCATCCGCAACGTTTAACTGTCGTCAGTTTTGGGCTCCTCGGGCTTGAATATGGAGGTATCGAGCGGGGGCCTCGTCTGTGAGTGAATTGCGAGGAAGTCTGAGGCGGGAGCTCCTCCTTATGGGGCCCGCAGATCATGTTACTAATTCGAGCAGGTCATCCGCAACGTGTAACTGTCGTCATTTTTGGGCTCCTCTGGCTTGAATATGGAGGAAGTATCGAGCGGGAGCCTCGTCTGTGAGTGAATTGCGAGGAAGTCTCAGGCGGGAGCCCCTCCTTATGGGACCCGCAGATCATGTTACTAATCCGAGCGTGTCATCCGCAACGTGTAATTGTCGTCACTTTTGGGCGTTTCAGGCTTGACTATGAAGGAAGTATCGAGCGGGAGCCTCGTCTGTGACTAAATTGCGAGGACATCTCAGGCGGGAGCCCCGTCCTTATGGGACCCGCAGATCATTGTATTAATCCGAGCGGGTCATCCGCAACGTGTAACTGTCGTCACTTTTGGGCTCTTCAGGCTTGAATATGATGGAAGTATCGAGCGGGAGCCTCGTCTGTGAGTGAATGGCGAGGAAGTCTCAGGCGGGAACCCCTCCTTATGGGGCCCGCAGATCATGTTCGAATCCGAGGCGGGTCATCGGATTCTACTAACTGTCGTCACTTGGAGGTCTGAGGACCGATTTTAAGTTAGGACCGATTTCGAGGGCCGATTTTGAGGACGAGGGGCCGCCGAGGCGGGCGGGGCGTAGAGCACACCTAGAAGAGTTGTGGTGCGCGCCCCCCGTGGCGGTCCGACTCACTTCCAGCCGCCCCGACGTGGGCATCGACGGGAGCAGGACTGCATGTCTGCACCTTCGCGCGCCGCAAGCGCCTCACGGGTTGGCCCAGGAGCATCCTCGCGCTCCCGGTGCATGTCCGAAGCGGCCCGCGAGGGCGCGGGTGCGCCCGAGCCGACGGAGGCCGCGACCACTCCCACGCCCGCGACCGGGTACCGACCTCTGGTGGCCGCAGCGCGCGAGGAGAGACACGCCTGGGCAAACCTGCACGACGAACGCCTCCAGGGCAATCGCGACGAGGACGATGCAGGCGCTCCGGACGGCGAGGACGAGGGCGCAGGCGGCCTGGGCGGCGACCCCGCTGCGGCCAGTTTTGCCAGCAGCGTGTACTCAACGCCCAGCGCGGTGCGGAGGCCGCCCGGGTCGTTTTGGGCCGCCAGGGCGGCTCGGGGAAGACGCACGTGGTGCAGAAGATCGTCTTCCGAGTGGTGGAGTATTTGTGGCCCTCGTCGGCGCAGGACAAGGGCGCCATGATGGTCGTGGCCTTCTCGAACGCGCGGGCGAAGAACATCTCCACGGAGACTGTGAAGGCTAGAACGCTGCACAACGCCTGTGCCCTGCGAGTCCAGAAGTACATCGACGCGAAGCTGAGGCCGGGGGGCATGCAGAAGAGGCTGAAGTGGTTGTGGGAGCACGTCCGCGTACTTGTCATCGAGGAGGTGAGCATGGCGGCGGCTGCTCTGCACAACGCGCTGGACCTTCGCGCTTGCCACGGACGCAGCGACGCGCATGACGTGCAGGAGTCCACCTACAAGAGGCAGCATCACCACTTCGGGCGCGCCCCCATCGTGCTGCGCCTCGGCGACTTCCTGCAGCTGAAGCCCACCGGCAGCATCGGACTCCTAGCGGACCCCAACGAGCTCCTGGAAGACGATTCGTACAAGTACAAGGAGCCGCCGACGTTGGAGATTCAGCACGCCATCAACGTCTTCAAGCACATCCCCTGCGTCTTCGAGCTGAAAGGCACGAAGCGCCTCGAGCCAGAGGTCCGAGCTGAAAGGCACGAAGCGCTTCGAGCTGAAAGGCACGAAGCGCTTCGAGCGCTGATCACGTTCTTGGGCTGCATGCGCGCGGGCAAGCGCTTCCCACCAGAGGTCTGGTCTGCCTGGGAGAAGACATTGGCCTCGGACAACCACGGCGTCCTGGACCCTCGGCACCAGCGCGAGAACTTTCGGCTCGGCTACGGCATGGGCATCTACTGGGAGACGCTGGCGAGGCGAATCAACACGCGCGCCCGTCGCGACGCGCGGCGCCTCGGCGCCCCCCTCGTTTTCCTGCAGGCCGTAGACGAGCGCGGCACAATTCAAGGCGACCCAGACGCAGGCCGGCGCCTCCCGAACGTTCCGAACATGCACGAGACCGGGAACATCCACGGCGTCTTACCGGCACACGTCGGCATGGAGGTCCGGTTCGCGGCCGCGCAGGAGGAGCTGAAGAAGAAGTTGGGGCTCGCGCAGGAGCAACGGGCCACCATCGTGCCCTTCGAGTTTCACGCAGACGACGAGCGGGACTACGAGGAGCGCGCGCCGGGCCAGCTCTTCCGCCCCCGCCACCTACCGCAGGGAATCTGGCTGCAGGCGCGCGGCTTCTAGGAGTCTCCGATCTACAAGGAGGCAGCGCGCCGATGGCGCTGGCGACGACGGCGAGGCCGAGGCGCGGGCGAGGAGCTAGCTCATGTTCAGGCCCAGCGAGCAGGAGCTCACGTGGCAGAGCTCGGGGGCGCACACTGTGCGCCGCTCGGGGTTCACCCTGTCGCATGCGCCCTGCCTGACCTCCACGCTGTCGACGCTGCGCAAGGGCGTCGCCATCGACTGCGCCAGGGATGAGGACGCTGGCCGCGCGGGCATGTCGGACGAGATGTGGTGGCTGCGCCTCTACGTCATGTTCTCCCGCGCCACGCGCATGCGGAACATGCTGATCCTGCGGCCGCCCGCGCGAGAGTTCCTGGAGCGCGGGCCGCCGGCGTCCCCGCGGAAGGCGCTACATGAGTTTGACAAGAAAGCGGTGGGCTCCAGGGCTGAGGCGAAGCAGCTCGCGGCAGATCTGGGCTTCGTGCTGCCGCCCGCCTGAGCCCGGCCGCGATTAGCTCGGTGCCTGCGGGTTTGTCCACTGCTTGCTCTCGCGCCCCAGCGGCTCGCGGGGTTGCCCCAACGGCTTCGCGATCTAGCCGTCGGCAAACGCGCGCCTGATTGCCGCGGCGGCGAGGGCGCCGAGGAACGTCGATTTGATTGCCCCGACCAGGGGGGCGGGGAGGTGCACATGGAGAAGAGGCAGGCGCAGGATGCGGAGGGAAGGGGTGCGTGGAGAGGGTGATGATGAAGAGGAGGTGGAGGAGGAGGAGGAAGAGGAGGGGAAGGGCGATGATAAATAGAAGGAGGAGGAGAGGGAAGAGCAGAAGGCGAGAGGAGACTGTCCGCCAGAGGGAGGAGGGAAGGGCTAAGGGGAAGCTGAACAGATTCTCATGCGGGGTCCTACCGTCGGAGTAATTTATTTTTCGTTTAACATCGCACTGTATGGGGACATGCCCGACTCAGCTGTAGCGCCAGAGTGGGCGAAACCACTGGCGCGGGTGGAGCTGCCGGCAGCGCCGCGGCGCGGCAGCGCCGCGGCGCTCCAGCGCCGGTCGAAGAGGGGCGCATGGGGGCAGGGGCGGAGGGCTCAGTACCAGGAGACAGAGGCCAAGAGGGGACAAAACACACAGACACTTTTTTGATTTGCAGGGCGAGAGCGAACCTCTTCCGCTGAAAGCTAACCGGGACGCGCACAGCTTTAATTGGCAGAGAAAGGGCGGAAGAAGGCGGGGCCTCACGCGGCCAGGGGCGGGCGAAGCCCAGGGATCAGGCGGTGCCGAAGAGGACGTGCAGGAAAATGTACACCTTGGACAGGAGCCCGGTGGTGAAGTCCCGGGAGGAAAAAAACCGGTGGGAGGGGACACAACACAGACACAATAATCGTCGATTCCTCGGAAAATATATGAAAATATCGGAAGTGGGGGGGGAAGACAAACATCCAGAAAATATGGGGAAATGTGGTGGATCCTGTGATTTGTGTCTGTTTATTTGTGTGTTCCATGGCCCCTTTTCACAAGGGGAGGAACGGGGTGGCGAGGTTCGAGATCAAGAGGAGGCACGTACCACATTGGTGCAATGTTCATTGCGACCACAGCACCAGCAGGGCAGCCGAATCACATAATGCATCGAGAAGGAGAACAGTTGGATGGGAAAGTGCGCCGAACTGCACCTTGTGGAGAGGGAGGGGCCCGACAAGGTAATGGAGGATGACGATTAATAAATGACCAGGGGTCGTGTTCACGCGGCGGCGCCCGGGATGACGATTAGAAAAAACCGGCCGCGGGCTGGAAAACTATGTTCTTTAATCGTTCTCCGCCAGTGAGAAAATTGTGCAGACATGACAGAAAACATTTTTTCAATCGTTCCCCCCTCATTTTTTATTAATCGTCATCCCGCATTAACGAGGTGTCAGTGAGGGGCCAGGGCACACGACGCTGTCGGGCTGCACGGCTTCCGTATATACGGGGGCCCGTTTCCCCGTTAAACCCGCGGTGGCCCCCGGGAGCCGTAAACATTATGGCTCAGCCAACGGGTCAGTTATTCGTGACCGTGGGCATCGAGTTATTGTTGGCAGAGGCTGAAAAGGAGTCCACGGTGAGCACGTTTCCATGTGGCCGATGTTTAAACGGTGCCCACGGCTCCGCGTGAAGCAGCACTCTGTTGTAGTAGCCAACGTTTACATGGTGGAAGCAGGAAAACGTGAAGTGTTATATCGACAAAACGATGGGCGATCCTGCAGTTACCCTGAGCATGGAACAACGGTGCAGAAAACGACGATCCATGAGAAAAACGTTAACTTCCATGTCGCCGCGCGGGCCCCGAAAAGGCGTGGCAGGCCTGGTGGGGGCGAGGGAGGTCGGGGAGGTGAGCGATGGGAGAGGCGTGGGCTGCCCCAGGCAGGGAACACTCTTGGCGGACGTGTTTTATTTAAAGAGCCGAAATTTATACACCGATGCTTTGTTTTCCGGTTCCGCACTGATATTCGCACAGGAGAACGGATTCTGGTGTAAACGGCATCCTGGTGTATACTTTGTTTGTCGTTTCCACGTGAAAACGGGGAAACAAGTATACACCACACCACCCCGACGTCGTCCCCGACCCTCACAAAATCTTGGGATTGAAAAACAGCCCGCCGCTGGTAATGTATACGTTCCAGTTTCGGGCTATTGTGTCCGAGGAAGCCCGTGAACCCCAGTCGAAACTAACCATCGGGAGTTTGGAGGATGCAGAAGAGGGCGGGGGGTGGGGGCTGTGAGTTCAGTGGCACGAGGTTCGCACTGGTCGGCGGGGAGGTGGAGGCACCTGGGAGGATCTCGCATGATGCAGGACTGCGCAGAGCAGAGAATAAGCTGAGTTGCCAGAACTCACGCGACCGGCGGCTCAATTGCGCCAGGGGAAGAGCCGGGAGGAGACCCCACGGGAAGAAGTTAAGTCTGCTGGGACAATGCGCGCGGGTGGTTTCAGTTGACTACATGTAGTTAAGCGGGAAGAGATGTGACGGCCAGGAAGGAGGCAGAGGGAACCCAATCACCGCCATGCTTTGCTAGGACGCTATGCTAACCTGAAACCAAGTTTTATCGGTAACGGGCACGGGCCCGTGCTCAGTCAAGGTATTTTGTGTTATGATTTCAAAGGGTGATCATCAAAAGCGGTGGGGCGTCATCCGGTACGGCGCTCAAGACTGCTGTCGAATCCTCGTGCGACCTTGACGCGGGAGCGGAAGTCAGTCTAGTCGGAGGCCGTCAAGCGAATGATGGAGTCGAAAACGCAATCAGGAATTTACAAGGTCAGATTCGGACGTTTAAGAATGCTTCGGCGACAAGTATAAGATTCAACTCGGGGAGGATCATGCCCTCGCACCTTGGTTAGTGCCTTGCGCATCTTCTCTCGCCGATTAGTTCACGATGGACGCTGGTGGCAAGACGGCCCGCGAGATGTGCCGATGGCGGAACTTCCGCCGACCTGTACCCGAGTTTTGGAGATTGCGTCGTGCACCTGGTGACTCCGCCTAACCAAGGAGCCGGCGACTTTGAAACATTGTGGGAGAGTGGCTCTTTCCTGGGAATACATGAAACCAGCCCACAGTTGAGTGCAGACTCTAAAGAGGGCGTCATCAAGTCACGCGGGTTTAGGCATAAGGGGAGCGGCGAGGAGAAATTGCATCTAGATGAGGTCAACAACGTGCAAGGGTTACCCTGGCAACCGGGCGTGGACGCGCTCCGAATGGAAGATAGTGCCAGGGTGGTGGCGGTGCGCATTCACTGTTTAGCTGCAGGTGTCCAGCCATAGTACCTTAAGGCGTCGCAGTGATGACGTCGGAGTCCATGGCCATGGTACTTGCGCCAGGTTGTTATGGATGTATAGAAGTAGCCAGAGGTGATGCAACCCGCAGTAGTGCAGAATGTCCAGAACGCGTTATAGAGTGGCCTAGAGGGCAAGGCGATCGGATCATCCAGGAGGGAGTGGCAGCAGCTCAGATGCGGACTGGGCCCGGCAGTTCCCACCAGGACAGCAATACAACCAATCAGTAGACATGTGGGATGTTCAAGACGAGTGCGCCTCTCCTCTCGGCAGCATCGTGAAGCCAGGGCCACAACGCAGATCATGACGATGAGGATTATGCTGGTGATGATGATGACTATGCTGATGACCAGGAGGAGGAGGATGAGAAGGAACATTATCATGATGATGATGTGGATCTTGCTGATGATGATGTTGATGATGATGATGCTGATGATGATGATGATGATGGTGGTGATGATGATGATGATGATGATGATGACGATGATGTGGAGGAAGAGAAGAGGAGGAGGAGGAGGAGGAGCAGGAGGAGGAGGAGGAGGAGGAAGAGGAGGAGAAAGTGGTGGAGGAGGAGCAGGGGCGGCGGGAGGAATATCAGGAGGCAGACGAAGGGGAACAGGACGAGGAAGAGGAGGGGTGTCGGGATGAAGATGGTGAGAAAGATGATTTGAGAGTGGGAAGGTAGATGGTGAGGAAGAGCGCGAGAGGGGGGGCTGGAGGAGTGCGCGTCCACCGACTGCGGCCCCCTCTGGCGCGAGCTGGACCTGGAGTCCAGGCACCTGCGGCTCGTGCTCTTTGTCCTGGCGAACTATGCGGTCGCGGCTGCCTCACCGTCCCCTCCACAGTGTGATCTGTTTGTCTCGTCGCGCGCGCTCCATCTTGAGTCAGGCTTGTCCCTCGACGGCGGGAATCCTCAAACATAGTGAAAGTTGTCTGGGGACGAATTTCTGCGATTATTTGTTGACAGTGTTTCCATATGTTTGGGGTATATTTCCTCTTTTCATTTTTCTTTCAACTTCTGCCTGCAGGAGGACATGCCCGACCTAAGCTCAGTCGTTACCATCGCTCCCGTTGCCTCCTCTTTAGCATACGTGCCCCGTCGTTGCGGGCGGTTGGCGCAACGTACCCGAACGACTGGACGGAGTACTGCATCGCGCGTGGCCGCGCCCGGGCAGGAAGCGGTGCGCTCGCCGTCTTTACCGCGCGCAGCACTTATAACTGCTTGCTGTGCTTACCGAGTATACCACGCCATGGAGCCATCATCCGATTACAAGACCAATATGACAGGATCCCAGGAGCTGCGAGGGAGAAGAGCAAGGAGAGTCTTCGATCGCCAGGAACTGACGATTCTCTGGCCAAGGACTGGTTAGAAGGTATGATGGATGAAGTTCCTGGCGGTCGCCACAGAAGCTGCAACGTGAAGAGTCAATGTGCCTGTGGCGACGAGGAGAAAGAAGACAAGTCCCTTTCAGACCGTGTCAGGTAGCTCCTTATTGACGGTGCGGGTCGTGAAGCATTTGATGTGCTCATCCCCGAGGAGAAGTCCCAACCCTCCAGCTGCGGAGGCGAATCCCTTCGGCAGTCAGAGCAGGCCTCGGAGATGTCCACCATCTCTAAGTCCACGCTGGGGGAACCCAGTCAGAATCGGACCGAGCTGGCTTGAACGCTGAACGCCGCTTGAAGGATGCAGAGGAAAGAGCGCTGGCTCTTCGAATGAAGAAAGCTGTAAACGTAACCCGAGTGGTCTAGATGGCGGCCGCGAGGAACCGCGAGGCAGAGATGGCACAGGCAAGAGATACGCACGTGCTAAATCTCCAACACAGGCAAAATAGAGATGGCACGGGCAAGGGAGACGCAAGAGAAACCCCTCAACCCCCCACCTACCCAACCCTGGAATATCAGAAACCCGTCAAGGGAGGCGACACCCCCCATACACCCCCAACCCGTGACCTCAGAAACCCCTCCTGGAGGGTAAAATCTCCCAACCCCTCACCTCAGAACAACAGAAACCTTTCACCCCCCGTTTGAGCGGTCAGGGGGGCCTGTTGTTGGGACCCTCTTGGCTGGTCTTCGCGCTTTCTGGCCTCAGGATAGGTCGTGCGAGAAGCTCCAAGGGGTTCGCGACACAAAACGCACGGGAGCGTCTAGGAAATCCCTTCCCCTTCTCCCTCCTCCTCCTCCTCCTTCTCCTCCTCCTCCTCCTCCTCATTCTCCTCCGCATCCTTGATCATTTGGCGAAAAAGCCATGCACGAAACCAAAACAAAAACAGGGACTGGACGTCCGAGCGATGGCGAGTGTCCCCCCCCATCCTGGGGTTCTGATCCACTGTCTGCCATCCTGTCGCAATTTTTGGGCGTCTCACAAGCGTGCCTCGATATCAGCACACAGTGTGGCTTTGAACCGGATTTGTTTGCTTGTGACGCATCCCGCGCCCGAGGCGCCCGATCCCCCTAGTGCGCCCAGGACGCAGTTCGGGGGCCGATCTCGCTTCATAGCGGGGCGCTCCGCTCGGTTTCGGCAGCTGCTCATCTCATAGTCGTGCGTGTGCGTCCTCTCCTCTCGTCTCCGCCCCCCCTTTGTCGCGTCGCCGCCCGCCCGCGTTTGGCCATCGACCTCGCCTTCCGGGCGCCCTTCGCCTTGCCGCGGCGGCTCCTGGGACGAGGGCCGCCCTCCCCTGCCACTCGAGGCGCGGCGCTCCTCCTCCCGCATCCCCACGGCTCGCCTTGGGCTCGTTTTGCAAACTGTGGCCGTCGCTCTCATGCCGAAGTCATCATCTCCGACTTTGGACGGGCCTCCTGAGCCACGAAGCCTCCTTCCTCCTCGCTCCGTCCTCGTCCCCCTCGCTCTCTCGCTGGATGCTCGGTTTGACGAACTTCCTGGAGTCCACCTCATGGACTGTTCTGTCCTGGTTCTGCTCCAGCGAAACTGCAGTCCGACTCTCGTCCGACTCAAACAGGACCCAAGCTCGGCCCAAGGTGGCGACCGACGACGTTCGACGCAGCATGGGCGCACGAGGGGGTCCAGAGGCTCCAGGGGGCCCCCAGAACGAGCATCTGTGCCTCCTCCTCTCCGCCACCCTCTGGCCAAGAGGTCGCGGCCACCGCGGCATTCCTGGCGACCGCGGCGCCCGGCGGCGGCAAGAAGCACCACCTCGTCAGGACCGCCGCGGGTGTGAACGCGCGCCGGGTGATGCCCGCGAGCGGCTTCGAGACCCCAGCGAGGCCCCGCGGCCGGCTGTCCAGCCGCTCTCTCCGTGGCCAAGGGGTTGGGAGGGCCGGCACCGGAGCCAGCAGGGCCGTCTGCAAAGCTCAAGGCGCGTGGGTCAGTCGTGTGGGCTCCTCCCCGCGCGCGGCCGCCCTCGTCTTCGTCTCTCTCCCTCTCTCTCTCTCTCTTGCCTTGTGGAGGACGATCAACGGAGAGGAAGCATGTTGCCAAATAATTTCCAGATGTCTAGAACATGTTTCAAACATGTTTGACGTATGTTAAAACCATGTTTGGAACCTTGTTAGAACATAGTTTACACATTTAAAGCATACCTCTAATTCAATGACAGGATTGCTAGAGTGTCCATTGTCATGGAACCCAAAACTCTTGCCCGCCGGACAAGTCGCCCATCGGTTGCCCCGAGTAGCCTTGCGCTAGTGCGGACGTCTTCTGCCTCGCCGCCGGCTGAAAAAAATGCAGTGGAGGCGTTTGTTCAGGAGTAGTCCCTGAAGGCGCCAGACCCTGGAGAGGACTCCTTCTCCAATGAGGGCGGCGGTGGTGCCCATGGCCGATCCACGATTGGAGTTCCACTGGCTTCCAGACCCTGGATTCCCGATCCAAGGGTTCCCTGTTTGGGCTTCTGCGCGAAGCATGATGTTCAACACGGGTAACCAGGCCCCTGCCGTGTGTCAGTCGTGTGGGCTTAGCAGCAGGCGCAAGCAGGGACCCGGATGCGCGTGGATATTCGCGACGGGCCCCGCTCTTCCGTGCAGGAAGTCGGCGCTCGCTCCGCCTCGCCAGCTATCGGGCGGCGCGCCGGCTTTGTGCCTCGGTGTGTGTGTGTGTGTATATATATATATATATATATATATATATTGCCCGCTCCGTGGGTGTGGCGCCCGCGCGCCAGGTTCGCACATCCCTGACCCATGCTACCCAGAGCACCCCCGGGCAATGAAGAAAGCATGACGGGGGGGTTTGGGCCATTCTCGGCCTCTGGGGGCCCTTACCGGCCCTCGAGACCGTCAAAAAGCAATTCAGAATGACAAACCGGTCCAGGGGAATGGGTCGAGACCTCCAGGGGTCGAGACCTCCAGACATGCTCGCGTCGTGCAAAAAGGCAGGGCGGAGGCTTTTGTTGCGCCGCTCTCGGGCCCGGGAGGCCCTCGCCGCGCCTCGGGGCCGCCAGAAAACGGCTCAGGATGAAAAGCCAGTCCTGGGGAGAGGGTCGGGACTTCCAGGGACGCCGTCCTGAAAAAGTCAGGGCGTCGCATGTCTGGGTACACATCCCTAGTCCATGCTAGCGCCTGCCCGGCTCCGCCGAGGCGCGGCGACGTCGCTCGGGAGGGGAGAGGAGCAGCTCCGACACGCCGCCGTAGGGAGCGCGGCAGGGTGTGTCTCCCTCGTGTCTGGTCCCAGGACCCGGGGTGTCTCTTCGACGTGCGGCACGCTGGTGGGCTTCCCGCGGCGGCGTGTCATTGGTATTGTTTCTGCTCGCTCCCCCAAAGCCAGGAGGCAACAGAAACGCAGACACAATTCATCGTCGATCCCCAGGGGAAATGTGGGAACATATGGGAAGTGGGGGGGAAGACGAAAGCCTAGAAAAAATGTGAAAATGTGGGGAATCTTGCTATTTGTGTGTGTGTATTTACTTGTGTGCCCCGGGGCCCCTTCACAAAGGGTCAGCCCCTGGCGGGGAGGCACACAATGCCCACCCCCCCGAAGACCAGGAGCTGCCCAACCATCAGCTGTCGGAGCGCCGCGCGGATGTCCGGGGCCGGCGCTCGCGGGCCCCCCTCGTGGGAGGGAGCCCAGCAGAGTCCCGCGCCGATCCAAGCTATCCGGGGAGCAGTAGCTCACCAGCCTGGGATCGGGGGCGGCAAAGAGGGGGGTGATGACTAGGGGGGGGTGGATATCATGGCGGGGGCCATGATATTTCCCCAGATCTCATGGCGCCTCTTCTTACTTCATTACGTCCCTGGCCCCCCCGCTGGGCCGCGCACACGCCGCCGGTCATGATTTGCACCCCCCCTCTTGGACACCCCCTTCTTGACCGCTCCCGATGGGAGATGCCCCAATCCCTGTGATTGGCATCGCCCCCCCTCTCGATGCTGTTCGTGAGAGTCCGAGCCCCCTCAATTTTCGAGGGCGCCTCCCCGGGCTTGTCCTCGGCGTGTGCATCTCAGGGATCGGCAGAAGTTCGAGGCTGGAAGCAGTGTCGGCGCCACACCGGTCGGACGATCCCAGCAGCGCGTCCCGGTATTGTAGGAGGGCTGAGGTAGTGAACGGGAGGCGCAACGAGCAGCACGCGCACGGTTGGAGAGATGGCGTGCGCGTGGCACTGCTGCTGTCCATGCCCTCCCGAGAGAAGTCGGGTGCTGCTGGGCAGAGTGCCCCTGGGCCAAGGAGGCCCCCAGGATGGTCAAGGAGGCCCCACACGGCCCCCGAAACCAAGCCCCATCCAGGGGTCCCAGGGCCTCCAATCGGCAGCGAGCGAGGGGGGAAGTGAGAAGGAGAAGGCCTTCTCGGCAGGTTCGGAAGTCTCCTGGCCTTCTGAGAAGTGTCTTCTCCGACGACAGACATCAAAGACTTCTCAGACGGCGCGAGGGCGTCTGAGAAGTCCCGCCGCCTTCTGAGAAGGCCTTCTCCTTGTCGTGTCCCCCCGTCGCTTGCCGCCGATCCAAGATGGAGCGAGAAGCAGGGGGCACCTTCGGACAGGGGCACTTCCGGCAACACCCGCAGGGATCGGTGTGTGGTCATGCTGCTTTCTTGGCATCGCCGTGCCCGCGGTTGGAGGCGCCTCGAGCAGGCAGGTCGCCGGGAAAAACAGCCGCACCACACCGCCGCCAGAGGACCCCTTTGTTGCGCCCCTGGCCGTGTTGGTGGTGGTGCCGCTCTCCCTTGATGGGCCTGTTTTCCACCACCGCCACCATCAGTTGGATGGGGGGAGAACTTTCCCGACTTTCCCCCCAGGACGACGTCCCCTTGGATGGGGGGAGAATGAGGAGGGGGAGGAGGAGGAGGAGGAGGAGGAGGAGGAGGAGGAGGAGGAGGAGGAGGAGGAAGAGGAGGGCTCCCTCCCCCTCCAACTTATGGTGGTGGTGGTGGACAAAAAACCCAGCATCTCTGGCTCCTGCGTCGGGAGGGGGGAAGAGTATCGGTGGCACGCTGCCGTTGCTGGCCCCACAGCATGTCGCTCTTTCGCTCTTTCGCTGTTGTCCAGAAGCATGGTGTCTCTTGAGCAACAGTAGCACGCTGATGGGATCCCGACGGCGGTGTCATTGAGACTGTTGATGTTGGAGCCCCGACTACGTACCCATCAACAAAACCAGATCCAAGCGCCTGGCGCCGTGAACACATGACGCCGTTGCGGCTGAAGGCCGAAGCAGCTTCACACGGTTCCCGACGGGGGGGCACGATGGTGACCGTTCTCTTCTGCATTGTTTTGCCGATCGGCGCGGGCCCTCGCACTCCCCCTCCCCCCCAACTTGGCTGTTCTTGGCGCCTGTTTCAGGCACGTGGAGTCCCTCCCCCATGGGACGCACTGTTGCAAACCGTTGCATTAAGCAGAGGTCTGGAGCCAGACCCTCCCCCCCTTTCCGCCCAATGTCGAAACAACGAATAACAAAAAAGTTCACAAGGGGGACCACGATGGGAGGCCAACGACGGGGGGGGGGCCAACGATGGGGGAGCCAACGATGGGGGGCCAACGATGGCCCAACGATTTCGAGGCTCGGATCCGGATCGTGGGGGGCCACAGTGGGCCAACGATTTCGGGGGCCCAGCATCCCTCACCGGGCGCGAGAAGCGTGATGCAGAAGCCTTGCAGGCAAGCCACCTTTGGAAAACGAGCAAAAGGGCAAGCGCGTCTTTTTGTTCCAGGCCTGGGCCCCGGGAGGCCCCGTTTCGGGGCCCCGGGCCCACAGCAAGGCCCTGCCGCGCGAGGCTCGCAAGCTCCACATATGGGGCAGAGAGCTCCAGAGGGCCCCGGTGGGTGGAGCCACACGCAGGACCTCGGAGGACTTCTCTGGGGGCCTCCTTCCCGGGCCCACAACAAGAGCCCTGCCGCGCGACGCTTCTCCAAACTCCAGAGGGGGCAGGGAGCTCCCAGGGCCCTGTGGGTGGAGCCAAGCGCAGGACCTCATCGAGGACTTCTGCGTGCCTCCTCCCCGGGCACGCCGGAAAGCCGGAGTCAGCCGACTGTGGTGCAGCCGGGGCACTGACACGAGGACCACGTCGGGCTCAGGATGGCCTCTCGGTTGCCAGCCGTTCCCGAGATCTACTACTAGGTCGGGCCTGTCCCCCTATAGGTGGATGTGGGCGAGAAGTGGAAAAATAGTCAGAACATGTTCCCAGATGCTAAAGAAATAGTCAAACAATCGTGCCCAGATTATTTTTGAGCATATGTTGGATTTTTTGTCCGTCCCCAGACTGCTTTTGACTATTGAATAGGGGGACGCGCCCGATTTAGATCTACCAGGCCTGGGGACTTCTATTCGTGGCCGCGGCTCGCCGTGGCCAGGGAGACGCCCCTTCGCTCCCTGTCCGGCGTTCCCCCCGCTGTGGCACGATGGCTTTTTGCCTCCCCCTGCTGTCGTTTGTCTGCTGCCAGCGTGTTTTTTTTTTTTTTTTTTTTTTTGTGTGTGTGTGCGTGTGAGTGTGTGTGTGTGTGTGTGTGTGTGTGTGTGTGTGTGTGTGTGTGTGTGTGTGTGTGTGTGTGTGTGTGTGTGCGCGTGTCTCCCAGACATGATCGCGTCGTAGCAAAACTGGGGACGGGAGGTTTTTGGCGATGTTCGGCCCCGGGGGGCCCTCGCCGGGCCTCGGGGCCGTCAAAAAAGACTCAGGACGAAAAACCGGTCCCAGGGAAAGGGACGGGACTTCCAGGAACGCCTTCCCGAACAAATCGGGACGTCGCATGTCTGGGCTCATTTCTCTGTTCCTTTCGATTTCGTGCCTCCACTTGCTCCCGGAGCACCCCACCGCCAGCTGACCAGCGTCTGTCTGTCTCGGACCATTCTTTAGGGTGCCACATGCGAACCCTACCCCTACCCCCCACGATTTCTGAGGGGGAGGGTGGGGTCCACTTCGTTCGGGAGCTCCCGAGCGGAGCGAACCCCACCCTTCCCCTCAGAAATCGTGGGGGGTAGGGGTAGGGTTCGCATGTGGCCCCCTATTCTTGGCGCCCGCGGACTTTACAGAAGTGCGTCTGTGATGTGCCGCCCGCGGGCTTCGTGGCCCTCTCCTGTGGCGTGGCTCTGGCCGGCCGCGGGGCCAGGCCCTGGCTGATGTTGGTCCTGGTTTCCCAGGCGATGGAGCCGGCCTTCAACAGCATGTTCGTCTTCCTGGCCGTCTCGGAGCTGTACTGGGAAGGCCGCCCCACGCCCTCCCTCGTCTTCCTCGGTGTTGGGGGCCCTCCTTATCCTCATCTTCCTCCTCCTCCTCCTCCTCCTCCTCCTGCTGCTCCTCCTCCTCCTCCTCCTCCTCCTCCTCCTCCTCCTCCTCCTCCTCCTCCTCCTCCTCCCCCTCCTGCTCCTTCTCTCCTCCTCCTCCTCCTCCTCCTCCTCCTCCTCCTCCTCCTCCTCCTCCCCTCCTCCTCCTCCTCCCTCTTCTCCTCCTCCTCCTCTTCTTCCCCTCCTCCTCCTCCTCCTCCTCCTCCTCCTCCTCCTCCTCCTCTCCCTCCTCCTCCTCCTCCTCCTCCCACTCCTCCTCCTCCTCCTCCTCCTCCTCCTCCTCCTCCGCCTCCTCCTCCTCCTCCTCCTCATCCTCCTCATCTCCGCCCTCTCCTCCTCTCCTCCTCCTCTCCTTCTCCTCCTCCTCCTCCCTCCTCCTCCGCCTCCTCCTCCTCCTCTTCCTCCTCCTCCTCCTCCTCCTCCTCCCCCCTCCTCCTCCTCTCCTCCTCCTCCTCTTCCTCCTCCTCCTCCTCCTCCTTCCTCCTCTTCTCCTCCTCTCCTCCTCCTCCTCCTCTCCTCCTCCTCCTCCTCCTCCTCTCCTCCTCCTCCTCCTCCTCCTCCTCCTCCTCCTCCTTTTCCTCCTCCTTCCTCCTCCTCCTCCTTCCTGCTCCTCCTCCTCCCTCCTCCTCCTCCCCTCCTCCTCCTCCTCCTCCTCTCCTCCTCCTCCTCCTCCTCCTCCTCCCCCTCCTCCTCCTCCTCCTCCTCCTCCTCCTTCTCCTCCTCCTCGGAAAAAATACAGCAGGGGGCATTTTTCGGGACTGACGGCACCGGGGGGGGGGGGCCCGGTCTGAGCATCCCCTTTGCTGCGCCGAGGGGCCTTCGCCTCGGCCCGCCGTGAGGCTGCCGGGGACCGGTTTCTCGGGAGCCACGGAGTCTCTGGCTTGGTTGGAGGTGAGCGTCAAACGGTTCCCAGGGCCGAGCTGACCGCCCTTCTCGAAGTTCTTCGGCCTGTCAGGGTTGATGAAGCTCTTAGGGGGCCACGTGCGAACCCTACCCCGACCCCCCACGAGTTCTGACGGGGCAGGGCGGGGTTCGCTCCGCTCGGGAGCTCCCGAGCGGGGCGAACCCCACCCTCCCCCTCAGAAGTCGTGGGGGGCAGGGGTAGGGTTCGCATGTGGCCCCCTGATTACTGGAGCCACGGAGTTTCTGGCTTGGTTGGAGGTAAGCGTCAAACGGTTCCCAGGGCCGAACTGACCTCCCTTTTGAAGTTCTTCGGCCTGTTAGGGTTGATGAAGCTCTTAGGGGGCCACATGCGAACCCTACCCCCACCCGCCACGATTTCTGAGGGGGAGGGTGGGGTTCGCTCCGCTCGGGAGCTACCGAACGGAGTGAACCCCACCCTCCCCGCCTGTCAGGGTCGATGAACCTCTCACGCTTGTCTGGGATCGCATCAACCATGTGAAGGCCTATGGCAATGGGCGGCGTCGCATGTTTCGTCTTGCCAATGCTGACCTTTGGTGGGAGTTCTGGCACTTGCACTCGCTCCGTACGGCCGACGCGACCCTTGTGCATTGCCGCTCTCGTCTTGATGATCCCGCCAAGTTTGAGCGTTATTGGGGAACCGCGGTCGCGGAGCATGTTTTCATCAATCGCGTGACCGACTCTCTAGCAGACCAGCGGGCAGAGCAGGCACAACTCCCAGCAAACCTGTGTAGGGACGTGCTGGAGCTGGAAGCCAAAGCCAAGTCTGTTCTGCTCCGCACGGCTTCCATTACAATTGAAATAGCGTCCCAGCCGAAAGATAGCTCGCGCGTTGTCGCTAAGAGCCCAATCGATCGTACGGAGAGGGCCAAGCAGCGCAGGACAGCGCTCGTCCGCTCCTCGCTGCACCAGTTTTTTTCTTGCAGTACCCAAGTCTTCGCGGTGTTCGGAGTGTGGCCTCCATGCTCGTGAAAGATCCAGGGACTTTCGGAACCGGGTCTTGTCTGCCTGTCCGGCCCTCGCCCCCAGGCCTCCCGTCTCGTTCCCTAGGGTTGTCTCGTCCCCGGAGCCTGTGGCCCCCGTGGATGAGTGGCTTTGGCGTCGTTTGGGCATGGAGGACCCCCCACAGCGCGTTGCTCACTCTGCCAATGTTAATGGGCAGCAGTTGCATTCCAGCGATGAGCTGTGGTTTAAAGGTCGGTTTACTTTTTGTGGGTTGTGTGGAGCCTGGGCCAATCAGAGACCAGTCAATCGTTTGGTTGCATTGTGGCCCTTGAAGGGACCCCCACAAGATCACCCCCAAGCAGCTGCAGGCTCTCGAGCGTGTTCGCAAAGGGAAGCCTCCTCAGCAGTCTGCGTCCGATCCGAATGGGGCACTGCGGAGGGATTTGCCCTCTAGGTTTTTCTGCCACCAAGTTTTAATCTGTCTGTCAGAGTTTGGCCTGGTGCAGCACACAGCGAGACAACCCTCAGGAACACGGCCCCGGGCCGCGCCGCTGGTTCCGACGCGCGGACTCGCAGTGGAGGCCCATGCCAAGCAACACCAAGGGAACGATTACCAGCCTGGAACATATCCTTATCCCTATGCTGGGCGCCTCCTCATCACGATGCCAATCTTAGGGGTTCCCTTATTTTTTGAAGGCGAATCCCTAAGATTGTCATCGCCTTTTGGCGTGTCAATCGCAGGGATAGGGATACGTTCGAGGCTGGTAAAACGAGCAGTGGCATAACCACAGGAGCTCGGAAGTCCGCGCGGACTTCTCGGATCGGCGCTGGGGCTCCCTGGCGGCGCCTCCGGCGCCGCCCCTGGCTCGCTCCGCGTGCCAGGGAGGGGGGTCCAGCGCGGATCCAAGCAATCCGCGCGGACCTTTGAGTTTTTATGTTTATGTATTTTCCCGTTCCCCCAAACACCCTGGTTGCTTCCTGGGTGCCCTGGGTTTCTTGGGTTTCGATGGTTTTGCCATGGACAGCGTGACGTCCCCGCCCCAAAAATCCATGGACGTCCTGGAGTCTCAGGGTTGGTTTTCTTGTGGAAGGTTTTTTGTGGAGTGGCCTCCACTGTATGCGTTAATCCTGCCAGTGTTCATCACATATTGCCTACCGTGCATTGTCTTCAGTCAGTCCCTGCCGTCGCCGTCCGCTTCTTCGCAGTGTGGGTTTTCGTGAGGTGCGGATGAGCGTTCCCCAATCATCCTCGCTTCATTATCTGCCTCGTCCTTCTTCTTTCATAAGTACACACATACACATACATCCATCCATCTCTCCATCCATCCATCCATCCATTCGTTCATTCATTCATTCATACATACATACATACATGCACACATGGATACATATATATATATATATATATATCAATATATATATATATATATATATATATATATGTTCAAGGGGGGGAGTGCGTATCTTGACTGGGCCTCCGCAGAGGCTGCCCCACCTTCCTGATGCCCCTGGGCGCCCTGCTGCAGCTGGCCGTGCAGAAGCTCTACCGGCGGGCTGGCTTCGGGGCCCCGCCGCAGGCGGCTCCTCGTCCTCGTCCTCCTCCTCCTCCTCGTTCTCCTCCTCCTCCTCCTCCTCCTCCTCCTCCTCCTCCTCCTCCTCCCCATCGTCCCCTCTCCTTGGGTGGAGCGCAAGAAGGGGCCGAGGAGGCTCGACCTCCACCAGGGCACTTGAATCCCCCACCAGGGCAAGAGGCCTGGCATCTCTCGGACGTGGTCGTTTTTTTTGTAAAGCAAATTCGGCGAGGACCATCGAGGAGCATCCTGGGTCATCTTGTGATAATCAAGAAACGCGCACGAAACCCCAAAAGGCACGGGAATGGACGTCCGAGCGATGGGAAGGAGGGAGTTCGATCTCCACCAGGGAGTTTGAGCCTCCGCCGAGGGGGTCTGACTCCCACCAGGGCAAGGGTCGGCGGAGGTCGAGGGGGGGAAGTGAGAAGGAAAAGTCCTCCTCAGAAGGCGGCGGGGCTTATCAGAAGCCTTCGTGTCTTCTGACAAGTTGTCTGCGTCTTGGGGATAGACTCAAACAACTTCACAGAAGGCCAGGGGACCTCCGAGCCAGGGAACCTCTGAGCCTTTTGAGAAGGCCCGCCCCTCCCCACCTCCTCCCCGGGCGCGCCGCCTGCGTTCGACCTCCCTCGGGGAGCTCGCGCCTCCGCCGAGGGGGTCCGACTTCCGCCGGTGCAGGAGGGGCCGTCGCAGATGGGGGGAGAGGTCGGCCACGCGCAAAGGGAGGCAGGGGGGAGGGGGGAAGGCTTCTTGGTTGTGGGCCTTGCCTGCAGACGCAAGGCCGGCGCCTCCTCAGAATCGGCCTCCTTCCGAGAAGTTTCCCCCCTCCCTCTACCCTTAAGTCGGGCGCGTCCCTCTCCACGGGGGAGATTTCAAAATAGCAAACGAATAGTCTGGGGAGGATGTTGCGACCATTTTTTGACAATTTTTGGAGTAGTCTTTCGTATTTTTTCAATTGTTCATCCAACAATTCCCCTGCAGGGGGACAGGCCCGACCTGACTCTACCTCCTTTGTCAAGCGAGGAAACACCACCCAGACCGGACAACTCGAGTTTACTCAACGGCCCTGGGCGTTCACTACACAGCCCTGCCCTGCCCTGTTCTCTTCTTTGGGCGCTTTTACTACACGACTTCGCGTGTCGGGGTGGTCATTCAGGGGGGGGATTTTGTGACCTCCACTTCGTCAGGGGGCCACATGCGAACCCTGCCCCTATCCCCCACGATTTCCGAGGGGGAGGGTGGGGTTCACTCCGTTTGGGAGCTCCCGAGTGAAGTGAACCCCACCCTCCCCCTCAGAAATCGTGGGGGGTAGGGGCAGGGTTCGCATGTGGCCCCCTATTCGTGCGCGCCGCCAGCGAGAGGGGCTCGCCCTCCACCCGGGGAGGCCCGAGGCCCTCGGGACCCCGGCGCGCCCAGGGCCCCTGCGTGGCCCAGGCCTCGCCCAGAGGGCGCCACCCCCGCGCCGGCACGGCCGGCCGCAGCTCGAGCCAGCGGGCCAGCAGGCGCTCCAGGAGAGCAAGCAGTGGCGAAGCGCCCTCTGCTCGCCTGCAGGCCTGCCGAAGAAGCGGGGTTGGACAGGCCTCCTACCCTGACACGTCGATTAAGGAATTGGCCGTTTTCGGTTCGCGAGAGGGCGTCGCGGCCGTCATTTTCGCGGGTCCAGGTCCGTCGGTTTCGGTCCCAGGCCGTTTTCACAAAGGGGAGGTCTACTAAAGGGAGGTTTGTCCACCGCCGACTGTAGGCCTACCGAAGAATGTTCTAAGAACCTCTTGTGGCTCCCACGGAGTGTTCTCAGAGCAGTTCTGGCGGAGTCTGTCCTGGTCTATCGCATCGGGCTCATGTTCTAAGAACGCTGCTTTGGTTCTTAGAACATTTGTGGATTCCAGGAACATCTCGTGGTAGGCCTAGAGAAATGCCGGGGCGGTCGGTCTCTGCTCAAAGGAGAGGCCCAGCGTTCAGCGGCCGATTGAGAGGTCGACTCCACCTCCGGCAGGGGGAAAACACACAGGCACACTGAATCGTCGACTGCCCGGAAGAAAAGATGGGAAGATATGGGAAGTGTGGGGGGGTGAAGACAAAAACCAAGAAGATATAAGACAATTTGGGGAACTCTGGGATTCGTGTCCATTTGTTTGTGTGCCCCTGGGCCCCATAATACACGCAAGAGTGACATTTCGCCGAAGTGACTCTTGGTACGGGCCCAGCTGGATCCTCCGATCGCCAAACTCGGAGCGGTAGTAGCGTCTTGCGCGCTCGTGTTTCGCCCCCGCGCGGCCCCCGAAACGCCGCGCACCAAAGGTCACTCGTACCCAGGGTCACTCTTGCGCGTAGTCGAAGAGGGCAGCTGGGAGCAGGAAGCGCACCACCACCAACACCACCCGGGGGCTTCAAGGTGGGCTGGTGTGCGGGTGTGCACGATGCCCCGCGGGAGCGCCCGTACACCACCACCACCACCACCACCACCACCACCACCACCAGCACCACCACCACCATTACCACCACCACCACCACCACCACCACCACCACCACCACCACCACCACCACCACCACCACCACCACCACCACCACCACCACCACCCCATGACCACCCTCTGCCTCCATCCTCCAGGTGGTGGTGGTGGTGCGGCCTCCGCATCAAGATGGGAGGGAGTGCCTGTTAGAGTTAAGTCGGGCGCGTCCCTCTACAGGAGGAACATTCAAAGCTAGTTGAAAGATGTGGGGATTAGCTTTTGGGCTGTCTTTTTACTCTTTGGGGGCAGTTTTTGGAGTATCTTTAATGTTTCGCCCAACATCCGCCCGTAGGGGGACACGCCCGACCTAATGTTAGGGGGGGGCCAGCGCCTTGAGACCCATTCGCTCCCCGCGCCCTCTGGGCCGGCGGGGGGGCCCCTCTCGCTCTGCCGGTCCGTCTGCCCACTCCGCCGAGGCCGAGGAGGCAGCCCGCGGCGAGGAGGACGAGGACGCGGAGGACGAGGACCCGCCGGTCGGAGGAGCGCAGACTGATCCTCGGAGGGCGCGCAATGTTAAGTCGGGCGTGCCCTGCCCCTCTACAGGAGGGCTATCCAAGAGTAGTCAAAACATAGTCTCGGGACGATTTTTGTTGTGACTATTTTCGACCATTTTGGAATATTGTTGTGGTACTTTGTACTTCCCGTCCAGAATCCGCCTGCAGGGGGACATACCCGACCTGAGCGTAATGGGTGGGGCGGTAAATGCGGGGGCAGCGAGGGCTGCAGAAAGGGGCCCTTCAGGGCCCCTGGAGGGGCCCTTCAGGGCCCAGAAGGGGGCCCTTAGAGTCAACCCGCATAGTAAGGATGGGCAGCCTTCCCAGGGGCACCCTTGCATCCCTGCATCCTAGGCCCATCCTTGGCCACTTTCGTTGGCCGCGCCTCGAAAGCGGAGTGCCGACGTGGCTTCCCAATGCCCTTGCAACCTTCTCGTGCGTGCTTCTTCTGCGGGTTGGCCGCAGGTCCGAAGAGGGCACCTTTCCTCCTGCCCGTTTAACGACCCCCACTCGTTCGCGCCCGAGAGCCTGCACCGCTGGACCTGGCGCCAGGCTCACCCCGAGCCCCGGGCAGGCGCGCACGCCTGCCCTGCCGGGCCCGAGAAGAGCACCTTTCCTCCCCCCCCCCCCCATTTTTCGCCCCCCAAGTAGTTCGCGCCCAAGACCCTACGCTGCCGGACCTGGCGTTAGGTCGGGCATGTTCTTCTACAGGCGGGTTTTGGACGAAAAATATCAAAGTGTCAAGCAGTATTGCCAAATCGTCCAACATAGATTTGAAACATGGTCGACTGCTTTTTTAAACACCATTTTCTTTGCAGCACGATGTTTGAATATTCCTCCTGTAGAGGACAGGCCCGGCTTAGTTGAACCTGCCGGCAGGCTCACTTTGCGCCCTGGGCAGACGTGTACGCCTCCCCTGCGGGGTCAGGGGAGGGCTCATGATGCACCGCTCTCACTGGAGGATGACGATTCATAAATGACCGGGGGTCGTGTTCGCGCGGCGGCGCCCGGGATGACGATTAGAAAAAACCGGCCGCGGGCTGGAAGACTATGTTTTAAATCGTTGT
This sequence comes from Prorocentrum cordatum, assembly GCA_963575745.1. NCBI lineage: Eukaryota > Dinophyceae > Prorocentrales > Prorocentraceae > Prorocentrum > Prorocentrum cordatum. The sequence continues at coordinate 21,496 of CAUYUJ010003818.1, read as the reverse complement.
CCTCCAGTCAGAAAATTGTGCAGAAATTCAGAGCGTGAGTTACCTACCCCGCTTTCGCTTCCAGGCAAAACCAAGTCATACTGCGCGCCCCCTCGTCAAGCGGCCTGACCAGTACAGGCCGTAGTTTGGCATCGCTTGGTGTCTCCTCGAAGCGAGGGTGGTCAAAAGCGAAGCGAGGAGTGGGGGGGAAGACAAAACAACAGAAGTTATGGGAAAACATGGGGAGTCCTTTTATTTGTGTGTGTTTATTTGTGTGTCCCAGGGCCCCTTCAGTGTCGCTCCGCTGGCCCTGGCCCACCAGGCCTCGGCGCGGCGGGCCACCGCCTGAGATCGGGGCGCCCAAGTTTTTTAATAGCCCCAGAATCGCGTAGCGATGTCGGGGGCAGGGAAATCTTCAGGGAGGCCTTTGTGGGCTTCTTGGCTTCTATGCCTCTGGGCTTCCTTCCCTCTCACAGCCTGGGCGCGTCTGAGTTTCAGCGGGTGGTATCTCACGCCTCTGAGGTGCAGCGGCCACCCTGAGATCCTGGCGTCCAAGTTTTTCCGAGCCGGGCGTCCTCGACTTTCCTCGGGCCCTGGGGCCCTGACGCTCCAGCTCGAGCAGTGACGCAGCAAGGTGGGGTCTATAGGGCTCCGGGCCTGTGTTTTTTATATATTTTTACGATGCTGTCTCGCAACGTCGGATCTCAGGGCAGCCGCGTCCCCATGTCCAGGCGTCAGCGTCCCGAACGCTGCCCGGCCCCCCGCCCCCGCGTGGCCGAGCGGCGACATGCCAGCGTGCCGCCAGGGCCTCCGCCGCTGCCCGGGCACCTTGCTGAGGCCCGCAAGGGCGCTGCCCTGAGGCGCCCGAAGCTGCTCGTCGGTCGTTGAGAGTAGGCATTTCTGGAGCCCCTACGCACTTCAGCCGCCTTCTTATTTTCGGGGGCGGCAAAGAGGGGGGCGATGACTAGGGGGGGGTGGATATCATGGCGGGGGGCATGATGTTTCCTCAGATTTCATGGCGCCTCTTTTTATTTCATTACGTCCCTGGCCCCCCCGCTGGGCCGAGCACATGCCGCCGGTCATGATTTGCACCCCCCCCTCTTGGACACCCCCCTCTTGGCCGCTCCCGATATTTCAAGAATCGGTTTGTTGTCCTTCTCCTTCCTCTTCGGGGGGCAGGCGGGAGTCCAGTGTGCTTCCAGCGCCTTCCTGCGTCGTGGTTCTATCCACACCTCACCCGACCGATGGGCACACCTCTCAGGACGCTGCCACGGGGCGCCCCAAAAGTACCCGCTCTAGGAGGCTGCCTTGAGGCGCCCGCCACTGACTGCCAGGGCGCTTCCCTGGGAGCCCCGGACGTACACGGGACCCCCCGGCGCCCGCAGACGAGCATGCCACTCGGGCGCTGCGTTAGGGGGGGGAAGGGGGGGGCGGCAACACACGGGGGGGAGGAGGAGGCGCAGGGTGCACCTCCTGGGGGCACGGAGGGGGCCCCACGGGGCCCCCCCCCCTGGGGCCCAAAAGGGGGCACGGCAGGGGCACCCTTCTCTCCCCCCCTTTCAAACTTACCGCTGCGCAGCGCCCAGATTAGGGGGCCACATGCGAACCCTACCCCTGCCCCCCACGATTTCGGAGGGGGAGGGTGGGGTTCGCTTCTCTCGGGAGCTCCCGCGCGAAGTGAACCCCACCCTCCCCCTCCGAAATCGTGGGGGGCAGGGGTAGGGCTCGCATGTGGCCCCCTGCAGATGTCGCGGCGGCGGGCGTCGTCTCAGCTCGGCCTGCAGGCAGAGGCCTGCCGAGGGGGGGCCCCCGGCGGCCCCCCGGGCCGGGCCGGCCGCCCCGCGGGCCCGACCCGCGACAGACTCGGGCGGTGCCGTTGCGGGTCGAGGGCGCTCGTGGGCGGCCGTCTCGGGCGGTGCGGCGGCGGTCGCCTGGGCCGTCTCGGGGTCGAGCGCGTTCCTGGACGCTCCTGGGCCGTCTGCGGGTCACCCTCGAAGCATGCAAGCCTGGGGTTGAAAGAGACTTGCCACGGCGAGGGGCCCAAGCACATGCAGCCGCGATTTATCGCGGGGCAGATGGAGCGAAGGAGGGGAGTCACGAAGTGTGAGACCTGGCATCGCTCGGACGTGTGCGTTTTTTCTTCGGCGAGGGCCATCGAGGAGCATCCTTGACCATTTGGCGAAACAACCACGCACGAAACCGAAAAAACACACACCGAATAGACGCCCGAGCGATGGCGAGGAGAGGAGTGTGCTGACCCTGTAGGCCCACTGCGGTCTTCGCTGCAGCTCCCCATGCCCGCACGGAGCGTGCGAGGGGTGCGCCGCCGCGCGGCTGGCGGTGGTGCTCGTGCCTGCTGCTGCTGCTGCCGCTGAGGCCGATGATGCTGGGGACGCGGATGATGGTGATGCTGACGACGGTGAGGAGGGAGGAGGGGGAGGAAGGACGAGGAGGAGCGCGGACGCGGGGACGAGAAGGAGGAAGGACGAGGGGGAGGGAGGACGAGGAGGAGGAGGAGAAGGAGGAGGAGCGCGTGACGCGGGGCGCGGTCGCTTCAAACCGGGGACCCAATGCCACCAGAGGGTGGGCGGGACCCCCCCGAGCCCCAACGGTGTAGTCACGCCTTTGGGGCTCGGGATGGCACGCACATGGGGGGGCGCGCGCCGCGGGGTGACGGCCCGCCGTGGGTGGCCCACGCCGCACCCCCCGAGGGCAGACTGAGCGACGCCACTGAGGGTCGACAGCGTCCCTGGACGCTCTTCCAGATTGGGGGAACAAAACTCGTCATCGCTCGGACGTGTGCATTTTTTCTCGGCGAGAACCATCGAGGACCATCCTGGACCATCGAGCCAAAAAACACTGACGAAGCCGAAAAATGCTAAGGAAATGGACGTCCGAGCGACGGCAAGAAAAAGTTGCCTCAACAACAATTCTGGGGCCCCCCGGCGGCGCCTCCGGCGCCGCCCCTGGCGCGCTCCGCGCGCCAGGGAGGGGAGTCCAGCGCCGATCCGAGGAATCCGCGCGGCCCTCCGAGCTTTTATGCTTAAGGTGTCAATGGTTGTTCCCCTGTCCTGGGGACCGCGCTCTGCTGGTCTCGCCACCGCCCGCCTGCCGCGGCGCCCCGACAGCGCCCTCCAGCACTCTGGCCAGCTCCGATGGGTGGCCCGCCGCCTCTCCTCCTCCTCCTCCTCCTCCTCCTCCTCCTCCTCCTCCTCCTCCTCCTCCTCCTCCTCCTCCTCCTCCTGCTCCTCCTCCTCCTCCTCCTCCTCCTCCTCCTCCTCTTCCTCCTCCTCCTCCTCCTCCCGCTGCTGGCGAGCTCCTCCTGCTCACGCGCTGCCCTCCTCCGCAGCAGCAGGCGCCGAGCACCCTCGGAGGCGACCGCCTCCTGGCAGTGCCTGGGCGGGAGCTGGGCAGGGCTGGGGGGCGGCGCCGGAGGCGCCGCTGGGGGGTCCAGCGCCGATCCGAGAAATCCGCGCGGACCTCCGAGTTTTTATGTTTATGACACTTTTTGTTCCCCTACAAGCGGTGTTTTGGCGACTTCGTGGGCCGTTTTCGCTTCGACTCCGCGCTGCGGTAAAACGGCGGATGGAGGGACAAGGCGAGGGAAAATGAGGTCAACACGAACACGAACAAAAGTCGTTTGGGTTCAGCCCTGGAGGTGGGGTCGGGAGCGCGCCTGCCAGGCCGCCCGGCTGCGTGCCGGCGGCCCCGGCCTCTCGCCGGCGCGCTCGTCGCTGCCCGCCCTCCTCGCCTCCTCGCCTCTCCCGTCGCGGGGCGGTGCAGACTCCGAAGGCGAAAACCCACCCCCACCCCCCGTCCCGACGCCCATCTCGGGGGAGAAAAAAGATACGGATACGTGTTGTCCCCCGTCGTTTTCGGCCTTTCCTGGTCCTCCTGGGCAATCCTCGTTGTCACCGCTGGATTCGCCTCGAAATTCTGGTCAGAACGCACCCCAAGAGAGGTCCGGGGACAACACGTATCCGTATCTTTCCGCCCCCCAACCATCCCCGAGCCGGCGATTCAAAGGGCCGGGACTGGGGGTGGGGGTGGGTTTTCTCCACTCCTGGGCCCCGAAAAAACCCACCCCCACCCCCAGTCCCGACTCCTTGAATCGCGGGTTCGGGGATGGAGTCGGGACTCGGGGTGGGGGTGGGTTTTCGCCTTCTCACAGACTGCCGTGAGTCAGGGCCTGTGTTCGGACGGGGCTGCCCAGAGCCCGTCGGGTCGGGAACAAGATCGCGGCGGTAGGTTCTTCACCCTCTTGGGCCTCTGGGGACCCTCGCCATGCCTCGGGGCCGCCGAAGAACGGCGCAGGATGGAAAGCCGGCCCCAGGGAACGGGTCGAGCGTTTCGGGGTCGACGTCGTGAAAAGGTCATGACGTCGGGGATCTGGGTAGGACATGGATAAGTCCGTCCCAGACTGTTCTGGAACGCTCTCAGAGCGGTCCTGGGCGCTCTGAGAAGGCCGCGGCGCCCGATACATCCTCTAGAACCGCCAGATCTCAGAGATTCCTGATGTAATTATCCTTGTCCGATTTTATCCTCGTCCTTGCTTCGTCTTACTGCGTGGCCGCCTAGGCCTGTTGCACCGTGGAACTTCCATGCCATCCGTTAGGAAGCTCTGGATCCCTTCGGGCTGGATGGAACAGGCGACAGCGTCGGGGGGTCTGCGGCGGCCCCATATCGAACAGGCGAAGCAAAGTTCCCTTTGCCAAAGAAGCAACCAGATTCGGCCGAGATGTTTCCAGGCCTTCTTGCCCACTCAGTCGTTGCCCGAGGGGGCCCGACCTGTCTTGTGCATCAAGACCGGTGGCGATGCAGGCGTCCCGAGGTGCTGGGTTCCTTGGGGGCTCTCCCTGGGATCCTCGGGGACGCCCCCCCCGCTTGTCGAAGGCCCCCCCGAGTCGTAACGCAGTGTATTTGTCTAGGCAAGGCGGAGCAAAGCAGGGCAATGCCAAGCAATGTGCAAAATGAGAAGCAGGACGATCCGAAGCAAACCGAAGCAAGGCAAAGCAGCTAATTGCAAAGCGGAGCAATGCAATGCACAACATTCCAAAGCGGCGCTGCCCACGATTCCAAAGCGGCGCTGCCCGAAGCAAAGCATTGAAACGTTGAGCTCTGTGGGTTTTGGGTTGGACCCCAGTGTTGGGACTCCATGGGTCGGGCGCCAGACACTGCAGTCGGGTCTGATTGGCGGGTCGCGACCCTGCAGACGCAAGGGTACCCCTTATCTTAAGTCGGGCCTGTCCCCCTACAGGGGGATTTTCGACGAAACATTAAAAATACCACAGAAATGCTCAAAATGGCAAACATATAATCCAAACATAGTCCCCAGACTACTTGGGATTATTTTTGGGTTATTTTTGAGGCATTTTTTATTTTTCGTCGAAGGTCCCCCTGTAGGGGGACAGGCCCGACTTGACCCTTATCGTGTCTGTCGTATCTCATGCCCTCTTCATGCCTGTTGCACGGGCTGGCACAGGTTGCCCTCGGGTGGGTCGTCTGCCCCTCCAGCCGTCCTCCGCAGTCGGCCCCAACTGTTAGTACGGCTTCCGCCGCTGGGCTCTGGCACGGTTGGGTCTGTGTAGGTCGACCCTGAAGGATCACCGGTACCCTTTGGGCCGTTGACAGCAGGTTTTTTGGGATTGCCAGATGCCAATCTACTTTAAGCGCATTCCTACTTCAACGATTCGGGGGTGGACAGACCTCCTACCCTGACACGTCGATTAAGGAATTGGCCGTTCTCGGTTTGCGAGAGGGCGTCGCGGCCGTCATTTCTGCGGGTCCAGGTCCGTCGGTTTCGGTCCCAGGCTGTTTTCACTAAGGCGAGGTTTACTAAAGAGGGGTCTGTCCATCCCCGATTTTGGATTGCCAGATTCCAATATACTTTAAGCGCATTCCTACTTCCATGATCGAGTGGTTTCACCTTTTCCGTCCTCCTTCGAGGGCGGGCGGAGCCCTCCTTTCGACGCCTTCCTACTTCACGCTTCTACCTACTTCTTCCGACCGACAGGTGCCCTTGTTGCCTGCCATTCGCATGCCATGGCCTGTTCATGTCTGCAGGGCGGTATGCCCTCGGAAGACAATTGTGTCCTCATCGGGTGAGCTCCGCGATCGGTCCCGACCGCTGCGCGCACCACAAGGAACCAGCGGACCAGGTGAAACGACTGCGTCTCAGAAGTGCACGTAAGTCGGGCATGTCCCCCTGCAGAAGTTATACCCAAAAGCAGCCCGACAACAGTCTGGTGTCGATTTCTCGTGTCGAACAAGTCTTGTGTTTGGCAATTCTGCATTTTGCTGTCAAAGCCCGCACGTAAGGGGACAGACCCGACCGAAAAGTACAGCATCGTGCTACCACAAACAAGGCCGAACAGGGAACGAAGGGGTCTTCCTGGCCATGGTGAGCCTCAGCCGTCCGTGAATAGGCTCCCCGACCCAAGCCTCAGGAATGGCACGTTTCTTCTCCTTCTCCTCCTCCTCCTCCTCCTCCTTCTGTTCCTCCTTCTTCTCCTCGGAAGCCAGAGCCCCTCCTGAGCCCGGAGACGTCCCTCCTCCTCCTCCTCCTCCTCCTCCTCCTCCTCCTCCTCCTCCTCCTCGTTCTCTTCCTCCTTCTTCTCCTCGGAAGCCAGAGCCCCTCCTGAGCCCGGAGACGTCCTTCATCCAGCGTCTCGACCATACACGACCCCCGTGGCGGGCTTGTTGCGGCCGGGCCGGCGAGACTTCCGAATCCGGGTCGCGCCGCGCTCCCGGGCACCTGCTGCTGCCTGCGGTGGGTGTGCTTGGCTGCCCTGGGCCCCGCGGGCGACCTTTCGCGACCGCGGGCCGAGGACGAACGAGACAAGTACAAGCAGAAGAGGGGCGGCGGCGCCAAGAAGCGCAAGTAGGCCTGATGGGCCTGTTAATCCACCACCGCCAACAAGAGTTGGGAGGGGGGGAGGAGGTGGAGGAGGAGGAGGAGGAGGAGGAGGAGGAGGAAGAGGAGGAGAGGAGAGAGGAGGAGGAGGAGGAGGAGGAAGAGAGAGGAGGAGTGCTGGAGGAGGAGGAGGAGGAGGTGGTGGTGGAGGAGGAGGAGGAGGAGGAGGAGGAGGAGGAGAGGAGGAGGGGGAGGAGGAGGAGGACCCCCTCCCCCACCAACTTATGGCGGTGGTGGTGGAGAGCAGGCCCCTCGAGGCCGAGGACGAGGAGGGCGAGGGCGAGGGCGAGGTCGAGGAGCAGAGCCAGAAGGGCTGAGGCGCTGTGCCGTGCCAGGCCGGGCCTGGGCGTCGGCGCCGACGCCGCGCGCGCGGCCGCCCCTCTCCGCCGCCGCGGTGTGCCCTGGGCCCCCGACGTCGGGACTCCGACGCGACGCGCGACACCCTCAGCCCTCGGGACGACCGACATGGGTACGGAAAGAATGGGTACAACGACCAACAGCTTTTCTTGTTCATTTTGAACCGGATTCGCTGTCGGCGCAGCTGCGGCCTGTGTCCATTTGAGACAGAAGGCCGCCTGCCCAACAGCGGCCGCTGTTGGTTCGGGACAACATTTGCTGTTGGGCATTGTGCCCATTGTTTCCGTGCCCATTTCGGGCGTCCAAAAGCCCTGGATCCCGCAGGGGGCACTTCCCAGGCAGGCTCCCGTCGCGAGTAAAAAATGCGGGGCGGAGGTTTTTGTCCGCCGCTTTTTCGGGCTCTGGAGGCCCTCGCCGGGCCTCGGGGCCGTCGAGAGACGACTCAGGACGAGAAGCCGGTCCTGGGGAAAGGGTCGGGACTTCGGGGGCGCCGTCTTGAAAAAATCAGGACGTCGCATGTCTGGGTTTGTTCCCCTGGGTCCGGTTTGAGTTCGTTTCTGGCCAGCCCTTTCCGAGATTCGACCCTGGTCTCCCGACGATCTCCGACGCGGCCGGATGCTTGCAAAGGCTCTGTTGCGCGCCTTGGACCCCGCCGATCCGATTCGATTCCGTCTCCGTCCCGAGGCAGCCCGCTTCGACGCGCACAGTCCGATTCGAGCCGCTGTCCCGCTTCGATGCCGACGGAGTCTGTCCCAGCTCCAGGGCCATCATCTGATCGGCCGATTGTCCACCACCACTACCGAAGGTAGGAGGAGGAGGGGGAGGAGGAGGAGGAGGAGGAGGAGGAGGAGGAGGAGGAGGAGAAGGAGGAGGAGGAGGGCCTCCCCCTCCTCCTCCTCCTCCTCCTCCTCCTCCTCCTCCTCCTCCCCCTCCTCCTCCTCCTCCTCCTCCTCCTCCTCCTCCTCTCTGTGGTGGTGGTTGTGGTGGAGAATCGCCCCGTCATCTCCTCGGCCAGGGCCGTTGCTCGAGGGCCTCCTTCCGGGCCCCGACGGCCCACATACGGTGCCCTGGGTTTCTTGGGTTTCGACGCTTTTGCTGTGGACGTCGACGCCAAAAATCGATGGACGTCCTGGGGTCTCAGGGTTGGGTTTCTTGTGGGAGGTTTCTTGTGGTCGGGCCTCCACTGTACATGGAGCCCGAGACAGCTCGAGAAGAAGGCTCCCGCCGTGTCCGTTTTGTCGGGGCGTCGGGGGTTTGAGGGTGCCGTCATGGCGCCAGGGCCGTCTGTCGGCGGCCAGCGAGGGGGGGAAGTGAGAAGGGGCAGCCCTTCTTCCTTCTCGGAGGGCTCGGGCCCCCCCCGGCCTCCTGAGATGTTTTCGAAGCCTCCCCCGAAGACGCACAAACCACTTCTCGGAAGGCGCGAGGGCTCTCTGGGAAGCCCCGCCGCCTTCTGGGAGGACCTTCTCCTTCTCGTTCCCCCCCCTCGCTCGCCGCCACGTCTGGGCCTCGGGGAGTGCCCGCATCGCTCCAAAACTGGTCTGACGGGCCCCCGCTCGGAGCAGCAGGGGCTCGCCTCACGGCAGGTTGGCCGTCGGTGCGCTGGTTCGGGTGCGGCTGGCATCTTCCCGTGGTCTGGGCAAGGAGGATGCATGCCCCCTCGCCTCCCGGCGCTCGCGGCCCCGCAAGAAGATGCAGAAGAGCGAGAAGAAACAGAAGAAGAAGCCTAGGAGGAGGAGGATGGCCTGTG
>CAUYUJ010003818.1:0-7500 GCA_963575745.1 Prorocentrum cordatum | reverse complement strand
TGGTTTGGGACACCCTTTGTTGTTGGGCATTGTACCTATTTTTTACGCACCCATTTCGGGCGTCCGCGTTCGTTAAGGAACGTTCCCAGGAGGCTTCAGACCCTGGAGGGTTCCTTATCCAATGTGGGCGGCGGTGATATCCATGGCCAAGGCTCGATTGGAGTTCCACCCGCCTCCAGACCCTGGCTTCCTTATCTAAGGGTTCCTTATCCAATGCTCCCACCGATACCTGCCGAATGGGACCATTACTGCCGGGTGTTCGTGTGCGACGCCGTTGGCGAAGTTGGGTATGCTCACGTCGTTAAAGGATGCCGTGGCGGCGCTTCCAATCGGGCGCGCGGTCAACGTGATCGACGACGCGTCGTGCCACGCCGTTGGAGGCCCAGCCATGATCGCCAGACAGCTTGGGAAGTTCACGGCTGTATTTGTGGCGGGCCTTAAAGCGGGATGGCCTGCCCTTCAATTGGTCCAAGACCAGGGTGCTCGCGCCCTCGGCTGCAATGCGCGATGCCCTGTCGGAGCGGCCATCCGGGCCGATTTCGGCCGATGAGTTTGTTCTTGCCCATCGGGAGCTCGGCGGTGAGTCAGCGTCCGGCAGCTGCAGGAGCGTGGCCACCCAGATTGCCCGCGAGAGTGCTTCCTTACATCAGCGAGCGAAGAACGGTATAAAATAATTTGCGTTCGCTGTCGGGGGCGCCTGCCCCTGGGCGGCTGGAAAGTTTGTACCCCTACGGTGCCACCACCGCAGGGGTATAAACTTCGCCCGTTAATTACAGCAGGCTGCCGAGCTCGGACGTGCCTTCGGTGCGAGCGTCGGAGGCAGGCGCGGGGCCAGCGCGCGGGCCCCCGGCGCGAACGCGCGCTCCCGGGGGGCGGCGGTTTTGCCGGTGTAGCAGGCGGGCGACTGCACGCGCTGCGGGTTGCTTTGGCCAAGGCTGCTGGCAAGTGCGGCTATGGTTAAGTTGGGCCTGTTCTTCTACGGGGGATGTTCGACGAAAAAGAAAAGACATGCCCGAAAAAATCAAAACAAGTAGGCCAAAAATAGCCTGGGGATTGTTTGTTTGACTATTTTGACCTTTTTGTGGCATTTTTGAGGTATTTTTTTTTTCGCCGAGAGTCCCCCTGTAGGGGGACAGGCCCGACTGAAGGCTATGGTTCATCGTTGGACCTTGGCCTCCAGGTCCATCGTGTCGGGTGGCGCCAGGACCCTGCGGTGATCTTGGCGGGCCAGGCGGTGCAGGCTTACGTCCAGATGCGCTGGTCATGCCAGCTTACCTCGACGTTGTGGCTTCCTCTTGCCTGCAGTCGGCCCTTGCCGCGCAGGCCAGAAAAATCCCCGTGGCACAGTGTGAAGGACCCGATATCAGCACTAGTGCTGACGATGGCGCGTTTCGGCTAGCACTTCTTGGGAGACGATGCTGATTGTACTGTCACGGAGCAGGGCGTCGCCTCTTCCGTCCTGCGCTACTCGCCCACCTTCTTCGCGCAGCTGGCTCGGGAGGCGTCCAGGTAGCAAGTGGGAATCGCCGATGCCATCAATGGCAGCTCGGAGCACTGGACATGGCGGCTTCCTCCAGCCTGGCGGCCCCTGCACGAGCTCCTGTGGCAGAAGGCTACCCCTTGCTGGGGCCAGCACCACAAGAGCATTGCGCGCAGGCTGGTCAACCGCTCTGAGTGGTTCCAGGCCCGCCTCAGCAGGAAACGACCTGGTCTGTCGCCGCTGTGCGCGCTTTGTGGAAGCGCTGAGGGCACTCTCCACCATCGTTGCTTCAGCTGCGATGCCCTGGCTGCTGTTCGCAGGGACCTGACCTCCCCGGCGGTGCTGCTGGGTGCGAGCAGGGTGAAGCTTCTGGGCGAGCCTTTCTTTGAGCTCTTTGCGAGGCGGCTTTTTGCCGAGTTGGCGGATCTGCTTCAGCGTCCTCCCTGGCAGCCGCAGTGCGCCTGGAACCACGCAGGCTGGCCTGCTGGCAGGCATTCACCGACGGCTCGTGCCTCCACGGCCAGCACCCCCGTCTGCGAACGGCTGGGTGGGCCGTTGTCGCGTACGACGCCGAGGGCCGGAAGGTGGCGGAGGCCTGGGGCGCGGTGCCGCTGGCCGAAGGGGTGAACCAGACGGCCCGGGATGGAGAGGACTATGCGGTGCTAATGGCCGCCACGCGCATGGCAGGCCAGTGCACACTTAACATCGACTGCAAAAGCACCGCGCGTGCTGCCCAGTGCCCCGCCAAGGCTGCTGGTCCGCAGTCGCCCAAGGCTCACCTCTGGAGCCCCGCTGCGGAGGCCCTCTCGGAGGTCACCGTGGTGAAGGTGCAGGCCCAGTGCAGCGAGAAGCACGTTCGCGAGGGCCTCCTCACCATGCGGCAGCTCGATTGGAACAGGCGGGCGGACCTGCGCGCGAAGCGTGGGGCTGCACTTGATGCCAGCTCTCTCTGCGACGTGGAGCTCCTGGAGGGCTACTACGACCAGATCAAGGAGGTGGCACGCTGCTCAGCCCAGATCTGCCAGTACCTGTCCACGCACAGGCTGTGGGACACTCACGGCCTCCAGCAGCTGAGCCTGGTGGAGCTGGAGCCCATCCCGTCGCTGCAGCGTGCCATCCAGAGGGTAATCGAGGAGTTGGAGGAGGCTTGCGCGGCGGCGGCCACCGCGGCAGCTAGCAGCAGCCCGGCGGCGACAACGCAGCCTCTGGCGCAGTCTCTGGAGGCCGGAGAGGCTTCCCCAGGGGGCCGGAAATTGGGGCCCGGGTCCGCTTCCAGCCCCCCCCCAGGAGTCAGAAATTGGGGGGAGTGCGGCGGCTGGCGCGGCCAGTCCATGGAGGGTCAACGGCCACCAACTGTTGATGGCCTCCTTGGAGAATGGCCAGGGCGAGGTGATGGTTTGTACCAGTTGCTTCTTGTACGCGCGTACGCCTGGCACGGCACGCGGCCTCAAGAAAAGCCGTCCTCCTGATACGGTTTTGCAAGGCTCGCGGCTGCAAGCCAGGAGCGACTTCATGCAGGGCCGGCTCCCATCATCGAGCAAGGGCCACGCGAAGTTACCCATCGGTGCGCTGGCTGCGCCGTCCGAGGGTACGAGGGCACGCTGGGCTACGGCGCTGGGGAGCGGGCGGTCCAGCTGTGGCCGGGATGGCGCGCCTGCTCCGCCTGTGCGTGCAGCTTCGGCCGCAGCTGGCCCCAGGCTGCCGCCAGTGCCGCAGCCGGGCACGGTGGGCACGAGGCCCGTTGGGGTCGCGGGCGCCGCGACGGAGACGGCCCCGGAGCAGGTGGCCTTCGGCGCTGGGCCGTCTAGCACTGCTGCTCTGCCAGCGGCGGCCGGCCTCGCCGATCGGGCGGAGGCCGAGCAGCGCGGGCGAGCGGCCTTGGCGAGGCGTGCGGCCGCTCTGGAGCCCTGGGCAGCCTTCGGAGCTCTTGGGGGCTCTTGTCTGCATGGTTTCTCGAATTATGGTTCCTCTTTGGTTGTGTCGGCCAGAAAACGCTCCCACCGTGCCCATTTCGGGCGTCCAATAATGTTGCACCAACGACATGGCCCTGGCGCATTCCTTCCTGCGTCGAGGTTGGGTGGGCGGCCCGCGTCCTGCCTCCCATCGGTCGCGAGACCCCGGGCTCCTTATCCAAGGGTTCCTTACCAAAGACCTCCGCCGTAATTAATTTCCGTACCAATTCCGGGCGTCCAAAGGTTGCGCCAACGGGATGGATTCGTAACAAAACATCATGTTGGGGTGGAGGGTTTGGTTTCCCCCAGGAAAGGCGCCCTGGGGGGGGGGGGGGGCAGGCGGGCGGCGCCGCTTCCAAACATGGGCTGCGCTGCCACTTGGAAGGGGAGGGGGCCTCCGGTGGTTTCAAGCCGGACCTGGCCCTCTACTGTTGTGGAAGTCGATCAATGGAGAGGAAGCGTGCTGCCAAATGATTTCCAGATGTCTGAAAGATGGTTCAAAACTTATACATATATACATAAATAAATATAGTAAAACGGATGCCATCTTGAATTCAACGATCGGATTTTTAGAGTATCCATTGTCATGGCATCCACAACTCTACAGGAGGAGTGTTCAAGAACGGTCAAACAATTGTCCAGGGACCTTTTTTTTTGCTTCCATTACTGAGCATTTTTGATGTATTTGTTGGAGCATGTTTTTTAAAACTTTTTCGCCAACATTCCTCCTGTAGGGGGACAGGCCCGACCTAACAGTAGTTCCAAAACGCGGTGGCCAAGGGAGTGGAGGGTTTCCCCTGGGCAAGGCGCCCTTTGGGGGGGGGAGGGCAGGCGGGCGGCGCCGCTTCCAAACATGGGCTGCGCTGCCACTTGGAGGGGGGGGGGGCTCCAGTAGTTTCAAGTCGGGCCTGGCCCTCTACAGTTGTGGAAGTCGATCAATGGAGAGGAAGCGTGCTGCCAAATAGTTCCAGATGTCTAGAGGATGTCTCAAACCTATTTTTCCCCAAAAATAAAATAAAACATAACATAGCAATAATTATAAAGCAGCCTGATTGGAACAGTCTTAGAACATGTTTTATTCATGTCGGACACATCTTTAGGATTGATAGAGTGCCCATTGTCATGGCATCCGCAACTCTACAGGAGGAATGTCCAAACATAGTCAAACAATTACCAGCGGACCGTTTTCTACCATTGCTGGGCATGTTTGGTGAATTTGTTACAGCATGCTTTCTATTCTTCCGTCCAAAATCCCCTTGTAGGGGGACAGGCCCGACCTATCAGTAGTTCCAAAGCGCGGTGGCCAGGGGAGTTCAGAGGAGGAAAGTGGGGGCTCAAGAGACGGGGTCAATGCAAACTGGGTCAGCTTGAGCGCCAGATCTTTTAATGATCATCCAGAGCCTTTGGCGCAATGACCTGGGCTCGGACGCAGCATACTGCAGGATTCTGTAGGATCTTGCAGGATCCTGCAACGCCTGACTGACCCGGGTTTGGATTGACACGGGTCAGCAGATCTTCGAGTAGTTCCAGGGCGCGATGGCCGGGTGGGGGTTCAGAGGAGGAAAGATATTGATACCGTTGCCCGTCCTGTGGAACTCTCGTCGCCAAGCTTGGATTCTCATCGAAATTCTGGCCAGGAAGAGTGCGCCGCGGGAAAAGGTTTCGGGAACACGCTTTTGTCTCCCCTTGGCTGGAAAGGGGGAAAGGCTGTTTCCGTGGGCGTTCTGATTCGTTCCCAACAATCCTGTGGGGTTGGGTACCTTTTTGTAGAAACAGCGCCCCGCGTCTCCCTCGAGCTGCCCCCCCCTCCCTTGCCCCTCTTCTGCTTGAGTCCTCCGTGCATCCGCCCCATTTTCGGCACAACCGTCCCGAGGATCGTGGCCCCACGTGGAACTCCACCGCCGGCCCAAGCGGCTTCGCTCGCGTGGCGTCACTGCACCCGTTTCGGCACATGCCTCACGAAGATTGTGGCCCCATATGGGGAGCTCCACCGACGGCCCAAATGGCTGCGTTCGCATGGCGGCGAGGCACCCATGTCGGCACACCCCTGCAGAGGATCGTGGCCCAATGGGTAGCACCGAATGCCCCTGCGGCTGCTATCGCATGAAGGGTACCGCACCCATTTCGGCACAAGCCTGGCGAGGATCGCAGTCCCATAGGGAGCTCCACCGAACGCCCGAGTGGTTGCGTTCGCATGAAGGCATCGCGCCCATTGCGGCACAAGCCTCACGAGGATCGTGGCCCCATGGGAGCGTCACCGACGGCCCCAGCGGCTGCGTTCGCATTGTGGCACCGCCCCCGTCCGGCACCTCTCACGAGGATCGTGGCCCCATAGGGAGCTCTACCGAAACTGGTACCCACAGCGAGGTGTGGTAGGTTCGTATCGTGTCGACCGGCGGCGACCCCGCCAGCGGCGTTCAACGTTGAACGCCGCGGGCGACCCAGAATCGTTCGCTGTGGAACGATTTGGACGTTCCGGAAGCGGCCGATCTTTCAAGGTTGGACGATCCCCGCGGTGTCAGGAACCAAGGCTTCGGATGCAATTCTTGGGGGGTCAAATTCTGATTTTGCCCTGGTCCGAAATCCAGCTTAATCCGGCTTATTCCCGCTTAATTTGGCTTAGTCCCGTTCGATCCGGCTTAATTCCGCTTAATCCGAGGCTCACTCCAGCGTAACAGCCCCCAATAGGGCTCAATCCACCTTAAGCCTTCCGACGAAGACCTCCCAGTATTTGCCTCCTGACAAGGCCTGAGTCGTCACGACGCGAACCCGCGGTACTCACAACTGTATGCGGTTGGGTCGCTCGCCAGGATCATCTCATGTTCAAGTCGGGCTTGTTCCTCTACAGGAGGAATATCCAAAAACAGTCAAAACATAGTAGGGGGACGATGGTGTGAGTATTTTGACTATGTTGGAGTATTTGTTGGGTATTTTTATTTTTCGTACAACATCCCCCTGTAGGGTGTAGGAGGGGGCGGAGGAGGACAAGGAGGAGGCGGAGGAGGAGGAGAGGGAGGAGGAGGAAAAGGAGGAGGAGGAGGAGGTAGAGGCGGAGGAGGAGGAGGAGGTAGAGGCGGAGGAGGAGGAGGAGGAGGAGGCGGAAGAGGCGGAGGCGGAGGAGAAGGAGGAGGAGGAGGAGGAGGAGGAGGAGGAAGGAGGAGGAGGAGGCGGAGGAGGAGGAGGAGGAGGAGAAGGAGGAGCTCTCTATCTCAAGCAGTGCCGAAGCGTCCTGGCTCGTGGGGTGTGGGGAGACGTGCCCGACTTACATCTCCCGTGCAGCGGCGTCTGCGCAGCGCGCCGCGCCGCTGGCTCTGGCCCACTGCGCCTCGGCGCGGCGCGCGGAGCACGCCCCCAGAGGCCCGCGGCGTGCACGTGCCGAGCTGCTCCCAGCAAGCGCTGGCGAAGCGTCCCGGCTCGCCTGTAGCCTTGTGATGCTCCAACCTACTTTAGCCTTGATCACCAGGGAGAATTATTTCGAGCCCCCAGAGAGTACCGAAACTCGAGGGCTTTCACGCGTCGGGCCCCGGGAGACACTCGCCCGAGACGCTGTTTCGACACTGTTTCGACACTCTTTTGACACTTTTCCGGGTGCTCGAAATTATTTATGGGATGTGGTCCTCAAGTCGGATGGGGACAACAGAACTATAGCCCTACCAAACAATGTTCTTGGAACCTTCTGTGTTTTTTCACGAAATGTTCTTAGAGCATTTCTGGCGGAGCCTGTCTTTTTTTATCACATCGGGTTTATGTTCTAAGGACATTATTATTGTTCTTAGAACATGTTTGGGTTCTAGGTTCATTTCGTGGTTGGACTATAGGAATGCCGTCACGGTCGGTCCTTGCTCAATTCCCAGCCTTCCGTCCCGCGAAGCAGAGCGAAACGCTATGCGATAATCATTTTATCCATGGTTTTGCCGATCGGCTCGGGCCCCCCTCCCCCCCCCTCCCTCCCCCTGTGGAGTAGATCTAGGCTGTCTTTGGGCGCCTGCTTCGAGCGGGTGGAGTCTTCCCCAGAGTCCGCATTCTTGCAAACAGTCGCGCTAAGCAGAGGTCGGGAGCCAGACCTTT
>CAUYUJ010003817.1:70816-75498 GCA_963575745.1 Prorocentrum cordatum | reverse complement strand
CAGTTGCGGGGACTGCTCCCCGCATTTGGCGCGCCCTGCGCCGCCGACCCTGGCTTGCCCTTCCTGCGTGTGCGCGGGCGCTGGCGGGCAGGTGGTGGAGCCCTCGTGCGCGGGCCTCGTGGCGGCCTACGCGGTGGCCGCCTGCACGGTCGGGCTCGCCGTCGGCGTTGGGGCAGGCGCCTTCTTGGCGCGCCGCGCGCTCGCACCGCTTCTCGAGCCGGTGGTTGGCGAGCTGCCCACGGAGGTGATCGACATCGCCGTCCTCGCTGCCGAGCAGGTGCGCCTCGCTCGCGCCAGAGCCCCAGCGCTGCAGTGATGGCGGGGAGCTTCCACGCCATACGCTACCGCGTCGGCGGTGTGGCCCTGTGGCACGAGCGTCTGGTGCTCGGGGTCACAGCGGGGTTCGCCTACGTCGTCACGCCCGACTTCGACGACTACGACGAGCCGATCGTGGTTGGGCCCGACGTGCGGGCGGTGCTGCCGTTGGCTGGCCAGGGCGACACGCCTGCCGCGCTGGTCGGCGCCGCCGTGCATCGCTTTCGGCGCTTGCCGTCCGCCGCGGAGCTGTGGGCCGCCGTGGGTCGCTCAGTGGCTGCGGGCTACCCAATGCCACCAGATCCTCTTCCTCTGGCTCTCTCGGCGGGCAACGCGGCGGGCGCGCCTCCAGGACCCTTCCTTCTGGCCGACCCTGCTGCCGCGGCCGCGGCGCCGCCGGCGCCGCCTCTCGCACTTCCACCTGCGGCTGGTCCTGCTGCTCCCGTACCGCCTGGCGCCGTCCCAGGAGTCGCGGCGCTCGCCGCTGCGCTAGGACCCGTGCCACCTCGCCCTGCCGCGGCGCCGCCGCTGGCGCACGTGCCTGGAGCTGCTGCTGGCGGTCCTGCCGCGGTCGCTCCGCTCCCCGCGCCCGCTGGCGACTTCAGGGTGCTGCCGATGGCGATCAACCTGCGGGGGGAGCGTGAGCGGAGGTTCGGCGAGACGGTGAACGGCCTCTCCGAGACCGAGGTGCAGGGCTGGCCAGTCCAGGGCCCGCGGACGCTTCTCTGGTGCCTGTCCTTCATGTCCACCATGGCGGGAACTCCCACCGCGTGGCATCAGCGCTGGCTCACGTCCATGGCTTTGGCCGACGACGACGAGCACGCCAAGCTCCACGAGACCTTGTGTCGGGTCCTGGACCTCGCCGTGGTCTACGATCAGTTGCAGGTGGCAGAGATGGCGTCGTTCGAGATCGTCGCACGTCAGCTCCAGCTGCTGGAGGAGCGGGTGTACGAGAGTCGTTCGCTGCCCCAGACGGCCGCCGCTCCCAAGGCCAAGTCTGGAGCTAGGAGTGGTGCGACGGCCGCGGCCTCCAGCATCCCCGAGACGAGCTACTTCCTCGGCGCGGGCGTCTCCAAGGCGAACCTGTGCATCTCGCCGAAGCTGCTTGAGTACATTGCAGATCAGATGCGGGCGGAGGCCGCCATCAGCAAAGAACGTCGCATGGCACGTGAGGAGCGTGCCTTGCGGGCGCCATGACGTCTGAGAAGTCCAGGCCTGGCTGCGGGGCGCGCTCCAGTGGCGCCAGTCAGGCACATTGCCCCATCGCTGCTCATCAATGGCGGCAGCGAGACATTTTCCCTCTCCGTCCTATCCCTGTGGAGCGGCGATCTGGTATCGCGTCGATGGGAGGTTCAGCCCGCGGACGGGCTGCAAAAGGTGCTGCCTGGAGAGAGTGGTACAACGATGCTGTGTCCACCCTCAACGACATGTACCACTGCGACCCTGATGACATGGCTGCTCCGCCTCCAGGTCTTCCTCCACGCGCTCGCAGCGACGCTGAAGAGTGCCTTGCTCAACAGTTTCGCGATTTTGAACTCTCCTCTGGATATTCCGAATCTCCTACCAGATGCGAGGCCGCCCTAGCAGAGTTGCTCGCGTCGGCACCGGGGTACTCTGGTGAGTCTCGGGTGAGACCCTACGACAAGGAGCTCGTCTCCTGGCCGAAGCACGTGGCCCCCGTTCCCACGGCCGATCTCGTGTCCGACGCCGATCGTTCAACGTTGTCAGGGTGGAGGCAACAAATGCTACGTGACCCTGCGGAGACAGCCGCTCTCAGGATGAACTCGGGCATCGGGTCGCCATACGTGGATCCTCGCCTGCGGTTTCGCCCTCGGGAATATGCTGATTTTTTGCTGCGCCTGGATCAGGCGGGCATGCTAGAGTGGGAAGTCGCCGAACGTCAGGCGGCGTACTCCACAGGTTTCTTCTTCGTCGAGAAGTCGAATGGCGTCAACCTGCGGCTCGTCTTTGATACGCGGGTGGCCAACATGTCCTTCACTGCCCCTCCCTCTACGAGATTGCCGACTCCGTCGGCATGGAGTGCCCTCGAGGCGTCGAATGACTTCTACGTGGCGCAGGGTGACATCCAGTGCGCCTTTTATCACATGAAGCTGCCGCCCCAGCTGCACCGATACTTCTCCTTGCCAGTGGTCCCGAATCGGTACGTGGGTCTCAAGGTGATCAATGGTGTCAAGATCCCGACGAAGGCCTTCTTACAGCCGTTCGTGTCCGTGATGCCGATGGGTTGGTCGTGGGCTCTTCACTTCTGCCAGTCGGCCTTAACCGCGGCCATTCGCGACGCGGGGATCGACGACGATGCGATGCTGGTAGACGGTGCAGCACCTCGTCCTCTGCGAAACGATACCGACATCATCGCAGCGGGTTACGTGGACAACTTCGCCACCGTATCTCTCGATCCAGAGGCTGCCACCGCTTCGTGCCAGGCCATCCGCGACGTGCTGGTGGCAAGGGGCCTGCCCGTGGACGAGTTCGCTCCCGCGGCGCTGCGCGTCACCTTCACTGGCCTCGACATCATGGGCGACGTGGGCGTCATCAGGTGCAAGGTGGACCGGTTGTGCAGGCTACGCCAGGCCCTCCTCGGTCTACTCAGACGAGGCTATGCATCGCCGCTTGCGCTGTCCGCCGTGGTCGGTCATTGCACCTGGGGGATGATCACCAACAGGCCCATGCTGTCGATCTTCCATGCAGTCTACCGTTTCATGGGCCAGGACTCGCGTCGGGCTTTGCCGCTGTGGCCGTCAGTCATCGCTGAGCTTCGCGCTGCTGCTTCCCTCATCCCGCTGTGGTGGGCTGATGTCAGGGCAGAGTGGGCGGCCACCACTTTCTGCAGCGACGCCTCTCCCTACGGCATTGGCGTCTGTCGCAAGACCGTTGAGCAGGACGTGGCTGCAGCCGCAGGGCGATTGTCGGAGAGATGGCGCTACCGCTTCTCCGATGCCGTGCGCGCTCGTGCGCACGCCTTGGGAGTCGACCCGAACGTTGTGTTGGATGCGGCCGTGAGCAAAAACTGCCTCAAAGATTGCGAGCAGTGCCCGAGGCCTCTCGAGTCTCATAGCAAGCCCCCGCTTACCGCATTATCATCACATCGAGGGATCGACGAGGTTTCGCTGGACGGCTTCGACGAGGTTCCCGACTCGATCACGGCTCTCGACGGCTGGGCTACTATACATAGCGCACGTCATTCTAGGTTCGGTCTGGACATCATGCGATACGAGGCGGAGGCTCTCGGATTCGCGATGCGACACTCGGCTCGGTCTGGACGGCTTCGGCATCATCGCATCCTGTTCACCGTCGACAATTTGGCTCTAGCCCTCGCTGCTGGCAAGGGACGTTCTGGCGCCCGAGGGCTTCGTGATCCGCTACGTCGCCTCTGCGCCCTGTCGGCAGCCTCAGGCATTCGTCACGCAGTGCGATGGATCCCTAGCGAAAGCAATGCCGCTGACTCGCCGTCGAGGACAGGCTTCTTTGTCGGGCCGACCTTTGACGAGTACCAGGCGGCGGCCCCCCGAGCTTCGCCGCCACCGAGCCACGACATCGACGGAGCTGAGGACCAAGACGCCGCCAAAGCCAGAACGGCTCGGGCAGGCAGCGCTCTCGGTCGTCGAGTCAGCCGCCGTGTCGGACACGACCATGGCCAACGACTGGGGCGCGGTCAAGAAGTTCGAGGAGTGGTGCCGTCAGACGCCCCAGACCATCACCACAGCGGCGGAGGTCGTAGTCATCCTAGTTACCTACTTCGTGAACCTCTTTCTGGTCAGTTTCGACGATGCTACGGGCCGAGTCTTGCTCTCCTCAGTGCAGCACTACCTGCGCCCGCCTATGGTGGGCACGGCGCTGTCCACGCGTGCGGCTCGCGCCTTGACAGGCTGGCGGAAGCTCGCGCCCCCGCAGATGCGACCCTCTCTTCCACGGGCGGCGATGGCCTCCATGGTGGGCGTCCTCGGTTCGTGGAAGCTCTTCGGCATGGCAGTGTTCATCAGGCTGATGATCGACACCTACCCGACGACCAACGCGGCCTATCGCCTGTCAGCGGGCGGCGTTCTTCGACCAAGACCCGATGCCACTCTCGGATACGGACGTCTGGCCCTGATCGTCTACGGCGCCTGCTTCGATCGCCCTGGGAAGACAGAGGATCGGCATGGGGGTGCGGCCGACGACTGCCCACCTCGTCGTCGCACCAGGGAGGAGGCCAAGGACCGCGGCCAGTGGAGAACGGACCCGAGCCTCTCCCGCCACACCAAGAGGGCTCGAGTGCTGCAGCAGATTGCCACTTTAGACCAGATCCTGATCGGCCGTGGGCACGGGGTGGACTCGCTGATGAACGATCTCATGCTGCAGACCACCAC
>CAUYUJ010003817.1:60816-65816 GCA_963575745.1 Prorocentrum cordatum | reverse complement strand
GCCGTCCCGGCGCGCGGCCAGGCGCAGCTCGGCCTGCGTGCCGGCTGCAGGGTGGCGGACGGAGACGTCGAGCCAGTGGGTGCCGTCGTCGTCCTGGTACTGCAGGTCCAGGATCGCGCGCTCGAGTCTGCCGTCGGGGTGCTGGCGGTCCCAAGTCGGCACTCTCTGCTCAACGAGGGGCCGCTCGCCGCGCCAGCGGTGGAGGAGACCCCCGACCCTCCGGTTGAGGCCCCCGTGTCGCGCCACCACGCCCCCGCCCACCTGGCAGGTCAGGGCATGGTAACCGCCGTCGTCTAGTGCCCCGTGGCAGCCAGCGCCGTCGGCAGCGCGCAGGCAGCAGGCGGCCGGCGCGGTCGCTAGCTCCCGCTGGCTGAGCTCGGCGCGCGGAAGCTGCAGCCGCCGCCGCGTCCCTGCCTGCCAGAGCGCGTTTTCGAGGGAGCAGAGGTCGTCCTCCGGGTAGGCAAGAAAGGCCGCGCTGCCGCTTCCGGCTGCGCCCCGCAGCTCGGCCTGTCGGGGAGGGGGCAAGCGTCGCAGCAGAGCTGCGCGCTGGGTCCTTTGCACCTTCTCCGTGGCCAAGCCTTGCTTCAGGGGCGTCTGCAGCGCAGTCGCCAAGTCGCCCCCCGGCGCGAGCTCGAGCCCCTGGCCCCGCAGTCCGCGCCGCGCCGTTTCCAGCTGCTGGGCCGCCCGCGGCAGCCGCTCCAGGCAGTCAGCCAGCGTCGGTCCTCTGCGACCTCCTGCGCCGCGGCTGACCAGGAGGCGAAGAAGGCCGCGTGGCGCCGCGTGCCCGCCAGCTACGCGCCGAGGCCTCCAAACCTGGCCAGGAGACCCAGGAGCTCCACGGCCGCTTCGTCGAGGTCCCGTTCCAGGAGGTCCCTCCAGCAGCCCGTCAGCAGATCGTCGTAATGCTGCGTCGCGGAGTCCTGGGCGAGCTCCATCCGCAAGGAGTGCTGGCTCGCCGGGCCCGCGCAAGCGCGCAGGAGGGCTGCCGCTGCCTGCTTCTTGAGTCCGGCCTTTTGCAGCTTCTTCAGCTCCCCCCAGAGCTTCCGCCCAGCCTCGGACAAGCTGTTCGCCGGCACCCCTAGGGCGGCGGGCGCGCTGCTCTCGGCGTCTCCCGGAGGCCGCAGGTGCTTGCCGAGCACAGGCAGGCTCGGCACCCAGCTCGCCTGCAGGTCCTGCGTGAGCACGGCGCGCCCGGCTGGGGACCAGGCGGCCGTCTTCGCCAGCTTCAGCTTCAGCCCGAGGGGGTGGAGCGCCCGCTGGAAGGCTTCCAAGGCGAGCGCGGCCAGCGCGGCGTCTACCACCAGGTAGGTGTCGCCCAGGTAGCTGTAGAGCTTCGCTTGCGGGTCCAGGCGGAGCAGCTCGGTCTGAAAGCCGTCCAGAGTTACTTTCTGCGCCACGGAGTAGGCCGCGGGCGAGAGCGGGTCCCCCTGGTCGAAGCCCCTCGTGTTGTCAAGCGGGTGGAAAAGCCCCCCCGGCGTCGCGCCAGAGGTGCCTCGCTGGCTGTCCGTACCAAGCGAGCAGGGCCGTCGCGACCACCTCGTCTCGCTCCGCCATTGCCGCTATGGCGGGCGCTCGTTCCAGCGAGGGAAAGGCGGCCTCCACGTCCACCTTCAGGAAAACTGCTGTCGGCCTGGTTTCTGCCTGCGCCTCCAGTTTCCGCAGCAGGAGCTCGGTGCCGCCGGACCTCCCGACCCCGTACTGCCTGTGCCCGGCTGCGTCCTGGAGCTGCTCCTTCCAGGTCCGCGCCAGCGCTCGCAGACCCAGGCGTCGCACCGTCGATCCCACGATGAGCGGTCGCACGTCGTCGTCTCCCTTGCGCAGCGCCGTGACCTCCCCGGTCCGGAGAACACCCATAGCCTCCCCCAGGAGCATGCCAAAGGCGATCCACGAGACAGCTTGGGTGAGCCAGCCCAGGGTCTCGGAACACATTTTCGCGTCTGCTAAGTGCTCCAAGCGGCTGCCTAGAAGCCCCGGCGCTGAGAGGCGGGGTGGCTTCCGGAGCAGGCGCGCCGTCTCCTCCTGGACTTTCTCGAGTGTCTCTGACGAAGGGTGCGGGATACCTTCCGCCGACGGCGCGGGCAGAGCCGTCGGAGGGAAGCACTTTTTGATCTTCGTCAGCGTTTCCGGGGTGCGGGGCGCCAGTTTGCTGTTGGCAGTGGCCCGTAGTGCTCGCCCTTCCTCTCCAGCTGCTGCCAGGGTGTGGATCCGCGCCGCCTTCAGCTTGTCACCATTCCTGGCGGCAGCCATTGGGATCTTCCGCCCGTGGCGCACGGATGTCCACAGTGCCTCCCGCTGCGCCCCCCAGAACCACGCAAGTTGCTCCTCCAGCAACTCCGCACACGTCGCACCCTCGCTGCTGGTGCTGAGGAGTAGGAGGTCCAGCACCAAAACCAATTTCCACTCCTCCTTCGCTTCCCCGTGTTCCCGGGCACTCCGAAGTATCTCCAGCGTCTTCCGCCTCGCCTGGAGGACCGCGCCTCGTAGTCTGTCCGGGATCTGCACGTAAGTGGTGGCTCCGGTCGTCAACAAATCGTTCCAAGGCAATCTCGCCCACCAATGTCGGCCAGGCAGCACGTTGTCGTCCCAGGCTGGATGTTGGACAAGCTGTTCTGGCGGCGCCGGCCGCGAGCCCCCAGCGCCTCCTGCGTTGCTGGCCGGGGGCTCGGCGACTGCTGTCTGCGCACGCGCCGCGGCGATACTCGTGTCATCGCCTTTGCCATGAGGTCGGAATTCGGCACCTTGCGGCACGCGACCCTGCAAACAAGTGGGGCACGTCCAGCGCGAGCATGTCCGGTTGCCCCACGCACATAGGCGCAACTCGCCCGCCTCGAAGACCAGGCCACAGGACCTGCAGGAAGCTGGTCGCGCGGACGCTCCTTGCACGTCGACGGCCCAGACCCTCGCCCGATATTGGGATGCAGGTTGAGAGCTCTCCTCCACATCCATCCTCCCTTCGTCTTCTCCTCCACTCGGTCTCTGCCGTCGCTGCCCACTTGATGCGGCTCCGCCAGCAGGCACGGGGGCGACGTCGTCTTTCATTCCTCTTCCTCCTCCTCGGCGCTCCTCGCCGCCTCCGCCGAGAGCAGCGCAGGGCAGCCCGCCTCGGCCGCCCGCCACCGACCCCGCACGCAGGAGGAGGAGGAGGAGGAGGAGGAGGAGGAGGAGGAGGAGGAGGAGGAGGAGGAGGAGGAGGAGGAGCGGGAGGAGGAGGAGGAAGAGGAGGAGGAGGAGGAGGAGGAGGAGGAGGAGGACACAAACAACATCGTTTGGGGGTCCGCGCGGAGTTCTTGGGTCCCGGCCGGGCCCCCTTCCTGGCGGCGGCCCGGCGCCGCCTTCGGTGCGCTTCTCGCGCCATGGAGGGGGGCCCAGCCACGAAGGCGGAATTCCGCGCGGACTTCCGAGAATTTGCGTTGCAGTGGGGGCCCGTGCCAAGAAGCACCCTGCTTGCCTCCAGGGTGCCCTGGGCTTCTTGGGTTTCGATGGTTTTGCGATGACGAGCGCGACGCTCCCACGCCAAGAATCCATGGACGTCCTGGGGTCTCAGGGTTCGGTTTCTTGTGGCAGGTTTCTTGTGGTCGGGCCTCCTCTGCATGAAGAGCCTGAAGAGGCGCCGCAGGCGGCTCGATCGAAGCCAGGGACGGGCGGCCCCCAGACGGGAGGCCCAGGGGAGTGCGCGCGAACCCCGAACCCGACCATTCCGCTCCAGCTGGCCCCCCGCAAGCCCGAGAGTTGTGGAGGACGGTCACTGGAGAGGAGACATGTTGCCCAACAACTTTCAGATGCTTAAAACATGTGTTGAACATGCCACAAACGTGTAACGACAGGTTTCTAATCATTTTTAGAACACGTTTCCTACATTTTCCAAGACATAGTTAATTCAATGATAGGACTGTTAGGGTGTCCACTGTCGTGGCATCCACAACCCAAGAGGTCCACCCGATGCCCCCGAAGAGACCGCCAAGAGGCCGCCAGGAGGCCCCCCCCAGTGACCCGAGAGAATCACGTACAAGCTTCAACACAGTCTGTCCCCCTTCATATGGTACCGCCGATGTCTCCAACCACCTCCCTGGAGTCCGCCCGCACGACCCCAACAAACGTCCAAAATGTCTCCGACACTCAGCGCAAGGACCAAGGCGGACAGCACCTAACGACACCCGTGCCGCACATACGGAGCTACATGCATGTGCACTCATGCCGCTGGAAGCAGGGTAATCGTGATCGCACCCCCCTTCCACACCCAAGATTGACCCGCGAGGTTCGTCACACCGATCATGGCGGTGGAAACATTGGTAATCCTGGTCGTGGCCATGGAGGTCATGGCGGAGGTAGCGGTAGCGAGAGTGGCGGTGGTCGCGAAAGCGGCCGTGGCGCAGTTGTGACTATAACCTAAGCGCGCGCTCGTCGGATGTCATGGGAGGGGGACGGGCACTGCTAGGGGCGTCACCAGCTCCTTGCGGCAGTCAGGCCGTGGATGACGGGGGCCTTGGGCTCCTCAGGTGCCGTGCTGACTGGCCCTGAGCTGCCACCGTTGCTGCTGCTGCTGCTGACGCCCTCATAGGTTTCATATTTCAGTCGTTTTCGTCGGCGTCGCCGCCGCCGTCGTCGCCATCGTCGTCGTCATCATATTCGTTGTCATCGTCATCGCCATCCTGCCCCTGCTCCTCCAGAGCCCGCTCGTGTCCGCCAGCGGCCCGACGCCCCAGCGCCCGCGCGCAGCTCCCAAGCCCGCTCGATGAGCGAACGCGCCGCGGCCGACGGAGAAACGGCGCCGTCGGAGGCCGCTGCGGCGATTCGGCGAGGCGACAACGAAGCGGAGGGCAAGCCGCCCGCGGAACTGTTCGGTGGCCCAGTCGGGGCGGGCGAAAAGGGGCGGCTGGGGAAAGGCCCAGACATGTCCGCGTCGTGACAAGTCACGGCGAAGCGGCCTGGGCCTCTTGCTGTCCGCTGGGGCCTTTGCCAGGCCCAGGGACCGTGAATAAACGCCCCCGGATGAAAAGCCG
>CAUYUJ010003817.1:25816-58316 GCA_963575745.1 Prorocentrum cordatum | reverse complement strand
GGGACCTATGCTTTCGTGCAGTACAACGACCCGGCCGACAACGGGCTCTGGCATGAGCGCTTGATCTTGGGCTGGGTCACTGCATCTGAGTACATCGTGATGACCCCAGATGGGGATGTCTTCATAGAACAGCTCGACTCGGCGAACGCGGACCTGTCAGGTATCCGTTTTTCGCCGTCGTCGGGGGGCCTACCCGCTGGCCTCTCGGGTGCGCCGCTCTACCGCTTCGCGGCGCAGCCTGCTGGGGCCGAGCTGACGGCGCTGCTCAACGAGGGGGCCTCTCACGCCCGCGTTGAGCGCCAGGCGAGGGGCTTGGCGCAGCCGCCCGGTGCGGGCATGGCCGGCGGCCCGGGCGGCATTGCCCCGGCGGTGGTGCCGATCCCGCTGCCGGTCGCGCCGCCCCCGGCGGTAGCCGGCGCGCCCCCGCCGCCTCCGCCCGCCCCGAGGGTGGCGCCAGCCGCGGGCAGCTGGGTCTTCGACGTCCCCGGCCCCTCGCACGCGATCGGGCAGGAGTTTCTCTTCCCTGCGGGCGGGCTGGACTTCGGGGGCCATGTGTTCGTCTCGGTCGGCGGGGCGATCACCACGGGCTGCTTCGTCCAGGCGGACACGAACCTCGACGAGTGGGCAGCGGAGCGGCAGCTCTTCCTGATGCAGGGCGAGCCGCGTTTGCTACCCCGGCGGCAACCTGCGGGGCCGGTCCCATTCACCCGCGACGCGGCGTGGCTGCGCAAGGACGCCCGGGTTGAGATCCACCTGAAGGGGCCGCCGACCATGGGGGACTCGGTGACCGCGCTGATGGCGCGGAGTCCAGGGGGCTTCATGTCCTCCCACGAGCGCTGGCTGGTAGAGAGCAAGGTGCCCGCAGCCAGCCGCTCGGCCCGCGAACATCGAGCGGTCTCGAAGGCGCTCGAGCTCGGACAGGAGGTGGACGGGATGAACCTGGCGAGCCTCGCCTGCATGGAGTACCTCAACAGGCGCCGCCAGCTGCTGGAGGAGGCCCACAAGACCGACCCGGACAAGGGCAACTTCGAGGGCGCCCACCACTTCATGGGCGAGGATGACGATGGAGCGGGCACCCTTGTCGCCCCGAGCCTCCGCTCGCACGTGGCCGGCGAGTGCGGCAAAGAGGCGGCCATCGAGAAGGAGAGACGCAAAGCACGAGAAGCCAAGAAGCCACCTCCCGGAGGTGGCGGGAAATCATGACCGACTTGAACCACGACGGCGCCTTCGCTGGCGGCGCCGCCGCGGCTTTGAAAGACCAGCTTTTTTCGGAGGAGGGAGTGGCCCCGCCTTGGGGCTGGCCGGACGCGCAGCCGCCCGGTTTCAGGCCGCCGCCGGGACTTCCGAGGCCGCCCGGCTGCTTGGACGACCTCTTCCCCCTCCCGCTGCTCGACCCGCAGGAGGCCGATTGTGGCGGCTCCGGCCGCGCCCGCACCGGGCAACGAAGAAGATGCATCCGTCGGGACGTGCTGAGTGACGTGAACGACTCGCTGATGGGCCTCAATGCTCTGTACGGCTGCAAGCGCTCGTCGGTTATCGCGCCCACCGAGGCGCAGAGGCTGGCACAACGGAGGTTGCTCCGTTCCGCTCGCTCTGCCCGACAAGTTTTTCCAGATTTATTTAACATGAGTCCCCGTGAAGCTGCCAGTGAGCTTCTGGGATCGCGCCTCGATTATCAGGGATCGGTGACGACGGTCGTCCCGTACCGCGCCGACGCCCTGTCTTTGCCCCCCGCAGGACGACAGCCGGTCAGCCTTCAGGGCGTTCTCGACCCTGATGCTGCGCACGCGCTTGCTAATTTTGAGAGCCTCCTGGCCGAGCCTGAGGTTCGTCAGGCCCGGCGGGAGGGGGACCCGGTCCGACCCTACATGGACGCTGTGCTTAAAAATGATCGGGCCCAGTATGTGCAGTTTTTGGGGCAGCTCGCGAGCTGCCATGTGCTCACCTCCACCAGGACTAAGAAAGCCTCTGTCACCCCGTTTTTCGTGACAGAAAAGACCGACAAGATTCGGCTCGTGTTAGAGTGTCGTGAATCTAACCAGTATTTTAAGCACTCTCCCTTTACGGAGATAGCTGCGGCGGAGAGCCTCAGCTCGTTGGAGGTCCCCGAGGGCAGGCAGTTGTACAGTGCATGTGCTGATATCCAGTGTGCATTCTATCAGTGCGGAGATATAGGAGATCTATGCCAGTACTTCTGCCTCCCTAAGGTGACTCGGGCCGAGGCTCACCGCGCTGGTATCCCCGTGAAGGACCTGGGTGGCACGAGGGACTTCGTGTACCCGGCGATGCAGGTGCTTCCGATGGGTTGGTCCTGGGCCTTCTGGTTCGTCCAACGTCTTCACCTCGAGGTGGTGCGGAGGTCGGGGGTCCCTTCTACCATGGTTGCTACTGGATCCTGGCCTCTTCCTTCGGTCGTCGAGGGCCCAATCGAGGTCCCGTACTCGGACAACGTGAATATGTTCGGTTTGGAGCCGGGGCCCGTGCTAGCAACGCGTGATCGTATCGTCGCCCAATTCGAGGCGGACGGGTTCGCCATGCATGATATCTCCGAGGTGTCGTCCGAGGGCGTCGTCTTGGGAGCTGACGTCGGAGGGCCGGACCCCTTCACCCGCCGCTCTCTAAAAAAGCTGTTGGTGGTCAGGAAAGCTCTGTTCTGGCTCGCAACGGGCCCGTGCGTAAGCGGCCGACAGCTGGAGGTTATCCTGGGACATTATGTCGCTGCCTGTCTTTTCTGCCGTCCCGGTTTTTCGATCATGCGTGCGGTGTGCGAGTTTGTCCGGGCGTCTTGCGACACTCCCAAGGTGCTCTGGAGAAGTTGTCGTTACGAGTGTTGGCTTATGGCGACCCTTTGCATCCATCTGCAGTCTCCCCTGTCTCTGCCGTGGGCGAGTGAGGTCATCGCTACCGACGCGTCCACTACCGGGATGGGAGTGACCGAGGCCAGGCTTCCGAAGGGAGTCGTAGCGGATGTTGGGAGATGGCGGGAGAGGTGGAGGCATCGGCGCTTGGAGCCTTCAGAGCGGGCTCCCCGGGCCCGGGCCCTCGACGGCCTGGGCGAAATCACCGTGCCACACACTGCCTGGGAGAACCCGTCGGAGCGCGGTTGAAAACACGCTGTCGGTTTTCCCGAGGTCCCGTCTGAAGTCCTTGGAGCCCAGTTTCGTGTCGTGTACGCTGCGCCCTTTAGATATGCCGAGCACATCGGGGTCAAAGAGGGACGGGCCGCTGTTTGGGCTTTGCGCCGTGATGCGAGAGATCCGAAGCGGCACTGCTCCAGGAGGTTGTACTTGATTGACAATTTCGGGGTCGTGCTTGCTTTGGAGCGTGGGAGGGCCACATCGCACGGCCTCCTGCAGATCTGTCGACGGGTCACCGCTCTGTCCATAGCCTGTAGCATTTCGGCTCGTTTCCGCTGGATCGCCTCAGAGTCAAACCCGGCCGACCCGCCTAGCCGGCTCTGGGAGCGGCCGGACGCTCGGCCGCCCTGTGGGCCGTATGCTCGGCCCGCTCAGCGTGGCTGGAGGGACTGCGCCCTGCCTGGAGGACAGCCACGGGCGCGCGTCGACCGCCAAGGGGGTCCAGCGCGCCGTGCGGAAGACTCGTGCTGCTCGTCTTCCAGCTCCAGCCGCGCCGAGGCGGGCCAGGCTTGGGAGGCCCGCTGCCGCGCCGGCGCTGCGGCGGCGCCCGGCGGCGGTGGCCGCGCCTGCGCCGCTTCGCCGCCCAGCAGCCGCGGGCGCGCCCGCGCCGATGCGCCGCCCGGCCGCGGCGCCCGGCGCTGCCGGGCTTCGGCCCCGGCTGGCGGCGGCGGCGGCGACGGCGCGGACCTCGAAGGTGACGGCCACGACCCCGTCGGCCTGCGAGAACGCCGCCGTCGGGGCCTCGGCCAGGCTTTCCTACCAGCAGTACTACGCGGCCTTCCTGGCGTTCGTGGGACAGCCGGCCGACGACCTCGAGGGGCTCGAGGTGCAGGTCCTGGGGGTCCTCGACACGTTCCAGGAGGCGGGCTGCACGAAGGGCGACGCGGACTACCTGGTCGCCGCCGTCAAGGACGCGCTGCCGAGGGCGACGGGGCCGAGGGCCCTGCCTCGCGCGCAGCGCGCGCTGAAGGGGTACGGCAAGAAGATGCCCCCGAGGTCGCGGGCTCCCGCGCCCCGCGAGGTGGTGGGCTCAGCGATCTCGGGACTCCTCTCGGTGAACGAGCGGGACGCCGCGCTCCAGGTGCTCACGATGTTCAGCACGTTCATCCGCCCGGCTGCGCTGAGGAAGCTGCTGGTGAGGGACCTCTTGCGGCCCACGAGGGCCGGGGGTGCCATGGCTGTGTGGTCGCTCCTCCTGGCGCCGACGGCGGCCGACCCGCTGGCCCCGCTCGCCCACGAGGCGGACCGAGCCCGTTTCCTGACCAAGACGGGGACGTCCGACGAGGCGGTGCCGCTCGACAACCCGCCCTGGCTCGGGCCTCTGTTGGCCCAGCACGCACACGGCCGCCCGGGGCACCTGCCGTTGTTCACCACCCCCGCGGTCGACATGGCGGTGCTGTTCCGCAAGGTCACGACGGCTCAGGGGCTGCAGGATGTGTGCCTATACCAGTTGCGCCACGGCGGTGCGAGCGAGGATGTCCTCTCGGCCCGCCGCACCCTCGGGGAAGTGAAGTCGAGGGGGCATTGGAGCCAGGACAGCAGCGTCAAGAGGTATGCAAAGCCCGGGATGGTCCAGCAGCTGTTGTCGGCGCTGTCACCAGCCGCCAGAACGCACGGCGAGGTCCAGTGGGCGAGGCTCGAGGACCTCTTCGCCGGGCGCCTTCGCTCCTCGTGGCCAGTGCGGTAGCCTCGATTAGGCCGCTGGGCGATTGGGGGCCGCGGGGAGGGCTGCTGCAACTACCCCGTGTTGTGCGTTTTGCCAATCAAGTGGGAGTGGAGCTGAGGGCGGGCAGCCGCAGGCTGTCGGCGGCCTGTGTTCGTGCCGGGCTGCCCATGCGCTCATTCGAGTTCGCCGACTCTCCGTTGGAAGACGCGCTTCATCCTGATGTTTTTCAGCTCCTCCTCGCAGTCGCTGGGCGAGGCCTCAAGTTTGTCTGGATCGGGCTCGTGCGCACATCGTGGTCCCGGGCGAGGCGGAACCCCCATCCTGGAAACTGGCCGAGACCTATCCGCTCACGCGAGTGCAGTTTGGGGCTCCCTGGGCTCTCTGAGAAAGATCAAGGCAAAGTGAAGTTGGGTAACCGGCAGGCCGATTGGGCCGCCAGCCTGTTCTCTAGACTGGTGTCGCTTGGGGTCCCTGTAATTATCGAGAACCCTCAGGGGTATATGCTGTGGCTGCACCCCCGCTTCCAGGCATTATTGTCAAAATATAACTTTATTGACTGGGACCACTGCGCCTTTGGATCGTGTTACCGAAAGCGGACTCGGTTGTTGTATGCTAATTGTGTGCTCGACGGCCTTCGCTCGGATCGGTGTCACGGTCGTGGAGTGTGCTCGTTCACAAACCAGCCTCATGTGGAGATCGCAGGGAAAGATGAGCGTGGTATTTTTCATTCTGAGAAGGCTTCCGCCTATCCCGTCGGGTTCTGTGATAAATTCGCCCACATTCTCTGCCATCAAATTGTATAACAACAACACTGCCGCCCTGGGGTCCTTAACTTTTTAGCCGGTTTGGTGGGGGGGCGCCCGTTGGTCACCCCGTTTTCGGTGGGATGGTGTCGCCTAGCGGCACTGGGCCCGCCGGGGATGGGCTGGCCTGCGTGCGTCGCCCTGCCTGGTTTTTAAGTTACCCGCCCTCCCCCCGGTTCATTTATGTAAATGGGCTTGGGGCTTGGAGGCGGCTGCTTGAGCAGCGCTGGGTCGTGTTCGATAGCATGCTTTATCGATCGCTCGCCTGATTTACTGAGTCTGCTGGCATCGGAAAAAATGGGGACACGTTTTAAACACATGGCCCTGCGTGCTGGATAATGTGTTCTCGAGTGTCTCCGTTCCGCTGCCGTTTTTGGGCTCTGGCCAAAAACTTGAAGACGATTGTCCCTCCCTGCCCTCCCTTCCTCCTCTCCCCTGCTGGCAAGTGTGGCCCCTCGCTCACAGGGGCTTGGAGGCGGCTGCTTGAGCAGCGCTGGGTCGTGTTCGATAGCATGCTTTATCGATCGCTCGCCTGATTTACTGAGTCTGCTGGCATCGGAAAAAATGGGGGCACGTTTTAAACACATGATGATGATGCTGATGATGATGATGATGAGGAGGAGGAGGAGGAGGAGGAGGAGGAGGAGGAGGAGGAGGAGGAGGAGGAGGAGGACGAGGACAAGGACGAGGACGAGGACGAGGACCAGGACGAGTAGGAGGAGGAGGAGGAGAAGGCGGAGGAGGGGGAGGTGGAGGAGGCGGAGCGGGAGGGGGATGGGGGAGGGGAGTAGGAAGAGGAGGCGGAGGAGGAGGAGGAATAATAATAATACAAATAAGAATACTAAGAATACCTTTTTTTCTAATAACCACAATACTAACAACAACAGTATGAGGAGAAACTACGAAGCACAATGTTAATATGATGACTATAACAATATGGCTACGAAGGCGAATACTAACAATAGAAATACGAATGCGAATACTAATACGGATATGACGGATAGCCATATTATTAAAATAGCATGAACACGAAACTTGAAATAATACGAGTAAGCATACCACAAGTGATAAGCTATCAATCATATAAGAAGGCGAATGCTAAGATGAATCGTAATAAGATAGCAAGAAATAATAACAATAATCCGTAAGGGTTTCGCCCCCTGCCGCCGGCCCCCTCTCTCGGAGAATGGGCCATGGAAGAGCTAAGTCGTGAGGCTTTGGCGCTGTCGTGCAGCAGTATCGGAACTTCATGCGAGGCCGATTCGCAATCGGCAAAACCAACTGATCACAAGAGGGGTTACCACACAGGGCGATTGGTAAGACGTGTATGGTTTACGAGCTTGTACCACACCTTGGGATTAAAGGGCCGAGGGAGTACTCGCAATTTGGGTTACCACGCCTTGCGATGGATGTGCGTGAGGGGTGGCACCGAATTTCAGAAATGTGGCAAATCCCCTGTGTTTTTGGACCCTGACCCCGCGGATCTGCGTGAGGGGTGGCACCGAATTTCAGAAATGTGGCAAATCCCTGTGTTTTTGGACCCTGACCCCGCGGATCTGCGTGAGGGGTGGCACCGAATTTCAGAAATGTGGCAAATCCCTTGTGTTTTTGGACCCTGATCCCGCGGATCTGCGTGAGGGGTGGCACCGAATTTCAGAAATGTGGCAAATCCCCTGTGTTTTTGGACCCTGACCCCGCGGATCTGCGTGAGGGGTGGCACCGACTTTCAGAAATGTGGCAAATCCCCTGTGTTTTTTGGACCCTGACCCCGCGGATCTGCGTGAGGGGTGTCGATTTCGAGCCCCCCCAGCAATTCAGACAACGCGCCCAGGAGACGCTAAAAATCCCGTTTGGGCCTCCCCCCCCCTCGCGCGGTCAATCACTTAGTTACAGTAACCAGCAAGAAGTCAAGTAGTTACAGTAACCAGCAAGAAGCAGAAATGTAACATTGGAAACTACAAACTACAACTGGTACAGGAAACTGCGAATCACGCGCCTCGCAGCCTGGTGGCCCCACAAGGGGGCCGGCGGATAATATGACGAATACTACGAACACGAGCAAGAATACTTGAGGTGATGCGGTTTTCGGTGCCTTGATCCCGTTTGTGGGCCCAGCTACCTGGTGACATCACCTTGTATGGCACGGTGGCCCTTGTTGCCGCGCCTGGAACGGCTGTGGCCGACGTGTCCTCCTCTTGGGCCACCTAAGCAGGCCAGGTGGAGTGCCGCGCCTGCAACGGCTGTGTGGCCGACTCGGGGCCACCTAAGCAGGCCAGAGGGTGGGGGAAGGGGTATTTGATGCCCGGGGGGGGGGGGCACGATTTGTCCGCCCAGGCGGCCAATGGGGCTGAAGCCCCAGTCTTTGGCTCACAGGATCGGTGCGCCATTGGGGGGCTGGTGAGTACCACTATTCACACTTCGTTCCGCGATGATTTGTTATGTTGGGGCGTAGGCAATCAGCACCTTTTTCCGTCTGAGCCGAAGGAGGAGGAGGAGGAGGAGGAGGAGGAGGAGGTGGAGGAGGAGGAGGAGGAGGAGGAGGAGGAGGGGAGGAGGAGGAGGAAGAGGAGGAGGAGGATGATAAGGAGGAGGAGGACGTCGGACGAGGAGGCCTAGGAGGACGAGGAGGAGGGGGCGGGGTCGGAAGAGGAGGAGGAGGAGGAGGAGGAGGAGGAGGAGGAGGAGCAGGAGCAGGAGGAGGAGGAACAGGAGCAGGAGGAGGAGGGAGGAGGGCGGAGGAGGGGGGATGAGGAGGGATGAGGAGGGATGAGGAGGGAGGGAGGGAGGGAGCGAACGAGCGAGCGAGCGAGGGAGGGATGACAAGGAGGAGAAAGAGGAGGCGGAGGAGGAGGAGGACCCCATATAGCATAACATCAAGACGTCAGATGTCTGGGGAGGGGAGCGGGACAGACGGGCGCCAGAGCCGCTCTTCTATCGCGCGGGCCCGGGAACCACTTCTTCGGAGGATGGCGGCAGAGCACTTGCCCTACAGTCAACCCGCATGGTGTGGATGAGCACTTTCCCAAGGTTGCCCTTGCATCCTTCCCCTTCGGCCCATCCTTGGCCACTTTCGCTGGCCGCGCCTCAGCTCGCAAAGTGCCGACATGGCCTCCCGAGGCCTTTGCATCCTTCTCGTGCGTCTTGGGTATACGGGTTGGCTGTATATCGCAGCCTCTGGCCCGCCCAGCTGCGTCGTGGACCATGCGGGCGTCGCCCGGCCCCGGGGAGCGGGGAGATTGCAGCAAGTTGCCGCGCGCAGCCAGCTTCAGCCCCGCCGCAGGGCACCTCCCTCGAGGAGGCGGTCGCCCTCGGCGCGCCGAAGCGCCCGAGAAAGCGGTTGCCGTGGCCGATTCGCGATCTCTTCGTCCTCCTCCTCCTCTTCCTCCTCAGCAGCAGCAGCAGCCTCTTCCTCCTCCTCCTCCTCCTCCTCCTCCTCCTCCTCCTCCTCCCCCTCCTCCTCCTCCTCCTCCTCCTCCTCCTCCTCTTTTTTTGGAGTCAAAACTGGCCTTGCGGCTGGGACCCTGTCGCGAGGGCACCTGACCATTGGTAGTGGCCATCCTCAGCACGCGTTCGGCTTCCTGGCCCAAGGATACCCCCGCGGGCGCACGGGTTCACGACGCTGCCTTGCTATGGCCCCTCGCGTCTTTACGTTATTTTGGAGGGTCTGCGCGTGGTTTCATTTCGACGCGCTCCAAGAGAGTTGCATCTTTACACTCCTTCCTTATAGACAGTTAGGCCTGTGTCCAAGACGCCTACGGCGCATCAACGCCGCCCCCTGTCTTTTCGGATACGCGTGTGTGGCCAAACGTTTGGTCAAAGGTTGGCCACGCTGTTAGGCCATGCATTCCCCAGTCGTTGTGTGGAAGCCCTTCGGGGAACACGTGGGGGAGGACGAGGATGATGAGTAGAGGGAGGAACATGGAGGAAGGGCAGAGGGAAGAAGAGGAGGAGGAGGAGGAGGAGGAGGAGGAGGAGGAGGAGGAGGAGGAGGAGGAGGGGGAGCAGAAGGAGGAGGAGGAGGAGGAGGAGGAGGAGGAGGAGGAGGAGGAGCAGCAGCAGCAGCAGCAGCAGCAGGAGCAGCAGGAGCAGCAGGAGCAGCAGGAGCAGTTGGAGCAGCAGAAGCAGGAGCAGGAGCAGGAGTAGAAGCATGAGGAGACCTCTTGGGAGTCTCTTGGAGGCCTCTTGGGGGCATCCTGGGGCCTCCTTGGGGGCTTCTTGGGGCCCCTTTGGCCGTCCTACGGTGTTCCTGGCCCGTCTGACGCCGTCGGAAGCCGTCTTGGGAGCCTCTCTGGGCCGTCTTGGGGCCCTCGTGGGGCGCTTGAGGGTCGTCTTGGAGGCCGCCATGGTGGGCGTTTTGGGTCCTCTTGGGCCGTCTTGGGGCCCTTCAGGGGCCGTCCTGGGGCCATCTTGGAGGCAAGGGCTCCCACGAGGGCGCGAAGTTATTCGCGCTTCGCGGTCCTCGTTCCTTCTCCCCCTCCTCCTCGTCCTCCTTTTCTCCCTTTGGGGGGGCGGCGCGAGAGCGCGAAGGTATTCGCGCTTCGCGGAGCGCGAAGCGCGAAGTTGGAAGCCCTAGTGGAGGCCTCTTGGGCGATCTTGGGGCGATCTGGGGGGGCTCTTAGGCTGTCCTCAGCCGTCGGAAGGCTGTTTCGAAGCAAATTCCAGAACTCTTCGAAAACTTTTGGGGCATCCGTGCTTTTGGCCTCTTGCGACCTTTCTGGTGGAGCTCTTGGAGGCCTCATGAGCCGTCTTGGAGGCCTCCTGGGGGCCTCTTGAACTGTCTTGGGCCATCGTGGAGCCATCTTGGCCCGTCTCGGTAGCTTATTGGGCAGACTTGGAGGCATTTGGGACCCTCGTTGGCTGTCATGGAGGCTATTTTTGGCGAACTTGGAGGCCATCGTGGCCGTCTTGGAGGCCATCTGGGGCCATCTTGGAGTCATTCTGGGTGGAGCAACCGTTGCCTCCCACCTCGGGAAGAGCTTTTCGGGTGGCCGGCGGGCTGGGCCGACGCCCCAGGGGGAGTTCTTCAGACAGCCACCAGAAAACGTGCCATGCATGTGGCACTCCGTGCACCCGTGTGGCAAGACCACAGGGGGGGGGCGGATGACGGGAAGCGCGCGCAGGGACACCTCGCGTGATGCGTCCGTGTACGCACGCGTGCGCAGGCCTCTCTCTCTGCGGGCCTTGTGTGGGAGCCCGCGAGACCACTTAAGCTGGGGATGCGCCTCCCAGGAACCGCGCGCGCAGCGTCGCGATCCGTTCGCCGGGAGAGGTCGCGAGAGGGAGCGTGAGCGGGCTGGCCTCGGCGGGCACAGCTCCAGGGGCACAGGTTTCGGGCACGCTCGGCCCTGCACGGGCCCAGGCGGCCCAGTCGAGCGCCTCGGAGCGCCCAGGCCACCGCCGCGACGGCTTCCGGGAAGGCCCAAGGGTGCCCCAAGCAGGGCTAAGAGCGCGCAAGGAGGCCCATGGCTGCCTCACGACGGCCAAGAAGACCCTCAGGACGCTCCGCGAGGCCTCCCAAATGACGCCCAAGATGCAAACATCGTCCCATACGTGCACGTCGAACATCTATGAATCTTTCAGGGCCCACAACTGGCTAAGAGGCCCCCAGGATCCCCCCCAAGACGGCACAAGAGGCTCCCAGGACTGCCCCAAAACGGCCCAAGAGAAGCCTTCGAGGGTCCCAAAAGGTTCCGAAGAGAGCCCCAAGAGGGCTACAGGAGATCCGAGGGCCCGAGAGCCCCGAGACGGCCTAAGCCCCCAAAACGGCCCAAGAGGGCCCCAGGACAACCAAAGAGAGCCCCAAGACGGCCCAAAGGAGCCCCAAAAAGAGCCCCAAGAAGGCAAGCTTAGGTGTTAGCTTTGTGTATGACACACCAAACTTATAACACCAAGAGGTCTCCAAGACACTGAGCAAGCGATCTCGCGCGCTCACAGAGTACCAGCGCTTCCCGTACGCGTGCCAAGGAGGTTCCATAGCCTTCGGCACGTCCCGCCACCGTGCCAGAATTGTGGGCCAGAATCCCCAGGGATGCTTCTTGGGGTCTCTTCGGGGCGCTATTGGCGGCCCCTCGGGGGCGGCTTGGTGGCATCTCGGGGCCTCTTGGGGGCCTTCCGGGGGGGCCTCTTTGGGTTTTTAGGCCTTCCCGAGGGGCTTCGTGGGGGCCTCGTGGTGCCTCTTGGGGGTCTCTTGGGGGGCCTTTGGGGGCCTCCCGGGGGCCTCTCGGGGCAGAGGTTTCGAACTGTCCGTTCGGGTCCCGCTAGTGGAGCCGTCTTGGGGGCCTCTTGGGCTGTCTTTGAGCCCTCCTGGGCGCCTTTTGTGCCGTCTTGGGGCGATCTTGGGGGCCTCTTATGCCGTCTGTCGGAAAGCGGAAAAGGCGAGAACGCCAGAACGCCCAAATCCTGTTGCCTTCTCGGGTCCTCTTCGGGTGCATGTCGAAGGCTTTGGGGACGCCTTGGGCGCTTGCTCGGCCATCCTGGGCGTCTGGGACCCGTCACGCGGCGATTCGGGGCCCTCTCGGGGGGCCCTCTTGGCCTTTTCGGAGCCAAGTCATGCGAGGAACCCAAGGGGCCAGGCGACGCGCCCCGGAAGATTTGAGAATCTCGTGTCTGGCCCTCGAGAGAATCCTCTTGGTGAGGGCTGGAGGCCTCAGGGGGTTCCGCAAGGACCCGGGGATACTCCAGCTCCTGCCCCGAAGGCGCGGTGCTGTCAACCCGCATCTTTCCTATTCCGGAAACCTGGCCCCGGGGGCCCCGGGCCCCAGCACACCAGGGGCACCCAGGGTACACTAAGTGCCCCCTCGGCTCCCGGAGCGTCGCCGGAGCCTCCCTGGAGCTTCCCACAGCCCCCGCAGAGCTTCCAGACATATGTTCAGGCGTGCCAAGATGTCTGCCGGCGGGCCAAAATGGCTCCAAGAGGACTCCCAACAGGGCCCTAAGAGGCAAACGTCGGCCCATTACTATAGGGGAACGCGCGTTTTTCGCATGTCCATTTGTTGGTCTTCGTATGGACAACGACGGCCCGAGAGGCCCCCAATATCGCTTCAGGACGGCCCAAGAGGCACCCAGGAGTGCCCAAAAACGGCCAAAGAGGGTTTCAGGACGGCCCCAGAGGCGCCGAAGAACGCCCCAAGTGGGCCCCAACACGGGCCCCAGAGGGGGTTTTCGAACTGTAAGTTCGAGCCACCCGCCCTAAGAGGATCCCCAAGACCCCGAGGAGGCTCCCAAGAGGCGCCCAAGAGACCAACACATGCCCCCAGGAGGCCCTCAAGAGCGCCAAGATCCCCAAACGACCCTCAAGCGAGCCCAAGAGAGTTCAAAACCCCCCAACAGGCTCCCAAACGGCCCCCAAGAGACCCCTACAAGGTTCACAATTGCCTCCAAGAGGTTCCTTGCAGCTTCCGAGACCCCAGCAGCCACTTAAGAGGCCGCGAATCCCCACCCAGAGGCGGGATGGGCCGAATGCCATCATCCGTGTCACCAGGAGGAGGAGGAGGAGGAGGAGGAGGAGGAGGAGGAGGAGGAGGAGGAGGAGGAGGAGGAGGAGATCCGTAGCCATTTTGGCTCAAGCCGTTGCCTGGGGCCTTCGCCTTCCCTGGGGTTGGGGCTCAAGGTGGTCTAGGGACCCGCACGACCCTCGATCAGAAGCCCTGGCCCAGGGTGAGGGCCATCGTGAAGATTTCGGCGCCCTCGCAGTTTGTCCGAAGAGACGTGCGATGGCAGGCGGCTGGCATGACGCGTCTGTCTGGACATGTATGCACTGCGGGTGTGGCAAGACACCCATCAGCGAGCATTGGTGCAAGCATTGCGAGCGGCACTGGAAGACGGGCAAGACCAAGAAGCCCAAGGGCAAGGGCCGTGACCTGGGCACTCCGCCTGGGCTTGGTGGTCGCGCTCCTGGGCACGGACCGCCCCTTCAACCAGGTCTCGTCCAGGCCTGTTCGGACCCAGTGCCTGAGCTCACGGTGCCAGAGTTGCAGCAGTTGGTGCAGCTCGGAGAGAAGAGCAATAATATCCAGATGGTCGAGTACTACCAGCAGGTGCTGGCCATCAGGGACAAGCAGCACGTGCCGCCTCAAGTCAGGGCGGATCAGGCCCACAAGTGCATCAAGCAGCTGGAGAAGGACCTCAGCGCCGAGTCCGCCCAGTTGGAGAAGTTACAGAAGCAGGTCACGGAGCAGGAGGCGAAGGTCACCAAGCTCCTGGGCCAGATCGAGACGCAGGAGGGCATCTACACAGAGGCGATCAAGGAGCTGCACGCCGTCGTCGTGCCGCCCGTGGACGCCCCGCAGGCGCCGCCGACCCTCAGCCTGGAGGCCATGCTGGAGGGGAAGCAGGAGTGGACACTCTCGTGCGGGGAGGACCTCTTCGGCCTGGCGGAGTTCGTGGACGTCGAGGAGACAGACAAGGAGGAGGCGCGCAAGCGCGAGGCCAAGCTCAAGGAGCAGTTCCAGACGCTCGCTAAGGCGATGTTTGGAGATCTCAAGCAGAAGGCGGAGCAGTACAAGAAGGAGCATGAGGAGCTCAAGACTCGGTTGCAGTCAAAGCGGCGCCGCCAGGAGCCTGCGGCGCCTGAGGCTGCAGGCTCGGCCCCACCAGCGCAGCCAGGCGCGGGCGCGGCGCCCGCCGAGGGCAGCCCACAGCCGGGCACGGCCGAGCCGCCAGCGCAGCCTGGCGCTGCGGCTTTGGCGAAGGCAGCGGGCAAGGGCATGGCAAAGTCGGAGGAGCTTCGCGCTCATGCGAGGCGCTTGGTGGGCACCCATCCTATCCTCGGGAAGGGCCCAGGTGCTGGCAAGGGAGGTGTGGAGGCTCCTGCGTCAGGCCCGCCGAGCGTTTAGCACGAGCGGCGCGTTGCCGCCCAAGAGTACCAGTCGGAGCAGTTCCTCTACCACTACGTGGGAGATCACCACGGTGAATACATCAGGTTGGTCAGGCGCGCTCGCAGCCCTGACAGACGATACGTTCCAGAGTTCATCAGTTCTTTGCATCCAGGAGTGCAAGGTTCGGAAGACCAATGCCAATGTTTCACAGTCTGAGAAGTCAGCGGCCGACGAGGGTTGGAAGCTGCGTCTCAGTCCTGCTGATCAGACGGACCTGGGGGGGGGGGGCGTCTCAGCAGGAGTAGCAGTCGGCGTTCGTCAGCACATGGGCGTCAGTGATGTAGCAGGTGGAGCACGGCACCTTCACCATGCGCGTTCAACAATTGTGCGGGTCAATGGTTGTGTGCGTTGTGGTTTCTGTATGTGTTCGCTGTACTTTCCTGATGGAGAAGGGGTCCAAGGAGCTAAGGGTAAACAACTGATCAACCAGCTGGGGGAGTTTCTCTATAGTTCTCAGAGGCCTTTTGTGATAGCTGCTGACTGGAACGATGTGCCCTCGGAGGTCCAGAAGATGCCTGTCATGGGAAAACTTAGAGCCGCGGTAGTCAATTCGGGGAAGCCAACATGTCGAGTAGGCAAGGTGTGGCGTGAGCTTGACTACTTTGTCGCATCGCACGAGCTTGTCGGGGAAGTTCGGGCGTGCGTCAGGCGGGAAGATTCCAGCAACAGGACTCATTATCCAGTTTCACTTAGGCTAGGTACGATGGCACACCAGAGGACTCAGAAGGTGCTGAAGGTGCCGAAGCATTTTCCGCTAGATAAGCCCACAGGTCCAACACCTCCGCCACAGGACTGGACCCATTTCGAGGGCAAGTTTGAACGGCTGCGACGACAGCCACCGCGTGCAGATTTATCTGTGCTCTATGGGGAGATGTGTGACACCATGGAGCGGGAGCTGTGCGACGTGATAGGCATCGAGGCTGCTGAGCGTGCGAAGTACTGCGGTCGGGGTACTAATTTCCAGGTGGTCGAGAAGCTAGTTTTGCAGAAGCACGTTTCGGGTCCCTTCCCACGGTGCAGTCGGGAGTCCAGGATGCTAAGGAGATATCAGGCTTGGCTGGAGGAGCTGACTTATCTTCATGGGAAAGAGCACTCTTGGGATTCGACTGGAGTTCAGGATTTAGTTCGGAAGCTCGAGGCCCCAGCAAAGGTACTCAGCAGCATTCCAGAGTGGGTGACTTTTAAGCAAAGCTTTCAGCTGCGCGCCGCCGTCTCCCACGTGGAGCTGCAAGGCGCTTTGGCGGCCGCGCGGGCCATTGCAGATGCGGGGGAGTCGAGCGCCAGGACGAAGAAGACTCAGCAGTGGAGGCAATGGGTGGATCAGAATCTCAAGCAAGGAGGAGGAGGAGTGTTTCGGTGGACGAAGGAGCCTCAGGGATGGGTCCCTGATGGGGCTGGTCTGGACGGGGCCCCAGCGGGGCCTGTCGACACGCTGGAGGCCCTCTTGGAAGAATGGAAGCACATGTGGCGTGAAGGTGCACCATCCAGGTTGAGAGCCCAGGACCTGAACGTGCCGCTCGGGGAGCCCCCCCCCCTGCGCCCGCTGTGTCAGAGGTTCAAGAGGCCCTTCAGAAGTTCAAGAAGAACACGGCGATAGGGATATACGGCTGGAACCCAGGGAACTTGGGACAACTGAGTGATCAAGGTCTGGCTGTTTTCGCTGAGTTCTTATCCTTTGTGGAAACGTATCTAATGATTCCAGAGCAGTGTCACGTGGCGTTCATCGCCTTTTTTGAAGAAGCCCGACGGCGGGTGCCGTCCGATCGGCATCTTGGCCACGTGCGCGCGGCTGCTCGGTCGCATTCGGCACTCGGAGGCCAAGAAGTGGGAGCGCGAGCACCACCCTGAGTGCGTATATGGCTCCAACGGCAAGTCTTGCGAACAGTCAGTTTGGAAGCAGGCGGCCCAAGCAGAGGCGGCCAACGCTATCGGGTTTTTTTTCAGGTTCAGCGTTGATAGATCTTGAGAAGGCTTACGAAAAAATCCACATGAAGTGTTTTGGGCCGCCTGCCAGAAGCATCAGTTTAGCCTTCGACGTGTTCGCCTGCTGATAATGGTATATGGAGGGCCGAGGATGATTAAGATCCGAGAGGTGGTTTCGAGTATCTTCACGATCGCTTGTTCGATTATAGCAGGCTGTTCGTTCGCTACGACGATGTTGCGTGTTGTATTGTATGACTCGCTTGTGTACATGCAGAAATACTGGCCATCACTACCCCTGTATGTAATGGTAGACGATATCACGGCCTCGGCGCTCGGATCGGAGAAGTTCGTCAGAGAGCCCCTGTCTAGAGCTCTCCCAGCACATTGCAAGCGACTGCGCAAGATGGAGTGTTCAGTGTCTAGGAAGAAGTGCCAGATCGTCGCGTCGCCCAGCAAGTTGGCGCAGGATCTCGGCGCCAACCTCAGGAGTTTAAATTTCAAGGTGTGCCCGAGCGTCAAGAACCTCGGGCACGATTTCAGCCAGCAGGTAAGGAAAGGTAAGAGAGTTCTGAAAGGCCGCGTGAATAACCTCCGCAAGAGATCCCATCGGTTCCGTGCTCTCCGACACCACAGGCGAGGGCTCTCAAGAGTGTTCCGAGCGGGTGGCCTCGCTTCGGCCTCGTATGGGGTCAGGGTATGTGGCATGAATGATACAGATCTCTCTAACCTCCGAGCGGTGTCGGCCGTCGCCCTCTTTGGCAAGGCCAAGGGTAGGTCCAGGGCGGTGCAGTACTTGTTGCACGACCCGCCCGACCTCGACCCAGCGCACCTGATAAACACCCTACCCCTCACGACGTGGCTTCAGGCTCTCCATGAAGGTTGGGCTCCTCAGGGCGTTACGCAGACTATGTTTGAGGCCGGCTTGTCCAAGACCAGTCTGGGATGGGCTACCGTGTGTGGCCCAGGGGGAGCTGTTGCATTGACTTTGCGTTGCCTTGGGTGGCCAATCAAGTCTTCAAGCTTTGGGGGGATCCTCAAGGGCTCGAGGTGGACCTCGAGAAGGTTAGTATCAAGACCCTCAAAGCGCTAATCCACAGGGGCCTCAAAAGGCACCAGGAGCTGCAAGCGGCTAAACACATGGGCTGGAATGGGGCCCCCTTCTTGGACCCGATCAAGGCAGAGCTGCAGGTTCTTCGGGCCAATGGCCAATCAGTATCAGCAGACCTCGTTTCAATACACATGTCGGGTGGATTGTGGACGCAGTCCAAGCTCTTCGAAGAGCGGCATTCCTTGTCGTCCGCCTGCAGGTGGAGCGGGCACCCTTCAGGCTCGATATCTCACAGATTTTACGGCTGCGACGGCTTAGAGGCATGGCGTCGCGATCAGGGCTATGATGAGGTCGTGTCGGTCGGTCGGGAGTTCCCAGGCAACTGCTTAGTCGACTTTGGGGTCACAGACAATATGAGAGACGCCATGCCTCCGCCCTTGCAAGATCACGAATGCCCTCAGCGCGGTCTCCTAGGATGCGGCTACCTCGGCGAAGAGATCTTTATAGACGGCTCGGGGGTCAATCCAGATGCGGCGTGGATGACGAGGGCAGGATGGGCGGTCGTATCTCTCAAGCACGACAGCGAGCAAGTTTCATCGGTGGCCTACGGGCCAGTGCCACGGCCTGTGCAGAGCGCGGGCTTGGCAGAGCATTACGCGTTCTACGTGGCATTGTGTCTCATGGGGCCCAGGGCGACCATTATCACGGACCACAAGAACCTCCTGATAGGTCTCCAGAAGGGCACCGAGAAGATGTGTAGAGCTTCAGAACCGTATTGGGAAGTCTGGCGACTTATATTCTGGAAATTGAATGACGTGGGGTCAGAAAATGTGAATCTTC
Source organism: Prorocentrum cordatum (assembly GCA_963575745.1). Lineage (NCBI taxonomy): Eukaryota > Dinophyceae > Prorocentrales > Prorocentraceae > Prorocentrum > Prorocentrum cordatum. The sequence continues at coordinate 40,023 of CAUYUJ010003817.1, read as the reverse complement.
AGTGGATGCCGTCACATAAAAGCAGAACGTGGCTCAAGAATCACGATTTCTCTGACTCCTGGTACCCTGGAAATTGGCAGGCTGATAAGTATGCGAGGTTGGGGGCTCTTGAGCATCCAGTAGTTCCCCAGCTGGATCAAAGGATTCAGGCGGCCAAAAACTTCGGTCGGCAATTCGCGAGGCTCCTGGCAGGCACTCTGAGGCGCCTTAGTACTTTAGGTTTTCCAGATGTGGATAAGGTCCCGAGGGCTACAAAGGTCCCCAGGCAGACCCAGGTTAGGTGATGAACCCTTGTGCGTGCTAAAACTCACCACGGGGGATTGAGGCCACCTGCTTCACAACGCTGATGGCAGGTGGGGTTGCAGAATTTGTGGAGTGAATGCGGCTCGTCGTAGTGCAATCACCAAGAATGAGTGTCCTGGCAAGCCGAGGGTGCTGGCGCGGACGCACGAGTCGCATCGTATGTGGGTGCTTGGCTCGGATTTGTATTTCTGCATGCAGTGCGGTGGCCACGCGCGGAAGCAGGTCAAGGACTTGGCCGCGCGCTGCCACCGCTTTGCTGGGACAGGGAAGGTAGGGGCTTTGAAGTTCATGCGCCAGGGCATGGATCCCACATCCAAGGTGTTTGTGGGGCGCCCCTTCCCTGTCCACTAATCTTCCCCCATCGGGCCAGTCTTTCAATGAGGGGTTGCGTCCGCAGAGGCTCCAGAGGAGGAGGAGGAGGAGGAGGGGGAGGAAGATCAGGAGGTCGAAGAGGGGGAATCGGAGGGGGAAGAGGAGGAGGGACATTGTTCGTGTAATCTTATCTTGTTTTCTGATTCTCTGGCTCGGGAAGGGATGCTGAGGACGAGGAGGGAAAGGGGAGCGCAGGATGAAGAGGGCTCGAGAGGAGGAAGGAGGTGAAGTAGGTAAAGGAACACAAGGAGGGACACACCGAAGAGCGGGGAAGACAGGGAGGAGGAGGAGAAGGAGGAGGAAGAGGAGGAGGAGGAGGTGAAGAAACAGGGATGTATTTCAGGAAGACGCCGACGAGGAAAAGGATGAGTATAAGTTTATGGAAAGAGGGAGAACGGGAGGAGGAGGGGAAGGGGACTGCAGTTGACCTGGGATGATGGCGGCGATGACGCTGATGATGATGATGACGATAACTATGCCAACGACGACGCCGACGACGACCAACTAGATGTTGATAGTGCGGATGATGATGTTGACAAGTACGATGACGATGATGGCGATGGTCATCACGATGCTGACAATATTGGTGACAATGCTGATTGCTGTAATGGTGAAGGTGACCATGACGATGACGATGAAGATGACGGGGATGAGGATGACAATGCGCGCGATGGTTCTAGTAGTAAGGATGGGCAACCTTCCCAAGGGTACCTTGCATCCTTGCCCCTTCGGCCCATCCTTGGCGACCTTTGGCGAACTTCGCTCGAAAAAACGCCAGTTTGGCCCTCCAAGGCCCTTGCATCCTTCCCGCGCATCCTCATGACACGTGCCGACTGGTAGCGGATTCACCGGCACCCCTTTTCGCCCACCCCGACCCGTGCTGGGGCGGGCGGCGCGTGGTATGGCTCGGGCACGTGTGCGCCCTGCGGGTGCGCGGAGACTGGGCTGTGTACGTGTCGGGTGCTGCCAAAGAGCGCCCTGGCCCAAGGTGCCCCCAGGACTTCCTCCTCCTCCTCCTCCTCCTCCTCCTCCTCCTCCTCCTCCTCCTCCTCCTCTCCTCCTCTCCTCGCCTCCTCCTCCTCCTCTCTCCTCCTCATCCTCATCCTCCTCCTCATCCTCCTTCTCCTCCTTCCTCCTCATCCTCCTCCTCCTCCTCCTCCTCCTCCTCCTCCGCCTCCTCCTCCGTCCTCCTCCTCCTCCTCCTCCTCCTCCCCCTCCCTCCTCCTATTCCTCCTCCTATTCCTCCTCCTCCTCCTCCTCCTCCTCCTCCTCCTCCGCCTCCTCGCCTCCTCCTCCTTCCTCCTCCTCCTCCTCCTCCTCCTTTTCCTCCTCCTCCTCCTCCTCCTCCTCCTCCTCCTCCTCCTCCTCCTCCTCCTGCGCGCACTGATGCAATGGAACAGCAGACGCCCTAGGCGCGCTAAACAGCGTCAAAGGAAGAGGAGGCGGGCGGGGGCAGGCCGGCGGGCGCGCCTGGCCAGCCGCCCACAGGCGCCGCAGCGGCGCGTCCATACTCTCTGAGGGGGGAAGCAGCAGCAGGAGGCTCGACCGCAGGGAGGAGGGGAGAGAGGGACGGACAGGATGGCCGTGAGACGAGAACATTTTCGGCGCAGCGACGCCGCCCGCTGGCCCCTGTTACGGGCGGGAGGCTGACCCCAGCTCCAGAGTCATCCGAACCACACTCGCTGCGGACCCCAAACAGGCCGCCGTGCGGCAGGGTGGGAGGAGCGGTGGGCGACGAGGCGGAGACAAGCGGCGCACAAGCGAAGGGCGTGCAAACACTGCTGGGGTGAGGCGAGACCGCCAGACACCCAACGGGCCCGACAGGCCACAGCTCAGGTCCAGGCAGAGCGAAAGCGGCGACAGTCGCAGGGGCACTCAGAGGGCCAAGGTCGGGGTCCACGCGAGAATCAAGAGGGGCCTCAAGCGGAGCGCCTCGCGCTCTATCCACGGCATGAGCCTGAATCCGATGGTAGAGCGTCGGTGAGCACGGAGCGGTCGCCGACGGCATTGACGCTGGGGTCTGGGTGAATGTGGCTGCCATCTGGGATGTCGCCGACCGCATCTGTGATCTCGACGTCGCAATCTGCGGAGTCGTCGACAAGATCCATCCCCGTCTCGAACGCACAGCAACCCTGGACGGCACAGGCTCAGAGACTCTCACCTCGCAATTCATTCGAGCCTGAGGCAATGGGCTCGAGGAGCACCCATGCACCAGACTTTGCGTTCTAACACCTCCGAATCCAGGTCGAACAAGATGTGGAGTACAGAGCGTCAATCGAGACAGACCCTCGCAACGTACTCCAGACGCCTGATCCGACGGGCTCGAGGAGCACCCGCCGTCAGGACTTTGCGTTCTGACATCTCCACGTCTATGCCGAATAGGGTGGGGAGTACATTGCGCCAATCGAGACAGGCCCTCGCAACTTACTCCAGTTGCCTGAACGGACGGGCTCGAGGAGCACCCGCCGTCAGGACTTTGCGCTCTAACACTTGCTGTCATCGGATGAGACCAGTCGCCGTCGTACAGGGCGTGCAGGGGGCCAACGCGCTCGGGGGTCGCCACCGCCGTCGTGGGAGTGCCAGGGGACACCGACGGAGTGCACGGGCATAGGTCGAATGACACCAACTCATCATCGTCAGCTTCAGTATCACATGGTTCAGGGACCAGACGCGGCGTCAGGCCTGGGCTGTCACCCGCATCCATACGAAACTCACGCCCTTCATCGCCAGGACCAGGGTCAACGAGGTCATCATAGCGTTCGCCACTGCTGAACGAGCCCGAGGGCGAGGAAGTCGAGGTCGACGCAGAGGAGGATGAGGAAGACGAACCAGCGCGCCTCCGTCGTGCACGAAAGCGTGTGTGCCACAGCGGCGGCGCATCATCAGCAAGCGCAGTAGTGGCCGCCATCCGCATGCTCCTGATCCCAGCCAGCGCAGCACTAAACGCGTTTTGTTCCGAGATCGGCCAGTCAGGAATCAGGCGGACTGTGTTGTACATGCTCACGGCGGCAGCGAGGAACCCATAGGCCGAAGTCGATGGCGTCGCGAGACCCCACCTGTCCGCAAGCTCCATCGGGAAGCCATGTCCCAGGGCGCGGCGCAGAGCAGCACGCATGCGCACACATCGCGAGTAGTGGATGAGAGAGTCGGCACAGTTGTGGCAGCCAAAAGCGCACCCCCGCTCCCCCGCGGGATGGAGGATGCGCGAAGAGGTCGGCCAGCCATCGCACCACGTCCTCAACGTCGCCCAGGCCCAGGGGCAAGGGCACTGGCTGAGTGTGGCTGAGATCCGAGGCCAATCGAGCTGGTCAAGTAGAGCACCATGTCGTCGGAAGAATAACTTCTGGAGCCGCATGCGCAGAAAATCACGAAGTGGTGCAGCCCGCGCTGCGAGATCACGAAGTGCCCGATGGACGGCCCACTGGGGCCGTGCCCGAGTGCCAGGCGGGACATCCGCTGCGGCAGCAAGGGCGCTGCGGGCGCAGGGCAAAAACTCGGCCCACGGTCCCGCAGGGGCGGGACCACACAGTGCCTGCGCTAGGTTCTCGACAATGGATGGGCTCCTCCAGAAGCCAGGGTAGGGTGCACCAGTGCCGACCATGTCCAGCGTCCTGGAGTCGGCCAGTGCGTCAACGTGTGCTCGCATGCCGTCCAGTAGCTGTCGGTGTTCAGGATAGGTGTGGGCGGCGGAGCGCATCAAGGTGGCAAGGTTGAGGTGGGCCCAGCGCTGCACCCGAGGTCCTTGCCATAGGTCAAGCTGCACCCATGCATTCAGCGGGAAGGTGCCCAGGGCCACACGATAGATTTGTGCCAGCACACCCAGCTCACAGGCTAGCACTGCTCTCGGCATCCAAAAGAACTGACTGACATACGAGAGTGTGGTGATAATACGTGCATTATAGATAATACGTGGTGAATCCTCCTCCTCCTCCTCCTCCTCCTCCTCGTCCTCCTGCTCCTCCTCCCTCCTCCTCCTCCTCCTCCTCCTCGTCCTCCTCCTCCTCCTCCTCCTCCTCCTCCTCCTCCTCTTCCCCCCCTCCTCCATGGAGGCCCCCACGGCCTCCAGAGCACCCCATCACGAGGCCCCAGGGGGCCCTGGACGCTCCAAAGTGGGGCGAGCAGCTGGGGGCACCTCGGGACAGGGGCACCTCCAGCAATCCCCGAACGTGGGGCCTCACTGGTACTGCACCGTGGTCCTGCTCGGCGTCGTCCTGGCCGCGGGGCTCTGCTTCTCCTTCGGGGTCGCGCCTCGGGCGCACTGGCTGCACGTGGTGGGCGGGCTTATCTCGGAAGAGGGCTGGTTGAGAGAACGGCCGCTCTCCCGCCCAGCCCACACCCGCTCCAAGACGCGTCCCGGGGCCCATCCCGCCCCAGTCTCCGAAGGGGGGGCAGGGAAGGGGAGGGAGCAGAAGACAGGGTAAGGAGGAGGAGAAGGAGGAAGAGGAGGAGGAGGAGGAGGAGGAGGAAGAGGAGGAGGAGGAGGCGAACAAGGAGGAGGAAGAGAACAAAGAGGAGGAGGAGGACGAGACGGAAGAGGAGGAGGAGGAGGAGGAGGAGGAAGAGGAGGAGGAGGAGGAGAAGGAGGAGGAGGAGAAGAAGATACGACTACGACTACGACTACGACTACGACTACTGCTACTACTACTACTACTACTACTACTACTACTACTACTACTACTACTACTACTACTACTACTACTACTACTACTACGACTACGACTACTCTACTACTACTACTACTACTACTATACTACTACTACTACTACTACTACTACTACTACTACTACTACTACTACTACTACTACTAACTACTACAACTACTACTACTACTACTACTACTACTACTACTACTACTACTACTACTACTACTACTACTACTACTACTACTACTACTACTACTACTACTACTACTACTACTACTAACTACTACTACTACTACTACTACTACTACTACTACTACTACTACTGACTGCTACTGCTCTACTGACTACTACTACTTACTACTACTACTACTACTATCTACTTTTTACTACTACTACTACTATACTACTACTACTTGACTCTACTGCACTACTACTACTACTACTACTACATACTGCTACTACTACTACTACCACCACGGCTGCTACTACTACTACTGCTACTGCTACTGCTACTGCTATGCTACTACTGCTACTACTACTAACTACTACTACTATTACTACTTACACTCCACTACTACTACTACTGTACTACTACTACTGTCACTACTACTACTTACTACTACTACTACTACTATACTACTACTACTACTACTACTACTACTACTACTCCTGCTACTACTACTACTACTACTACTACTACTACTACGACTTCGACTACGACTACGACTACTACGACTACTACTACTACTACTACTACTACTACTAATAATAATAATATTAATAATAATGCCAGTATGAACAATAGTGCCATCACGAATAGTGCTAATACTAAGAATAAGAACAATATTAATAATACTCATAATAATAATATTAATAATAATAACAACAATAATGATAATGATAATAATAGTATTAATAATGACAACAACAATAATAATAGCAACAAAAACAATAATACTATTAGTATTATTAATATTAACTGCAATTAAGAGAAGAAGAATAGTAATACGAAGCATGGGAATAACAAACAGAAGACGAATACGAGGACGACACATAGTAATATTAATACGAATACTAATACGACTAATAATAATAATATGAAGACGAAACATACGAAATAAGAGTAATACGAATATGAAAAAAGAAACATATAATGAAAAAAGAAGGAAGAGTGACGAGAAGCCTTCGCGAGGACCCCCCGAAAGACGAACAAAGCGGCATGGAGGGCCGCCGTGGTCTCGACGGGCCCACCCTCCGATCGTCGCGACCGCGTGCACGTCGGAGGCCCTGCTGCGCTGCGCGCTCGCAGACCCGGGGATCCTGCATGATGGGCCTGTTTTCCACCACCACCACCACCACCACAACACAAGTTGGAGGGGAAGGGGGTCCTCCTCCCCCTCCTCTTCCTCCTCCGCCTCCTCCGCCGCCTCCTCCTCCTCCTCCACCGCCTTCTCCTCCTCCTCCTCCTCCTAATCCTCCTCCTCCTCCTCATCATCATCATAATCATCATCATCATCACCTTCATCATCATCATCAGCATCATCATCATCATCATCATCATCATCATCAGCAACATCCTACTATTTGTCCTCCTCTTCGTCCTCCTCATCCTCCTCCTCCTCCTAATCCTCCTCCTCCTCCTTTTTTATATTTTTGCCGTTGCCATTTTTGGCTCAAGATGCACAGTCCCCCAGAGGAACAAGTGGATACCGCTAGTCCGCGGCTGACAAGACCCTTTGTGGTCTGGCAGAAATTCTTCTTCGCACCGACGCTTGCGCCCACGGGTAAACGGAGGCCTTTCCCGTTCTTGTGCGTGCGAACGTCTCAGTCGACCCCATGGGGCCTGCTGCCTGCGATCGCCCTCATCCTCCTGTTCATCGCATGGACTCCGCGGCAGAAGCAGACACAGATGTTGCATCGATCGGTGGAGGCAGCTCCTCTGACGAACAGCGTCGCTCAGCGTCACGCAGCGGTGGCAGCCGCGGTGCTCGTCGTGCTGCTCGCGCCCGCCACTCTGCCAATGGCTCCACTGGTGCTGATCTCCCTCGCCGCCCTCGACGCGCTGGCCGCCATCGGGGCGCAGGAGGAGACGCTCCACCTCCTTCAGGTGCCGCTGCCTCGCATCGTGACCATGACCCTGCCGCCCTTGGCCCCACTACGGGTGTGGCACAGCGCAGTACCGACCACGATGGACCACCTCACCATTTGGATCCTGAGCAGTGTGTTCGCTTGGCGGCGGAGCTCGAGATGGCCCCCACGTTCCCCTCGCAAGAGGTGCCCCCCACGCCCCCTGCCGCCACCCGCAGTGCCCCACACACGCCCTTCGACCCGTGGGCCGCTGCTGTGGCGGTGGGGGGGGCACCTCGTCGCAGCGCTGCTGCTGATGGTGCTGCTGCTTGGGCGGAGGAGGAGGGACAAGCCGCATTCACTCGTGCCTTCTATCACGCAGACATTGCTGCCCGTTTCACACAACTACGAAGTGAATATGGTAACGTCGTCCCCACGGCCATCACGAGTTCTGTGCAGCAATCGAATGCTCCGATCCTGGCTGCCCTCAATACTCTCCAGCGACAGCTCTCGACGCAGCACACGGACATTGACCAGCATGTCATGGTCTCTGTCCGCCCGCAGTTCGACGTCTCCAGCACCAGTTCCAGGAGCAGCAGGGTGCCCTCAGCCGCCGTGTCGACCACACCGAGCGTGACATCGAGTCACATGCCGCGAAGCTGGATGACCTCCAACAGCAGATCCAGGCGCTTCGCCAGCAGACTGGGATCGACAAGCAGCTGCCGTCTCGCCCTCCTGCACCACCTGGCTTCGATAGGGAGATCGACCCCACACAGGTCATTGTCGTCGCAAACAAGCTCGTGGGCATCGCTGGGGTTCGAGACGTTGTCAATAACTTCATGGGTGAGCTCAACTTCTCCGAGGGCGACACATATTCGATCAAAGCGCTCACCCCTTTGCCGTCTAAAAAGTTCGCGATCTCCTTCTCAGGACCGATCGGCCTCGCCTCTTGCCGCGTTCAGAAAGCATTGGGCAACCTCAAAGTGGATGGGTCCTGGCGTGAATTTCATTGCCCTGTCCAGGGTGCGGAGGCTGCGCGGATGCACTTTGGTCCAGACAAATCCCCGAAGCAAGTTCGTGGTGAGATGCAGCTCAGGAAGGTCCGCTCCTCGCTCTTGGAGGCAGACCCACAGAGGCGGTGGTTTGTCGACCGCGAGCGGGGGGTCCTCAAGTCTGACTACACGGACGTCCTCCGCCTCATCCCGCGCCCTGGTGATGAGCCACCAGAGATCTCGTGGAGCGACGTGGGTATTCGTGCTCTCGGGCTGGACAAGCGCGAGCTCCAAAGTGTCATCCGCTGTGTCACTTCTGCCCCAACAGCTACGCAGCGGTGTCTATAGCAAAATTACGGAGATGATTGTGCTCCCAGTGGGGCAGGTCGGCGGAGAGGTCACAGCCAGCCTCCAATTCTTGACATGGAATGCACGCGCCCTCCTTCGAGCTGGCGGTGCGAAGGCCCCGTCTAAATTGAAGTACTTGCAGCGTCTGCAACCTGGACGTGCTATCATTGCTCTCCAGGAAGTACATGCTGATCGTATCGAGCTGAATGACTTTATCGCCAGGGTCTCCGCCACCGCCGTCGCCCATAGCAGTTTCTGCGAAGATGATGATGGTGATCTGGTCCGTGGCGCTGGAGGGGTTGCTGTCATTCTACCACCTCTCTCTTCTTCGTCTGTCAGTAGTTGTGCGATGCCTCTCATCAAAGGCAGGGTGCCCCGCGTGGACGCGGTGCTCGGGGCGACACAACTGGTGATATGCATGTAATGTGCACAACCACGGCTTGACCAAGGGTGATGTACAACTCGTCTGTGAGCAGATCCTTTGTGCGCTGCGTCTTGCCGCTGGTAATCCCGTGTCGTACTTTGTGGTCGTGTTGGGTGACCTCAATTACAGCTACGACTCTTCTCTCATCTTTCACCGTCCGAGTGGCGCGCAGCCGCGGCATTGTCACGATCACAAGGTACACGCACCACTTTGGGCCGCTGCCTTGGGTAGGATGATGGAAGTGAGCTCCGAAGCTGCGACGCACTTCTGAAAGTTTACCAACTCCGTCAACATCATCGACCGCTTCTTCTGCTCGGCCACAGGTTGGATGATGTGCCAACTTATGACTGACGTCACCACGGTCGACAGTCCCGAGCTCCTCAGCTCCAAGGGCGTCTCCGACCATGCTGCTCTTTCCGTTCGTCTTCGGCTTCGCGGTGCCGGGCCGGCCGCTGATAGACCGATCCCGAAGCACATATTCACCTCCCTGCCGTTCCAGCGTCGGCCCCAGGGCGCGCTTGCTGACGGGGAGGACGACTTGCTGCAGTGGGGCCCACATATCGCCACTGAGCATTACAAATACATGATGAAAGAGGCCGCACGAGAGGCTCGCAACATCCTCTTCCTCACCGCCCCCGATCTTCCTGGTACGTTACAGCTGGCGACGCGTGGGATTGCCCGAGCAGTGCGGCGGCAGGGCGCAGGTCTCGCCTCCAAGCTCATCGAGACCTCCCAGTACGCCGCCGACGCGCTGGTCATCGAGGGCGCCGAGGTCTCGCTGCGCCACGCCCCGACCTTCGAACAGTGGGCCGATGGGGTTCATCGGCTAGTCTGTGAAAAAAGAGATTGCTGCAGCTGCCTCTGCTCGGGCCCCCGAAGGGTCATCGTCGGCATGGAAGCCTAGTTCGGCCACGCTTCTGAGAGCTCTCGAGAGGAAAGCCTCCATTTGGGCCCCCTTCTCTACGCGGCTTGTCCTGTCGGCGATCATCGCACCTGAGGGCCCCGTTACGGGCGCCCACGAGCGCACCGCGGCCCTCGAGGCCTACTGGAAACCTGTCTTCTCCAGGAAAGTGCCCCAGCCTGACCTGACCCAGAAGTGCCTCGATAGGTCCCTCACCTAGGCCTCCGACATCGCGATTCAGAGTCCGATGACCCATATGTTCAGGAAGGTCCCTCAGCGAGCGCGACATTCTGCCCCTGGAGTGGATGGCCTACCATATGCGGCCTGGCTCGCGTGCGACTTCGGGGATTCGGGGCCCAGCACCTAGCCAGGATGTTCGGCTGGCTCTGCCAGGGCCAATCTCTGTTCGCCTCCGCCAGCGTCACCCTCCAGGCCTTCGTCCCGAAAGGCTCCGATGCAGGTGATCAGCCATCGGGGACTTGCTCTCGCGCTCCCGACAAAATCCGCGTCTTGGGGTTGAGGAATACGGACGTCAAAATCCTGAGCTCGGTCATGCATCGGATCTTGGAGCCTGTGGTGCAGGCGGTGGCCCCCGCTTCCCAACGCGGCTTTATTCGTGGGCGTAACTTTTGTCACAACGTTTTAGAGCTGGACGTACATGCCCGCCTCGCCTCCCTGCATCCCCTCGCCGAACGTCGATCACCCATCCTCGTCGGCTTCGATTGCGGGCAAGCCTTCCCGAGCCTGTCCCAGTTCTTCCTGCTCCAGCTCTTTGGGTCCTTGGGCCTCCCTGTGGAGGTCTTAGCATTTGTTACGTGGATGCATGCGGTTGTTGAAGGGGTGGTTAATGATGGGCGGCAATACGCGACTATCTTCTGGATCCGTTCGGGCATCATCCAAGGGTGTGGGCTCTCGGGATCTCTGTGCGCCTTCGCCGCCTCCCCGATGCTTGCCGATTTAGAACGCAACGTGGAAAGCCGTTCCCTGGGGATATGTCGTGCGTGTGCGGATGACCTTGGCGCTGTCCTCTATGAGATGGCCTCATTACGGATTATGGTTCGGGTCCTTGGGGTCATGGAGAAGCTGGCGGGCCTCAAGATTAAGATCAGCAGGTGCACCCTGGTCCCCCTCGTTGCCAACATGACTGACACCCTGAGGACCATGACTAAGACGCAGCTCGCCTCGATCGCTGGGGCTTGGGCTGACTTTACCATCGAGGGTTGGCTCCTTTATCTTGGGATGATCTTGGGTCCTGATGCCACGGTGGAGCTTAACTGGGACGGCCCCCTCCAGAAAGCCCGATCTCGGGCTCGGATGTTGGGCCGTGGGGTTGCGTCGGTCAGCGCCAACTGCATCCTTTATCGCACTCGGGTCTACCCTTGCCTCGCTTATGTTGCCCAGTTCCTCCCCATGCCTGGCTGGTTCTTGCCCATCGAGCGTGGTGCGCTTTCGTGCTCCCCTGGGTATATTCTCTAACGGGGCGATCCTGGAACTACCGGCCTGGGGAGGGCCCCTGATCCCATCCTGGTCTGCTCAAGCAACAGCTGCTCACCTCCGTGCTGCCATTCACACATTCCAGGGCTATGAAGCGCACTTGTGCGCTCTCCGACAGACAGCGGCGACATGGCACCAGGAGGTTCTGGATGGGAAATTTGACGAGGTTGCTCTCGGCTCCCTGGATCGCTCGCGCGTGTGCCCCGCTTTCTGGCGCTCTCCTGCGTTTCCTGAGCATCTCGGACATATCCAGATGTACTCTCAGGAGCCCCTTCGGGTGGATGCCCGCTCAGCTATCCAGGAGGAGAGCATGGTCTCCTCGCGTCGTCCGCGGCTTCAGCGGGCTGCGGCTCGCTCTCTCGGGCGAGCGATGTGTGCACACAGACCGCTTCAAGCTATGCTTATCCGCAACCTCACCCCGCTCTTTGTTGGCTACCGTCCCTTTCTGGATCAGATTCATTGGTCGGCTATCCAAGAACTCCTTCGGATGGCCCCTCAGAGTTGGGCCATGTCTGCGTTGCGCACCTGGGGAAATGGGCGGTTGACCTCATATCGTATTATTCACCCCCTTGGGAAGCTCAAGTGCAGATTCGGGTGTCAAAGGCCTGACAGACTACAACATTATGCACGGCGCCCGATCCTATATAATGCGATTTGCCGTGGTATGCAGCGTCCGATGCCTAGACCTCTCGCTAAGCGTTGGTGTCTCACTCTCCCGCACCCTGATCATCTTGAGAACATGTATGCCATGTACCAGACGCACAATCTTGCGCGCCAGGGCACACTTGTCTCTACGCCAGTGCAGCTGCGTGGATATGTGAATGCTGCGATCCGAGACTCGCTCGACCCTCCGACCGTTTGCGACGATGGGAGCCCCCGCCCGCGGTCCAGGCCTTGCGGCACCTGCAACCTCAGGCTGAGGTGCGACCCTCCTCGCCGTCCTCGTCGTCAGATGCCAGCATGACCTCTGACTCCTCTGATCCCCCGTCTGATGGCCCCCATCCTGCTCCCTGGCCGCTGACGCCCCGTCGCTCCCCGACAGCAGTATCTGGCAGCATTTTGGCTCTTGCCCAGGGTGTGCGTTCAGGTGAAGCTGCCCTCCCACACGCTTACGTTCGGCCGTCAGCATGTGGCAGCCCGATTGGGCCCTCGGCATCGACCGTGTCAACGTCGCAGCCTTCTCCAACGCCCACGTGCACACCACAGAGGGCGACTCCTGGATCCTCGATTGCGTGCCCGTCGTCGATTCCGTGCGAAGTTTCGGTGACGCCGCCCTCGCCAATTTCATCGTCGCCTCCAATTTCGCGCAGGGCTTCGGCGACGCCGACTCCACCAGTGGCGTGGACGACGGGTTGTTCAGCGCCCTCGTCGCCTCCTCTCGGCGTTAGATCGCAAGTCCCGATGTCGCGTTCGGTCTCACCGTCGCCTGTTGTCGGATGCTTCGACTCCCCCCTGTGGGGCATGGCGTTAGAGCGCAAGTCCCGTTGTCGTATTCGGGCAGCACGTCGCCACGTCTCGGATTTGTCGGAAGTGATCTCCACGCTGTTGGCGTTAGAACGCAAGTCCCGATGTCGTGTTCGGGCTCGCCGTCGCCACCTGCGCTTTGCCGAGGCTCTGGACTGGTGTCCGACGGCGTTAGATCGCACGTCCCGTAGCCGTGTTCGGGCTCGCCGTCGCCACCTGCCGGTCGGAATCTTGCGACGGCCGCGCCCCCCCACGGGTGGACTTCGATTTCGCTGGCTACTCCGACAGCGCTCTCAGCGACGATTGCCCCGCCGACCTCGGTTGAACGAACTGATGCCCTCCTGTGGTGTCCTGCTTTCTCGCCCCCGCCCTCCGATCCGTGGGCCCTGCCGTCGCCTCCTCCTCTGCGCCCGTCACTTCGCCCCCCCCCGCTCCGCCCACGTACATGGCGTCATCGATTGCCACGCCAGTGATTTCTCCTGCTGCCGATCGCCTCCCCAGCACTGTATCCGTCAATGTGCGTCGCAACTCCAGCTTGCAGATTTTGTCGACTGTGCCGCGGGGCCTGCTTCCTGCACCCCGCGCGGCGCCCTGGTCGCCCGCCAGTCATCAGCATCGGCTTTTCTCTACCTGTCCGTCTCTCTTGAGCGCTGCTCCTGCCTTCGCCTCTGCTGCTTCCCCCTCGCTCCCCCCCCTCCCTGCTCGGATTGAAATAGCGGCCCCTGTCATCGGCGCCGCCGAGCACGAGCTGCATGTCTTCGAGGCACCGCCGCCTGCGGCGCCAGGTCGGGCCAGAGGGTAGGCCAGACTGGGACCCTCCTTCTACGCTCGTCTCATTTTTTCTTTTTTCTCCTTTTACTCCTCCTCCTCCTCCTCCTCCTCCTCCTCCTCCTCCTCCTCCTCCTCTTCCTCTTCCTCTTCCTCCTCCTCCTCTTCCTCCTCCTCCTCCTCCTCCTCCTCCTCCTCCTCCTCCTCCTCCTCCTTCCCCCCTCCAACGCACGGTGGTGGTGGTGGTGGAAAACAGGCCCATCACTGCAGGCGAGCCCCGACGGCCCCGGAGGGGCGCAGGAGGCGGTGCAGTTGCTGCCCGCTCCCGCTCCGGGCGAGCGGTGGTGCGCCGCGTGTCGCCTCACGCGGCCTCGGGGCGCCGCCCACTGCGAGTTCTGCCGCGTCTGCGTGGCAGGGTTCGACCACCACTG
>CAUYUJ010003817.1:2500-25716 GCA_963575745.1 Prorocentrum cordatum | reverse complement strand
CTCCTCCTCCTGCTCCTCCTCCTCCTCCTCCTCCTCCTCCTTCTCATCCTCCTCCTCCTTCCCCTCCTCCTTTTCCTCCTCCTCCTCCACCTTTTCGTCCTCCGTAGCAGTTGTTCTCGAAATTATGAGTTCCTCAATGGGACAAGTGGGCTCTGCTGATTTGCGGTAACATTCACCCTTAGTCGAACCTGACCGGTGCCTCGCGCTGGTCCGCCCCATTGTCTGGCGTCCCGTCGCTGCGCTCTTGGCCATGGCTCTTTTTGCTGGCAGCGCTGGTGATGCTAAGATGCTAAGATGGCTGCAGCCCTCGACGATTTCAGCACCTGCACTTCTCAGGAGCACGCGCGCATCTGGGAAAGGTAAGGGTGGTGATTCACGTGGCGGTGGTGAAATGAAGCGTCCCCGTGTCTCGCGATCCAGGGGCAGTGCTGGAGCGGACGTCGACCCGGATCTCATTGTCGATGGCGAAGATGGAGTCGTTTCAGATGAACACCTCCGACAGCTGTGCCAAGAGGAGTTCACGAGGGTGAAGGTGGTCATTATGGCAGAGCTCACGGAATCCCCGTCTGTTGCGGTCGACGCGAAGCATCAGTTCTTGCTCGATTCCCTCGATGCGATGCGCGCGCAGGTGGTGGCCCAGGCCGCCGCCCTCGTACGTGGCTCGAATAAGGGACACTTACTTTTCAAAAGATGCTCGGTCGTTCCTTTGGTTTGCATGCGCTCCGCTACCTTATTGGTGGCGAGCCCCCCTGGTGTTCCTTCGGACTGCCTAGATTTATTTGGGGAAAAGGGGCTTTGTTCCTTATTTATCGTTCCTTGGGTCAGGCCGAATGCTGTACAGACTGTTGCCAGCATCGGCCGAGCCGAGGATCGATGGCGGTTCCCGTCGGCTTCAGGGCCCAAGTGGCTGCACGAGCTCGGCGCCTCCCGGTTCCCGACCGCCGATTTCGCCGATCAGCTTGTTGCCGTCGGTGCTCTTCGTGGTGAGCTCGAGGAGGTCACGAAGAGTCTCGTTAAGTCGGGCATGTCCCTCTACGGGAGGAATGTTCAAATGTAGTCAAAAATAATAGGGGGACGATTTGTTCTCTGTTTTTGACTATGTTTGAGCATTCTTGGAGTATGTTTTATTTTTCGTCCAAGATCCGCCTGTAGGGGGACATTTCCGACCTAAGCCTTGCATCTCGTCGACTGCTCCCTGCGAGCCTGTCCTTTCGGGCGACGAAATCCATAACTGCCTCCTGGCCAGGCCCATCCTGAACCCAGGAGCTGTGTATGCGCCCCCCTGGACGAGCCAGGGGGGCAAGGCGTATACACCGCTGCTGGCTTCACGATGTGCCTGGCCAGGGAGCGGTGGCTATGTATAGCTTTCATCGCCCTGCCCTCGTCGCCCGACCTAAGGCTTTCGCCGCGGCTCTTCTGCCCCGCATCAGAGTGCGTTTCTCTGCCCCTGTCCGTCGCACCCGAGCCCTGCTGTTGCCGCTGCTCCCCCGCTCGGTTGCAGGTTCACTCGTGCATCGGGCGCTCGGCTCTTCCGTTGCCCCCTGCTTCATCCATCGCCCCTGTCCCTTTTCACTTCTGCCACTCACTTCCGCTCGCCGTCGGCCGATCGTGGCCGCTCTGCGTTGAGTGTAACTAACAGCCGCTGCGCCCGTCGGCGACGTCTGCGAAGAAGCGCTAGACAGGCCAGGAGCGCCCGCCACCGGTCCGTCGCCCCGCCCCATGAGGCGAGGTGGATGGTAGGGTTGAGACGACCCCCCCTCGTACGCTCGTCTCCTCCTCGTCCTCCTCACCCTCACCTCTTCTCCCTCCTCCTCATCCTCCATTCTTTTTCCTTGTAAATAATTTCTCCATGTCGCATTCCGAGGCCAGTTTTTAGGGCGGACCGGGCGTTTCGCCTGAGACTTCTTCCCCATTGATGACCCTGAAGCTTAAACATTGGCAACAGCTTCACAGATGGAGGGCGGGTCGTTTTCAAAATGTGGCTCTCGCTTCAGCGCCGCGCACATTCCTCTTAACTGTTTGCAAGTGTTTGACAGATTGAGAGGGCGAGTTGTTTTCAACATGTGGTTCTCGCCTTAGCGCCGCGCGCATTCTTTTAAAAAATCTGCAAGAGCTCCACGGATTGAGGGCGAGTGGTTTGCAACATGTGGTTCTCGCCTTAGCGCCGCGCGCATTCGTTTTAAACAATTGCAAGAGTTTTGCGGATTGAGGGCGGTTCCTTTTCAACATGTGTTCTCGCTTTAGCGCCGCGCGCACTCGTCTTAATATATCGCAGGAGTTTCACGGAATCCCATGGTCAGCGTACCAGAATTTGTGTTTTGGACGGGTTCTGGTTTATGAGGGTGCCACAGTTATGTTGAATCACGGTGTTCAAGTCCCATGGCGTGATGGCACGACTCAGGATCGTCAAGACGCAGCAGTCAAGTTGATCCGTGACGTTGGAATACAGAGAAAATGTTTTGGCATGCCTCAGGGTCTTCAAGCCGTTGTCTTCCAACGAGGCAGTTGCCGCAGACAACATGAACCGTTGTAGGGGCCTATGAAGAGGGCGCTTGGAGGGAGGGTATATTTCAACATCGTTGATGACTCTTGGGTTTACACTGGTCCTCCTCCTCCTCCTCCTCCTCCTCCCCCTCCCTTCTTATTAGTATCTCCCTCCTCATATTCCTCCTCCTCCTTTTCCTTTTCCTTTTCCGCCTCATCGTCCTCGTCCTCCTCCTCCTCCTCCTCCTCCTGCTTCTCCTCTTCCTCTTCCTCCTCCTCCTCCTCCTCCTCCTGCTTCTCCTCCTCCTCCTCCTCCGCCTTCTCCTCCTCCTCCTCATGCTCCTCCTCTTCCTCCTTCTCCTCTTCCCCCTCCTCCTGTTCCTCTTCCTGGACCCTCAGTGTTCCTAGACAGGCAAATGCATCGGGGAGGGGAACCTCGCGGCATTTCACGCCTTCTTGTTCACGGCCTTCGGCTCGTTGGCCTACATCGCCATAGCGACAATGGCATCAGCTTGAGCCGCCCAGCCGTCTGGCGAAGGTCGGCGCAGAAATGCGAAACCATCCTGCCAGTGAGCTCATGCCTTTCTTGGTACTTCTGGTCCTCCTCCTCCTCCTCCTCCTCCTCTTTCTCCTCTTCCTCCTCCACCTTCTACCTCTTCCCCATCTTCCTCCTCATCCTCTTCTTTGTATCCCTCATGTTGCTGATCCTCCTCGCTCTTCCTTCACTTTTCACCCTACTGGTTTTGCTGCTGTTCTTCCTCGTCACTGTCGCCCTGCTGCTGGTCCACCTTTTAATCGTGCCGATGATCCTCCCCTCTTGCCCTTCCCCCCTGTCCCTCCACGAGCCCTGATCCTCGTCGTCGTCGACCTTCTGTTTATCTGCTTTCCCTGACCTTGCCGAGTCCAACGCTCCGCTGGTGGCAGTTCTCTGGCCACCATGCGGGTGCCGCATCGGGGGACTCATTCGAAAATTCGGGCGCAGGACTTGCCAGGCACAGATCACCGACTAGCCCGAGGCCCTGTGCCCCACCCGGCTCTGGCCATGTATGGCACCCTTTGGGGTGCTTGTCACCCAAGGCATTTTGGAGGACCGTTTTGTCGACAGCACCAGCACTTTGTCATAGTATGTTGGCGTTGCCCCCCCCCCCCCCCATAGGGGTACCGCGCGCATTCAGACATGTTGTAGTTGGCGGGCGCATCCTGGCCATGCCACCAGGCGGCGATGTATCAGGTTGTTGCTGTACTACGCGTTCGGTTCGTACGTGCGCCTGCAAGGGGGGCGCATTGTACCAGTATGTCCTTGTGTGTCCCATTGCTTGCGTCTTTGTTGAGGCGACTGCGGCAGGGATCTGCGAGATCTACGGCTGTGGCCGCAGTCGAGCACCACCAGCTGGTATTGTGCAGAGTCACAAGCACCTTTGTGCTGTTAGAGGGCGTACTCTGGGTGGAAGGCAGTGGGGGTCTTGAGCACGGGGGACGAAACCACTGTAGGGCAGGTTCGGGTCGTGTCGACGCGGCGGCGACTCCGCCGCGGCTGTTCAAGGTTGAACGCCGCCAGCGGCCTAGAATCGGCCAATGTGGAACGATCTGGCGATCGAAAAGCAGCCGATCTTTCATCGTTGAACGATCCACGCGATGGCAGAAACCAAGGCCGCAATTGTCGCGACACGAACCTGCCGTAGGCGCCCCACTCCTGATCCATGTTTCGCCCAACATTTCGCGCATCTATCTCGGCCTGTGGCCAACAGGTACTGCGTCCCTAGCCTGGCTCGGCTGACGCTCTGGGCAGCTTGCTGCACGGCCTTGCGTCGCTGGGCTGGATTGTACTACCCACTGGGGCGCACAAGGATTTAGACTATTGAATCACATGTGTCGCTGCTTTGAGCAAACAGCGTTAGACCTTCCAGGTCCCCTGATCCACAAGGTCGATCTGCCTGATCACAGCTGCTGGTATCTGCGCATGTTGCGCAATTAGGTCGGCGAGCTCGTCTGCCCGCTCGTTGAGACGAAACAGAAGGCCGCCCTGTGTCAGTTGGCGCTGACCCCTTGGGCGAATTGATCTTCAAGATCCTGAGGTTCCCTGGGCGAGCAGCCAACCAGGACCACAAGCGATGCCACAAAGTTGCATGACTAGTTGGTTCCTTGCCGGCTTCACACAACAAGTTGTTGATCTCATGAGCTGCATCTACGACTGCGTCTGGATCGCCAGACGTGCGCTCCGCCAGCAAGGTCGGTGCCGAAAGTTCACCGCGCGGCACGGACTGCCGAAAACCTGTCCAGGCCTCCCGAGCACACTCCCAGGGGGGCGCTCCTCACGAACCCGCGGGCGCCAGTGTGCCCCCCCGACTGCGGCGAGGTCGGCCCCTCGCCTGGAGCTCCGACGTCCTGACCTCGACCCCTTTCTGTCCGGGCGTAGAACTCGCTAGCGAGCGCAAGTTCAAAGACGGACGCTCGCCTTCGGCGGTGACGAGCACGACGCCGACGCCATTCCCTGCGCTTCCCCGGGGTCCCTACCGTGCCGCCTTCCCGAGGCAGCAGTGGCTCCTCGGGCTGGGCTGGCCAGGCTGCTGGCGGAGAGCCCCACCACCGGGCCACGAGCTCGCCGGAGCGCTGAGGGTTCTGCCCGGCCTCGCGTTCCTGCGCCTCGCCGAGAGTGCAGCCAACAGCCTGGCGCCACTGGCGCCACTTCGGCGGCTGGAGGAGGGAGGAAGAGGAGGAGGAGGAGGAGGAGGAGGAGGAGGAGGAGGAGGAGGAGGAGCAGGGAGGAGGAGCAGGGAGGAGGAGGGGAGGAGGAGGAGAGGGAGGAGGAGGCGAGGAGGAGGAGGAGGAGGAGGGAGCAGAGGAGCGGGGCCGCAGCCGCTGTGGCTCCCAGGGGTTTTCTGCTCTTCTAGAGAGGCCTGATATCGTAGAACCCCTCCCCGCCTCACAGCACCGTTACGTTGGAAACTTTTTCTTTGGGTCGGGCGATAACCCGGGTTATCGGGCTTGTCCCCCCTCCCCCCCCAGGATAACCTGACCTTGCCGGTTGTGCAGGTCCGCGGTCCTCCTCCTCCTCTTCCTCCTCCTCCTCCTCCTCCTCCTCCTCCTCCTCCTCCTCCTCCTCCTCCTCCTCCTCCTCCTCCTCCTCCTCCCCCCCCTGGGTCCCCGGGATAACCCGGGTTATCGCCGATTCAAAAAAACGGTCTCTTGCGTCTTCGGGTGACCTCGCTTGTCCCCAAAATTGGTGGCTTTTCTTGTGCCCGACGCGGGCTCGATGCGGCCTCGACGCGGATTTGGCGTGGATTCGATGCGAATTCGACGCGGATTCGACACGGATCCGACGAGTCCGACATGGATTCGACGCGGATTCGACGCGGACGGGGCCGCGACGGGACAGGCAAGGTTCCCCGAGGATGCAACATAAAGCATCGGGCAAGCTATCCCCATCCCTCGAAGAAGAGAAAAAACGCCACAAACATAAATTGTTGGCGATCCGCGCGGATTTCTTGGATCCGCGCTGGCCCCCCCCCCCCCCCCCCACACAGGGGCCTCCGTTGCAGCCCCTGGCGCGCTCCGCACGCCAGGGAGGAAGGGTCTAGCGCGGATCCAAGACATCCGCGCGGAGCGCCAAAAGTAATCGCTTCGCTCATTCCGCCGGCCCTCGAGCGCTCTATGGGGCCTCTTTGAAGCCTCTTGGGGGCCTCTTTGGGGCCTCCTAGGGGCCTCTTGGGGGCCCCTTGGGGGTCTCTTGGGGCTCCTCGGCGGCGTCTTGGGCTCCCCTGGGGCCTCTTGGAGGGCTCTTGGGGGCCCCTTGGGGCAGGAGGGGGGGTAGTCGATTGCAGCCACCCCCTCGGAGGCCACGATCCTCGTGAGGGGTGGCGAAAAATAGCCTCCCCCCTGGGGATCGCCCGGGGGTCAGCCGGGGATCGGCCGGGGTACTTTTCGTCTGGGGGCCCCCAGGGGCCGCCCCGCGCGCGCGAACTGGAAGTATTGTTAAGTAGCCACTGGAGACCTCAGCACGCCTCTGGCCCGTTGGGCCGGCGACTTCTTCTCGTCCGCCTCGGGCCAAGGCGTCTCTCCCTCACGCCGCCCCAGTCGGGGATGTGCCCCGCGAAGCCCAGAAGGGGCCGCCTCTATCCCGTATGCCATTAAGGAGTCTCCTCCCGAGGAGCCGGCCCGCGTTTCCTGGCCAGGTTGCCGCAAGGCCGGCCCAGTCTCTCGAGCACGTTCGCTCCTCGAACGTAGGCAAGAGAAATCGGCCCCGGCCTGCTTTCAGGAACCTCGGGAAAGCTGGCCAAGCTCTCTTGCACGAGAAAGTGTTCTGGATCACGCTTTCGGCCGTAGCAGGCGGGCAAATCGGCCAGCGGGGCCCCGGCCACGCCAGGTGTCGAGTGGGGGATCGACCACAGAACCGATTTACACCAACATGGATCTCCTCGTCGAATCTACGAAAGAGACATTGCATCTCTCGTGGATTCGATGTAAGAAATAATTCTGGGGTAAATCAATGTTGTAGGCGACAGGTGTCGGAAACAATTTAGCAACATTCACGAATAACACATGGTGTGAACTCCACCCCCTCCCCCCGAATGCAACGTTGGGCTCGGATCTCCCGAACTTGAGTGTCGGACCAGTCATGCGTGTACGTGCCAACTTGGAATTGCGGGGGGGAGGGGGGAGTGTTGCTCAATTTCTTCCCTCGACCGGATCCCCTACTCTCGGGCCGGACGAAGGGGGGGGATAGGGAAAGTGGGCGGGGGTACGAAATTTGCTGCATGCAGCTGGTTTCGGCCCCACCGAGGGGCCCACTCCTCGATACATGGCCGCCTCCGACGCCGGGAGGCGCTGGGAAAACCAGCTGCGTGAGCTGATTCTCACCCCCCCCCTTAGCTATCCCCCCCTTGCGCCCAGCCCGATACTCGACGTGGGGGCAGGGATCGCTTGCACGATGCGCTGCCTCACCCGCCCAGCCTGCTGGCCGGGGGGCTGGGCGCGCGGCGGGCGGCCGCCGCTCCGGCGGCCGCGGCGCCGCGATGTCTGCCGGCTACGGTTCATATGGCGGCAGGCCCCGGGGTGATCGAGGAGGCCGAGGAGGTCGAGGAAGATCGAGGAAGAGGAGGGGAAGACCGACGGGGAGGTCGAGGCAGGGAGGAGCTTCCTCGAGGCAGGGGAGATCGACAGGGAGGTCTCTCTCGAGGCAGGGAGGTCGAGGAATGTCGACGGGGAGATCGAGGCGAAGTCGAGGAGGCCGAGGAGCTCGAGGGGGGACCGAGGAGCTCGAGGCTCGGTGGGGGAGTCGAGGAAGGCGGGGAGCTGGCGCGGCTGGAGGGAGGAGGTCGAGAGGGTCCAGGGGCGAAGGTCCCGAGGGGGTCGACGAGGTCGAGGAGGCCGAGGAGGGCGAGGGGATCGAGGGTTCGGGGCTCGAGGGAGGCATTGGGAGGTCGAGGAGGGCGAGGCCTGCGCGAGGAAGTCGAAGGGGGTCCAGGGTCGACTGCTCGAGGAGGGCGACGGAGTGGAGGAGATCGAGGGGATCGAGGGTCGAGGACAGGGTTTTGGCCCCCTTTCGGGCAGGATCTGAGTGGACTCTGGCAGGGGGGTGGGGGGAGCTTCGGCGTCACCCCAACATACTACTACTACTATGTGTGCGTCGCCCTTCCCCCCCCCCCACCATGAACGACGCGCGCGCCGAGAAATTGTGTAGTATATGTGTCGTGGAGGGCGCTTCCTGGCCGTAGCGCTCGGGAAACGATATGCTACAAGACGGTTGTACCAGATGTTTGGGTCGGATGCACCCTTCCGAAAAGGATACACTTGTGGAGGACGATCAATGGAGAGGAAGCATGTTGCGAAATCATTTCCAGATGTCTAGAACATGTGTTAAACATGTTGCACATAAGAACAAACATGTTTAAAACATGTTCAGAACATGTTCCCGGCTTTCTAAACACATTCTAAATTCAATGATAGGACTGTCAGGGTGTCTATTGTCTTGGCATCCACAAGGATACACACAGTATTAGCAAGTCCTTCTGCCTCCCAGGGAGGTCGGAGGCGCTCGAGAAGCTGGCCAGGAGGGAGGCGCCAGTACACGGGCCTGGGGGCGGGCGCCGAGCGGACTCGGGCAGTGGGCGGGGTGGGGTGGGAGGTGGGGGGGGGGGCGAGCGGCCGTTCCAGAAAGGTGGAGGGAGATCGGAGCTTGCGTCGCTGAAGGGGAGGAGGAGGAGGAGGAGGAGGAGGAGGAGGAGGAGGAGGAAGGAGATTGGACGGAGGCTTCCAGGAAAGTCCCCCCTGAGGTGGCAAGGGGAGGCCTCCGCCACGGCGGGGACTCGGCCCCAGGGGGAAGAGAAAAGACACTGGCTGTAGGGCCCGCAGTCGCCCCTTCTCATCGCCAATCGGGGCCTGGGTACCCCAACCCGGCCCCCCGGGAGGGCGCAGTTTCGCTGGCGAGAGCCTGTCGCACACACAGACACACACACATATATACATGTATGTATATACACACACCTATATCTACATTTACACCTAATATATACACATGCACATACATACAAACGAACACACACACACATCTACATACATACACACATACATACATGCATACATATATGCATGCATACATACATACATACATATACACCCATACATACATACATACATACATACATACATACATACATGCATGCATGCATGCATGCATGCATGCATGCATACACACATACACACATACATGCATGCATGCATACATACATACATACACATATACATACATACATACATACATACATACATACATACATACATACATACATACATACATATATACATACATACATACATGCATACATGCATACATGCATACATACATACATACATACATACACATACATACATGCATACACACATACACACATACATACATACACACTTACATACATACATACATACACAGAACATACATACATACATGCATGCATGCATGCATGCATCCATACATACCTGCATACATGCATACATACATGCATGCATGTATGCATGTATGCGTGCATAAATACATGCATGCATAGTTGCTTACGTGCATGCACGTATACACGCAATCATACATACATACATACCCGCATATACACATGCATACGCACGTACGTACTTACATACATGCATACATGCATGCACGCATGCACAATACATACACATACATACATATATATATATATACATATATATACGTGTGCACCTATATCCAAATACACAAACAAAAATACACACAACCACACATAGATACACACATACATGCATACATACACACATACACATATGCATACAAGCATGCATACATACAAACATACATACGTACACATACATACATACATACATACATACATACATACATGCAGACATACATACCTACACACATGCATACATACATACATATATGCATACATGCATACATGCATACATGCATACATTCATACATGCATACATGCATACATACATACATACATACATATACACCTACATGCAGACATGCATATACACGCACGTGTGTGCCTACATACATGTATACATACATACGTACGTACATACATCCACACACACACACCTGCAGACATGGTATATACATACATGCGTACGTACATACATACATACATGCATACATAGGCCATTCAACACGTATATCCCAATCCCTCGATCCCCGCTTTTTTCGTCTCTGATCGTATTGCCGTGGGGGATACCTTTCTCACTTGCAACGTGTATTTCGTGCAGCCCCTGAAGGCAGGGGAAGAGAGGACGGATGGAAGGAATGAGCAAGGGGAGGGAGGAGGATTGAGCACGAGAGTGAGTGGCAGGATCGAGGGAGGCTAGGAGCAGAAACACGTGGCATAACCAGACAAGCAAATCGGGCGGGCAGACCCTAACGGGCGGGTCGGGATGGCAGGCCCAGGTGGGCCAGGTCGAGCAGGCGGGTTGCTGAAGCGTGCGTCCTGCTTGATTCGCGAGGAAGGCTCGAGAGATAGCGCGATTCCTAAGGAAATCGTAAGGAACATCTACAGCGAGAGCGTGAGTCCTGAGTGTCGAGGGCGCGGCGTTTTCATACATTGTGAGGATGTCCCACGCGAGAACGCGATTTCTGTTTAACTTGTGAGGATGGCCCGCGCGAGAGCACGATTCTATAATCAAATACTGTATGAGGAAGTATCAGGCGGGAGAGCCGCTGTTATTGTAAACTGGGGGCCAACAGCCCAATTCTGAGACCCAAGACTTTCCCCGATAGAAAACAGTATGCGAGCCCCGGGAAAGGCACTCCAATTGAAAAAGCAAAGTGTGCCTCGGAGGGGGGATCCACAATATCTGCGATTCAGCAATAAGAATTCAACAACAGCAACAAACAATCATTTAAATACTGTTCGCTCTTATCTGCTCGAGTGTCCGTGAACGTGTATTTCCCAACCCCTCGATGCCCGCCCTCTTTGTCTTCGATCGTACCCCTCTCGGGAGGTATACCTTCTCTTCCCTGCAGGCCGGGCCCCAGCAAGCGGCGGGGCGGCCGCGGACCGTCGGCCTGGCCAGCAGCAGCGCTGATCGGCGGCAACCCGACCCCAAGAGGGACGGACAGGGGACCGACCACGACGACGACAACGACGACGACGACGGCGACGACGACAACGACGAAGAGCGAAAGCGAGAACGAAAGAGAGAACGACAGCAGGGCCACGAAGGGCACGAAGTAGCCCACGAAGGGCGACAGCGGGGACACGCAGGGAATGCGTATGGGGCCACGAAGAGTGCGAACGAGCGGGGGTCACGAAGGGCAGATAACGCGGGGCCACAGAAGGCAACGACGGGGCCAGGGAGGGTAGCAACTGGGCCACGTATGACAGCGAGGGGGCCACAAAGGGCGACAGCGGGGCCACGAAGGGCATGCACATGGGGCCTTGACGGGCGCGAACGAGCGGGGGCCACGACGGGCATGCGTATATTGAGCCGCGGAGGGCAAGGACGGGGCCATTGAGGGCTCAACGGGGCCACGAAGGGCAGCGGGGGGCCGCGAAGGGCGACAGCGGGGCCACGAAGGGCATGCGTATGGGGCCTTGACAGGCGCGAACGAGCGGGGGCCACGAAGGGCAGCGACGGGGCCACGAAGAGCTACGGGGCCACGAAGGACAGCGAGGGGGCCACGAAGGGCTGCAACGGGGCCACGAGGGGCGGCGAGGGGGCCACGAGGGGCTGCAACGGGGCCACGAAGGGCAGCGAGGGGGCCGCGAAGAGCTGTCACGGGGCGACGAAGGGCGGCGAGGGGGCCACGAAGGGCTGCAACGGGGCCACGAAGGGCAGCGAGGGGGCCACGGAGGGCTGCAACGGGGCCACGAAGGGCAGCGAGGGGGCCGCGAAGAGCTGTCACGGGGCCACGAAGGGCAGCGAGGGGGCCACGAAGGGTTGCAACGGGGCCACGAAGGGCAGCGAGGGGGCCACGAAGGGCTGCAACGGGGCCACGAAGGGCAGCGAGGGGGCCGCGAAGAGCTGTCACGGGTCCACGAAGGGCAGCGAGGGGTCCATGAAGGGTTACAGCGGGGCCACGAAAGGGCAGCGAGATCCCGATTTCAAAATTTGCGAAGGGAGTCCTAGGCGTGAGCGCGACTCCTGGCTGTCTGACTTTCGGGAGCGCGGCGCTTGAGAACATTGCGGGAAATTCCAACGCCAGAGCGCTATTCTTGAGTAAGTTGCAATCAAGCCTCCAGCGGGAGCGCGACTCCAGAGCGCCGAGAAAACGATTCCTGCATAAGTTGTAAGGAAGTCCCACGCGAGAGCGCGATTCTTGAATAACATGCGAGGAAGTCTTCGGCGGGAGGGGGGGGCTGGCTAAATTGTGAGGAAGTCTCAGGCGGGAGCCGTTGTTGTTGCAACCCGGGGGCCAACAACACAGTTTGAGGAGGAATGGTTTCCCTGATAAAAAACAGGGTACGAGCGCCGGGAAGGGCACTTCAATTGAAACATACAATGTGCACATGAGGGTGATCAACACTAGTTATTCTTCAGTCGTGAGAGCTCAACGGCAACATCGACAACGACAACAACAATAACAAAAGCAACCACAGCAACAGCAACCACAATCACAGCAACAACAGCAACAACAATCACAACAACTATATCTTCAACTACACCTACAACTACAACTGCAACTACTATTGCAACTGCAATTACAGCAACAACATTAGCAACAACACCAACAACAACACTAACCACAACGGCAACGACAACGACAACGACAACAACAGTAGCAACAATTATTCACTGCGTGGAGCTCCCCATATGTGCATCTATTCGCGTGGACCTGTCCGCCGTGAATGTCTAGGCGCATGAGCTTTCGAATATAAACGGGCTTCAGTTGTGACGGTCTGGTCATGAATCTAATTGCGAATGAATTGGAGTGTGAATGAGCCTCAGTAGTACGAGCGCGTCTCTGCGCATGAGCCTGGGGCCTCCTGGGGCCTCCTGAAACCTACTGGGGCTTCCTGGGGCCTCCAGGAGCCTCTTGGGGCCTCCTGGGGCCTCCTGGGACCTCCCAGGGAGGCTTCGTGCCCCAGGAGAGGCCCAATATATTGCAACCGACGTGCATAAAACATTGCGGATTGGAGCCGCAGGAGAAGGGCAATCGATAGGAGCACACGTAAAGCACCAAGGATTCGTGCCCCAGGAGAGGCCCAACATATAGGAGCATACGTAAAACATTTAGGGTTGTGTTCACAGGAGAAGGACAATCTATAGAAACATACGTAGAACGTCAAGGATTCGTGCTCCAGGTGAGACCCAATCTGTAGGAGCATACGTAAAACCCATGGGATTGGAGCCACTCCTGTTGCCTTCTGAGGCCTCATGCTCCTGGGGCCTCTCGGGGCCTCATGTTGCCTTCCGAAGTCTCCTGGCGCTTCCTGTGGCCTCCTGGGGCCTCCTGTGGCTCTCTGAGGCCTCCTGGAGCTTCCTGGGGCCTCCTGGAGCATCTTGGGACATCTTGTGGCCTCTTGAGTCTTTCTGTTGCCTCCTGATGCCTCCTGGGACCTCATGTGGTCCCCAGTGGCCTCCTGAAGCTTGTTGGAGCATCCTGTGGCACCCTGAGGAGAAGCTCTGCCCGCGAATCTGGCCACCAAAACAGGCAAACCGAACGAGACATCCTCAACATCTGGCCCAGCGCCTCGCTCGAGACATCCTCCAAAACTGCTCCGAATGCGAAGGCTGTTGGGCCAGAAAACAGGCAAACCGCTTGAGACATTCCCACAAAACGGCCGCGAACGGGACCGTGTCATACCCTTCGGCGGCCCCCGTTAGGGGCGTGAAAATGAGCGCCTCGCTCGAGACATCCTCCAAATCTGCTCCGAACGCGAAGGCTGTCGGGCCAGAAAACAGGCAAACCGCTTGAGACATCCCCACAAAACGGCCGCGAACGGGACCGTGTCATACCCTTCGGCGGCTCCCTTGAGGGGCGTGAAAATGAGCGCCTCGCTCGAGATATCCTCCAAATCTGCGCCGAAAGCGAAGGATGTTGAGCCAGAAAACAAGCAAACCGCTTGAGACATCCCCACAAAACGGCCGCGAACGGGACCGTGTCATACCCCTCGGTGGCTCCCCTTAGGGGTGCTGAAACCAGCGCCTTGCCTGAGACATCCTCACAATCTGCTGTGTGTAGAGTAAGTCAGACAATGAGAAGGCCTGAGTATGAGTAAGTCTGGGTATGAGTGAGTCTCAGCATGAGTAAGTCTGAGTATGAGTAGGTCTGAGTATGAGGAGGTCTGAGTATGAGTAATATTGTGTGTGAGTAAGTCAGGGTATGAGTAAGTCTGAGTGTGAGCCAGTCTGTGTATGAGTAAGTCTGGGTATGAGGAGGACAGGGGAGGAGAAGGAGAAGGAGAAGGAGGAGTAGGAGGCGTCAGAGTAATAACAATAACCCCATCTTAGGAAATGGGGAACAACAACCACCACCACAGCAACATGATCAACACCAACCACAACAACCACAGCAACAATATCGACGACGATGACGACGACGATGACGACGACGACGACGACGACGACGACGACGACGACGACGACGACAACAACAAAGCTCCCGCAACGCGAGGATGCCAGGGCTCCAGCGGCCCCCCTTCGCCACAGCCCTGCGCACCTCCTGGCACGCCGCGCAAGGTCGTACGGGCCTGCCGAGGGCGCTGGCCATCCTGCTGACCAGCGCCGTGGCCGGCCGGGCCATCCTCTGGGGGAGGGGGGTGACGGACGGGGCCTGACTTTAAAATTGCCCAACGTGCTGGATGAGGTGGCCGTAGCGTTCGCCTAGCTTCGTTTAGACTCCTCAGGGGCGACTTGGAAAGCAGCACAAGCCCTGACGTGATCTGACATGTCAGTGGCGGCACTCGTGGGTCGAGCACACACACACACACACTGGCTGCGGAAGGGCTGGTGGGAGGCAGGGGGCGGTCGGACGGGGCTAGGACGATAATGAATCCGTTCCAGAGCGTTGCGGAACGCTCTCAGAGCGCTTTACCGCGGCGTAGAAGGCTGCGGCGCCCGACACATCCCGCGGAGCCGCCGGATCTCAGATATTCCCGGCTTATCCTCGTCCAGATTTATCCTCGTCTTGGCTTCGCCTTAGGCGGGGAGGACGGGGCCAGGGTCACGGGCCGCACCGCGGGCCAGCTCAGGTGGACGGCCCACCATATCTGGGGTAAGCTCCTCCTCCTGGACAACTGCGCGCTCGAGTCCTCCAGCGTGCCTCTGTCGGCGCGCGTCCTTGCACGCATCCGTGCCCTCCCTGGCCCCCCTCGATATCTCTGCGATCTGCCCTGTCTTGGGGTGCCGCCCTCCCTGTTCCCCTGTCCGTGGCAGTCCCCCGGCCCCGTTCCTGCCCTCCTGGGCTGCCCTCGGCTGGCCCCGCCGGGCCATCCCCATGGAAGTAAGTCGGGCACGTCCCTCCAGAGGAGGAAAATTCCAAAATAGTCAACTCGCCTGGCGAAGGACCCAACCATACGCAGTTGCGAGTGCCGTCGTTGTATGCACCGCATTCGGTGGAGCTCCCTATAGAGCCACGAAACGCGTGAGGAGTGTGCCAAAATTCGTCCAGTGGGCGCATGCAAAAGCAGCCACTGGGGCCGTCGGTGGAATTGCCGATGGGGCCACGAAACGCGTGAGAGGTGTGCCGAAATAGGTGTGGTGGGCGCATGCGAACGCAGCCCCTGGGGCATTCAGTGGAGCTCACTATGGGGCCACGAAGCGTGCGAGGGGTGTGCTAAAATGGGTGTGCTTGACGCATGCAGAAGGTGGCACTGGGGCCTTCGGCGGAGCGCCCTATGGGGCCACGAGACGTGTGAGGGGTGCGCCGAAATGGGTGTGCGTGACGCATGCGGAAGGTGGCACTGGGGCCTTCGGCGGAGCTCCCTATGGGGCCACGAAACGTGTGAGGGGTGCGCCGACATGGGTGTGCGTGACGCATGCGGAAGGTGGCACTGGGGCCTTCGGTGGAGCTCCCTGTGGGGCCACGAAACGTGTGAGGGGTGCACCGACATGGGTGTGCGTGACGCATGCGGGCGGTGGCATTGGGGCCCTCGATGGAGCTCCCTGTGGGGCCACGAAACGTGTGAGGGGTGTGCCAAAATGTGTATGTATGTATGTATGTATGTATGTATGTATGTATGTATGTATGTATGTATGTATGTATGTGTATGTATGCATGTATGTATGTATGGATGGATGGATGCATGCATGCATGCATGTATGTATGTATGTATGTATGCATGTATGCATGTATGCATGTATGCATGTATGCATGTATGTGTGTGTATGTATGTATGTATGTATGTATGTATGTATGTATGTGTGTATGTATGTATGTATGCATGTATGTCTGTATGTATATGCATGTATGTATGTCTGTATGTATGTATGTATGTATGTATGTATGCATGCATGCATGCATGCATGCATGGATGGATGGATGGATGGATGGATGGATGTATGTATGTATGTATGGACGGATGGATTGATGTTTGTATGTATGTATGTATGTATGTATGTATGTGTGTATGTTTGTTTGTTTGTTTGTTTGTTTGTATGTATGTATGTATGTATGTATGTATGTATGTATGTATGTATGTATGTATGTATGTGTGTGTGTGTATGTATGTATGTATGTATGTATGTATGTATGTGTGTATGTATGTATGTATGTATGTATGTATGTCTGTCTGTCTGTCTGTCTGTCTGTCTGTCTGTCTGTCTGTATGTATGTATGTATGTATGTATGTATGTATGTATGTATGTATGTATGTATGTATGTATGTATGTGTGTGCGCCTGCGTGACACATGCGGGCGGTAGCACTTGGGCCTTCAGCGGAGCTCCCTATGGGGCCATGAAGCGTGTGAGGGGTGTGCCAAAGTGAGGGTGGGGGGACGGGAGGGGGAGGAGGAGGGGGGAAGGAGAAGGAGAGGATGAGAAGAACGCGGTGACTGTCTCTTCAAAAGGAAGACCCAACACCACAGGATGGTTGGGAAAAAGTTGCTTGTGGACGATTGTTTGATTATTTCATGTATAATGTTGAATCTGTTTTGGCTATTCTTATTCGTCGTCCGAACTCCCCCTGTAGGAGGACACGCCCGACCTAACCCTGGAGGGCCTCCTGCGGCCCCTGTCCTTCCTGGACGGGCAGAGTCGGAGGGCCTCGGCCTCACCCGATGTTGTCCTCGTCCTGGCCTCGTCTAAGGGGGAGGAGGAGGAGCAGGAGGAGGAGCAGGAAAAGGAGGAGGAGGAGAAGAAGGAGGAGGAGGAGGAGGAGGAGAAGAGGCCCCAACCCTCACAACAATGAAGACGTGGCCTCACTCGGGTCCCCGCCTTTTTGCCCGAGGGAGTACACCTGCGGGCGGCTCGGCTCGGTACATCTGCAGAGCACCCCCCCCCATCCCTGCTGTAATTTTTTGGGCCCAGGCACTCGCCCAAGAGGCTGCCGCGGGCGGCCCTGGCCCGTGCTGAGACCTGGGCGTCGCTCCTCCCCCTCCTCCTCCTTCTCCTCCTCCTCCTCCTCCTCCGCCTCCTCCGCCTCCTCCTCCTCCTCCTCCGCCTCCTCCGCCTACTCCTCCTCCTCACGCTGGGCGTCTTCGCCAGGCTCCGGGGGACCTGGCGGGTCGGTCGGGCTCGAGAGGTGCCACAGAAAGAAGTCAGCCACGCGCAGAGGGGGGTGGGGGGAGGGGGGAAGGCTTCTTAGAAGCACCCCTGCTTCTTAGAGGGCGCGGGCCTTATCTACAGATGTAATGCCGGCGCCTTCTAAGAATCAGCCTCCTTCTAAGAAGCCCTCCCGCCTCCCTTGTGCGCGCCGCTAAAGAAGTCGGGAAGACAAGCATCGGGTTGGGAGGATGGGGTTGGGAGACGCGAGGAGATCAGGACGCGCAGGCGGCCGAGAGGATCGTTCGTTGCATCCAGATGCTGCTGCTCATACCATTCCTCCTCCCAACCCCTTCCTCCCAACACGACCATTGCTCTCCTCAAGAAGATGCGGGCTCGGGCTCGGGCTCTCCAGGATGCAGTGCCAGGATTCGGGGGGCACCCTTGGCGACCCCCCGGCCTACCTCGGGGGCCTGGGCACCCGCCTGGGCTGCCCCTGCTCTCCGAGCAACCCCGCCGGGGCGGCGAGCGAGGGCAGCTGCGTGTCGAAGCCTGGGCGAGGGCCGGCACCAGCGAGGAACTCCTTCTCCTCTTCCTCCTCCTCCTCCTCTTCCTCCTCCTCCTCCCCCTCCTCCTCCTCCTCCTCCTCCTCCTCCTCCTCCTCCCCCTCTCCTCCTCCTCTCCTCCTCCTCCTCCTCCCCCTCCTCCCTCCTCCTCCTTCTCTCCTCCTCCTCCTCCTCCTCCTCCCTCCTCCTCCTCCTCCTCCTCCTCCTCCTCCTCCTCCTCCTCCTCCTCCTCCTCCTCCTCCTCCTCGTCTCCTCCTCCTCCTCCTCAGGGCTCCGCTCGTGATTTCCCGCGGTGCTGCCTTTTCTCCGCGACGCCGGCGCTGGGGGCGTCGCGGCCTCCCCCGCCCTTCCGGGCCGCGCTGGAGCCTCGCCGGGGGCCCTCTGGGCCCCGCGGGGATGGGAGGAGGGGGGGCTTGGCTTGGCTGGGGGCTGCCAGGCGCCCGTCCCCCCGCTCCCGCCCGCCAAGCCGTCTGACGGATCCTGGAGTTTCCCATCGGTTGCAGTGGAGACCCATGCCAAGACACACCCTGTTTGCCGCCAGGGTGCCCTTGGTTTCTTGGGTTTCCGTGGTTCTGCCACCGACAGCGCGACGCTCCCACACCAAACATCGATGGACGCCCTGGGGTCTCAGGGTTGGGTTTCTTTTTGAAGGTTTCTTGTGGTCGAGCTCCTACTCTACCCAGGGTCACTCTTGCGTGTAGCCAGCCGACCAGCGCGCGGCAGGAGAGGAGGAGGGGGAGGAGGAGGAGGAGGAGGAGGAGGAGAAGGAGAAGGAGGGAGGAGGGAGGAGGAGGAGGAAGAGGAGGAGGAGGAGGAGGAGGACTAGTGTAAACCCAAGCAAGAGTCATCAACGATGTCGGAATTAACCCTCCAAGCTCCCTCTTCATAGGCCCTTACAACGGTTCATTTCCATTGAGGGAACTGTCTCGTTGGAAGACAACCGTTTGAAGATCCTGAAGCATGGCAAAACATTGTACTCTGGATTTCAACGCCACGTATCAACCTGACTGCTGCGTCTTGACGATCCGGAATCGTGCAAGAACGCCATTGGTGGAATTTCAACACCGCGAATCAACATAATTGTTGCACCCGCATATTTTTGAATCCTTACAAAACGCCATTTGGACAGGAACCGCCCTCAATCCGTGAGGCTCTTGCAAATGTTTAGAACGAATGCGCTCGGCGCGAAGGCGAGAGCCACATTTTGAAACCGAACCGCCCTCAATCCGCGAAACTATTGTACAGCTTGAAAACGAATGTGCGCGGCGCTAAGGCGAGAGCCACATGTTGGAAACGACCCGCCCTCATTCCGGAAAGCTCTTGCAAATGTTGAAAACGAATGTGCGCGGCGCTAAGGCGAGAGCCACATTTTGAACACGACCCGCTCTCAACCCGTGAAACTTTTACATGCTTCAAAAACGAATGTGCGCGGCGCTAAGGGGAGAGCCACATGGTGGAAACGACCCGCCCTCAATCCGGGAAGCTCTTGCAAATGTTGAAAACGAATGTGCGCGGCGCTAAGGCGAGAGCCACATTTTGAACACGACCCGCCCTCCATCGATGAAATTGCTGTCACCTTTTTAAGCTTCAGATTATCCGTAAGGGCTTCGCCCCCTGCCGCCGGCCCCCTCTCTCGGAGAATGGGCCATGGAAGAGCTAAGTCATGAGGCCTTGGCGCTGTCGTGAAGCAGTATCGAAACTTCATGCGAAGCCGAGTCGCAATCAGCAAAACCAACTGATCACAAGAGGGGTTACCACACCTGGCGATTGGTAAGACGTGTATGGTTTAAGGGCTTGGTTACCACACCTTGCGATTAAAGGGCCGAGGGAGTTCTCGCAGTTTGGGTTACCACGCCTTGCGATGGATGTGCGTGATGGGTTCGAATTTCAGAAATGTGGCAAATCCCCTGTGTTTTTGGACCCTGACCCCGCGGATCTGCGTGAGGGGTGGCACCGAATTTCAGAAATGTGGCAAATCCCCTGTGTTTTTGGACCCTGACCCCGCGGATCTGCGTGAGGGGTGGCACCGAATTTCAGAAATGTGGCAAATCCCATGTGTTTTTGGACCCTGACCCCGCGGATCTGCGTGAGGGGTGGCACCGAATTTCAGAAATGTGGCAAATCCCATGTGTTTTTTGACCCCGACCCTGACCCCGCGGATCTGCGTGAGGGGTGGCACCGAATTTCAGAAATGTGGCAAATCCCCTGTGTTTTTGGACCCTGACCCCGCGGATCTGCGTGAGGGGTGGCACCGAATTTCAGAAATGTGGCAAATCCCCTGTGTTTTTGGACCCTGACCCCGCGGATCTGCGTGAGGGGTGGCACCGAATTTCAGAAATGTGGCAAATCCCCTGTGTTTTTGGACCCTGACCCCGCGGATCTGCGTGAGGGGTGTTGATTTCGAGCCCCCCCAGCAATTCAGACAACGCGCCCAGGGGGTGCTAAAAGTCTTGTTTGGGCCTCCCCCCCCCTCGCGCGGTCAATCAACTAGTTACAGTAACCAGCAAGAAGTCAACTAGTTACAGTAACCAGAAAGAAGCAGAACTGTAACACTGGAAACTACAAGCTACAACTGGTACAGGAAACTGCGAATCACGGGCCTCGCACCCTGGTGGCCCCACAAGGGGGCCGGCGGATAAGTGGTGGTTGAGGAAGTCTCCGGCAAAAAGCCCAGCCCGCTCTAAAATCTGGCCTCGGGGTGCAACAGGGAGAAGTTATCTATAAGGAGAAGGAATGTAGGAGGAGGAGGAGGACGAGGAGGAGGAGGAGGAGGAGGAGGAGGAGGAGGAGACGAGGAGGAGGAGGAGGGCGAGGAGGAGGAGGAGGAGGACGAGGAGGAGGAGGACGAGGAGGAGGAGGAGGAGGAGGATGAGAAGCTGCCCTGGATGGAAGCGGTCGGGACCCTCTCTGGGGCCGTGGAGCTCCACGTCAAGCACGCTGCACGGCTGACGGCAGGGCCCCGAGGCCGCGGGGACGCCCGGGGCTGGGGACACCCGTCGGCAGTCTCAGGCGGGCGGGTGTCTGGCCTCGCGTCGCTCGGACTCGAACGCGTTTCTCGGCGAGGGCCCTCGAGGAGCCCTTTTGGAGCTGGAAGGTTTCTCCGAAGGGCTTGGGCGACCTGTCCTCCTCCTCCTCCTCCTCCTCCTCCTCCTCCTCCTCCTCCTCCTCCTCCTCCTCCTCCTCCTCCCCCTCCTCGCCCTCGCCTCCTCGGGTCGCCTACGGCCCTGGGGGAAACCGTGCACTTGGAGCCTCCTGCGAGCAACACACAGACACAGACACAGACACAGACACAGACACAGACACCGACACCGACACAGACACAGACACAGACAGACAGACAGACAGACAGACAGACAGACAGACAGACAGACAGACAGACAGACAGACAGACAGACAGACAGACAGACAGACAGACAGACAGACAGACAGACAGACACACACACACACACAGGCACACACACACACACGAACGACATCGAGCAAGGCACGGCGAGCAGGCGTCCGAGAGCGACGGCAGAAGCAGGGGCCTCGGGCAGAGGAGGCAGCGGCGGGGGCGCAGAGAAGCAGGCAGAGCGCTCCCGCACGGGCGTCGCGCCGGCGAAGCGCAGAGAGGAGGGCAGGGCACGGGGGGCGGGTGCGGGCGGGGCCTCCTCCTTCTCCTTCTTGTCCTCCTCCTCCTCCTCCTCCTCCTCCTCATCCTCCTTGTCCTCTTCCTCCTCCTCCTCCTCCTCCTCCTCCTCCTTATCTTCTTCCTCCTCCTCCTCCTGCTCCTGCGGAGTGTTTTTCGGATTTCATGTCATTTTGCTCTTCAACTTCGCCACCATGAATCGGCGGCGCCCCCGCGCACCCCTGCAGCGGCCCCGCGGCATCCGATCGTCCGTGGGCAAATGGCGAGGTTGGAGTTTTCCATCCCCCCTCTAGTAGGCTCTCAGGCCACTGCCCGGGCCTCGGGTGGACGTTCTGGACGACTCCAGGCTTCCGAGACGGGCTCTCGACGGGGCGCAGCTGATGGAAAACACCCTTGAGCCCCGAAAGCCCTGAGGAATCACGACGAAGCTCACAGAAGTTCCTCTCCCTCCTCCTCCTCCTCCTCCTCCTCCTCCTCCTCCTCCTCCTTCTCCTCCTCCTCCTCCTCCTCCTCCTCCTCCTCCTCCTCCTCCTCCTCTCCTCCTCCTCCTTCGCGCGCGGTGCCCATGCTAAGCTCAGCCATCCGCTTTTTGTGCGAGAGACCGCTGGAAACTGCCGAGTATCGCCGAAGACCACCGAAGGTCAATGGGTAACGAGATGGTCCAGCGTCGAACACGTAATCCTCCTGATGTGGTGGGTTCCCTTGGTGTTTCTCTTGCTATTCATCCTTGTCCTCCCTCTCCTCATCCTGGCTGGCGGCCGTCTCACCGCAAGGATTGAGACCATATTTTCCATAATCCTCCTGTTGCGCCTCTTGCTCCTACTCTCGCTCGCTCTCGGCCGAAGTGTCGTGCAGACGAGTTTGCTCCTACTACTCTTCCTCTTCGTCTTCCTGCCTGCTGGGGCATATGCCCCGAAACTCCTCCCTCTCCCGCACTGGACCGCCCCATACACCTAATTGAGCTGCTGGCAACGTAGCCCAGCAAGGCTACATGCAAGTGGTGGGAGGGGGTCAGAGGTCCACTAAGCAGACGTTCGAGTGTGGTAGGGGGTTTCAGGCAGAAGCGCGACTGTACCGCTCACGAGAGACGATGATTTCTTTTCTTTGTGCTGGCACGAAGAGAGAGAGAGAGAGAGAGAGAGAGAGAGAGAGAGAGACACGAGTTACATGTGGGCAGGAAGGGGAGAGGGGGGATGTAGGAAGGAGGAGGGCTCCGACTCGGTGTATGCAGAGCTGGGGCGGAGTACGAGTAGGAGGAGGAAGGAGGCTGGAGCATGAGTAGGACGAGGGAGGAAGCAGGAGGGGGGAGGTTGAGAGGGGAGGAGGGAGGAAGGAGGGGAGAGGGAAGAGGGAAGAGGGAGGAGGGAGGAGGGGGAGGGGTGGAGGGAGGGAGGCAGGGAGGAGGAGGGGGAGGGGGAGGAG
>CAUYUJ010003816.1:69016-75512 GCA_963575745.1 Prorocentrum cordatum | reverse complement strand
CCCCCCCCCCCCCCCCGATGGGATGGGTCCCAGGGTCCTCGGGCCCCCCCAGCCCCCTCCCCCCAGATGGGATGGTGGGGGGAGGAGGAGGAGGAGGAGGAGGAGGAGGAGGAGGAGTAGGAGGAGGAGGAGGAGGATGCGATGCGATGCGATGCGATGCGATGCGATGCGATGCGAAAACCATGAGCTCCAACAATCTCTGCCTGCATTTTGCACTATGCACAGCTGCTGTTCTTGCCAAAATTATCATTCAGCGTGACAGCGAATTGACTGCTTCATGAAATGGAGCGGTGAACCTGCTCTTGAGCGGGACGCGCCTGAGGGCTGGGCCTCGAGGCGACAGGACGAAACCCTACGGAGTAATGCTGACTCCAGGGCCCGTCCCCACGATCTCCGACGTGTGAGGGGACCGTGGGGGGCTTTCCCAGTTCCCGCGGCTCAGAGGGAGGAGGAGGAGGAGGAGGAGGAGGACGACGGCGACGACGACGAAGACACCGTCCGCTCCGGCTCCCTGAAGCACCGGAACACAACGCCACACCCAGAAGGATGCGACGACGGTGAAGACACCGTCGACGATTGAGCGCGCACTTGACTTCATCGGAAGAAGCCAACCTCCCACACTACGGCTGCTAGGCATTACGTTGGGGCACCTCTCCTCCGTCAGGTGTAGCAGTTTTACGTCATGCCTGGGAAAGTGCAGCAGTTGTACGTCATGCCTGGGACGGCGATGCATATGCCGGTTCCGATTCCGATGCCGATGCTCCTCCTCCTCCTCCTCCTCCTCCTCCTCCTCCTCCTCCTCCTCCGACGACGACGACGACGACGACGACGACGACGACGACGACGACGACGACACGGCGGCGGCGGCGGCGGCGCCAGCGACGCCTACTCTTGGCTGAGGCGGGCCCCTAACCACCGCATACCCACAGGGGGGACCCCACACCACTCCCACAGGGGGGGGTGGGGTGGGGGGCGGGCGCGGGGGGGGGCCGATGGCATTAGCATTGGGGGGGGGCGCCCAAACCTTCGAACATACATATATGTATTTATATATATATCTCTCTTTCTCTCTCGATCTCTTTCTCTCTCTCTCTCTCGCCCTCTATCCCTCTTTCCAAGTTTACACAGTTTACAAATCCCTACTGTGATACTCCGAAATGTGCCATTCTCTCTCTATATCTCGATAACGGGGTCCCCAGCGCCCGGGGTGTCCTAGAAGCTCCCTCAGAGGGTCCCGCGAAATGTCTGTGCCCCTGGAAGTCCCTGCTGAACCTTGAAAACAAGCCGGCGGCGGTCCCAAGAGACCCCCAAGACGGTCCAAGATGGCCCCCAGCGGCCCCAGAGCCCCGCGAGATGCCCGAAGCCGGCCCAAATATCACCCCCAAGGCTTCCGAAACGCAGAAAAAGTGTCTGTTTCGTTGATTGTTGGATGAAGTTGGGCTACTCGTTATTCGGTCTTCCAGGCGCCCGAGACGCACCGAAAACCGCCCAAACCAGACCCCCAAAAAGCTCCCCGACGCTTCGAGAGAGCCCCAAAGACTGCCCGAAACGGCTCAGAAACTACCCCTCAGAGGCCGCCAAAAGGCGCTAGGGACGTCTCGAGAGGCGCCCTAGGAACCCCTGAAAAAGCTTTCGCGAGGTCCTTCAAAAGCTCGCTTCGGAGGAGCCTCCGCTAATAAATCTGCGGACGGGAAAGGGTTCGAGGAGCAAGTAAGGCGAGAACGAGAAAGAGGAAGAGGAAGAGGATACATGATAGGAAGGAGACGGAACAACACAATAACGGTGATGGTGAAAACTACAACCAAAAGCGATCGCTGTTTGCTTGATCTACCTCTCTCTCATTAGGCCTGCATGGTAGACGTAAAGAACAAGGGTGCAGCGCGCGAAACGCCAAGGCAGTCTTGAATGTGTAGGAATAGTGTATGTACATAATCAATACGTGCATGTAAAGATTATAGTATACGTATACACATCGGTAACTACACATTCATATATTATACATACATATGTATAGAAAGCCCCCCGCCCCCAGCACCCATTCGTCGTCTTCTACGATTTCCCAACCATCGTGTGGTGTTAGATTCTCGTTTTGAAGATACAGCGCACCGCGTCTACTCTCCTCTACTCTCCTATCCTCCTTCCTCCTCCTCCTCCCTCATCCCATCCCTGCTTCTGCTTTCCGCACGCCCACCATTTTGGCACACCCTTCACGAGGATCGTGGCCCCACAGAGAGCTCCACCGAAGGCCAAAGCGACAGCGACCGCACGCGTTCCAGCCGCTCATTTCGGCACACACCTCACACGGCTCCGTGGCCCCATAAGGAGCCCCACCAAAGGCCCCAATAGCGCCACCCGCATGAGTCCCAGCCGCTCATTTCGGCACACCACTCACACGCTTCGTGGCCCCATAAGGAGCCCCAGCGAAGGCACAAGTGGCGCAACCCGCATGTGTCCCAGGCATTCATGCCCGCACACCCCTCACACGCTTCGCGGCGCCCTAGGGAGCTCCACCGAAGGCCTCAATGGCGCCGCCCGCATGCGTCCCAGCCGCTATTGTCGGCACACCCTTCAAACGCTTCGTGGCCACATAGGGAGCCCCATCGAAAGCACCAGTGGCGCCGCCCGCATGCGTCCCAGCCGCTGATTTAGGCACACCACTATGTTTCGTAGCCCCATAGATAGAATGCTCCACCGAAGGCCAAAATGGCGCCGCCCGCATGCGTCCCAGTCGCTCATCTCGGCACACCCCTCACATGTTTCGTGGCCCCGTAGGGAGCTCCACCGAAGGCCCCAGTGGCGCCGCCTGCATGCGTCCCAGCCGCTCATGTCGGCACACACCTCACACGTTTCGTGGCCCCATAGGAAGCTCAACCCAAGGCAACAATGGTGCCGCCCGCAAGCGTCCCAGCCGTTCATTCGGGCACAGCCCTCACACGGTTCGTGGCCCCACACGGAGCTCCACCGAAGGCCCCAACGGCTGCGACCACATGCGTCCCGCGCACATTCCGGAGCACCCTCATACGCTTCGTGGCCTCATAGGAAGCTCCGCCGAAGGCTCCAGTGGCTGCGTCCACATGCGTCCCGCGCCCGTCTCGGCACACCCCTCGCACATTTCGTGCCCCGTACGGAGCTCCACCGAAACCCCAGTGGTTCCTCACACGTTTAGTGGCCCCATAGGGAGCTCCACCGAAGGCTCCAATGGCTGCGTCCACATGCGTCCCGCGCCCATGTCGGCACACCCCTCACACGCTTCGTGGCCCCATAGGGGGCGCCAACGAAGGCCTCAATGGCTGCGTCCACATGCGTTCCGCGCCCATGTCGACACACCCCTCATACGGTTCGTGGCCCCATAGGGGAATCTACCGAAGGCCC
Source organism: Prorocentrum cordatum (assembly GCA_963575745.1). Taxonomy (NCBI): domain Eukaryota; class Dinophyceae; order Prorocentrales; family Prorocentraceae; genus Prorocentrum; species Prorocentrum cordatum. The sequence continues at coordinate 72,140 of CAUYUJ010003816.1, read as the reverse complement.
CAGTGGCTGCGTCCACTGCGTCCCGCGCCCATGTCGACACACCCCTCGCACGTTTCGTCGCCCATAGGGCCATAGGGAGCTGCACCGAAGGCCCCAGTGGCTGCGTCCATGTGCGTTCCACGCCCATCTCGGCACAGCATTCACAGTGTTCGCGGCCACATAAGGATCAACACCGAAGGCTCCAGTGGCTGCGTCCACATGCGTCCCGCGCCCATGTCGACACACCCCTCACACGGTCCGTGGCCCCATAGGGAGCTCCACCGAAGGCCCCAGTGGCTGCGTTCACATGCTTTCCCCCCGCCCAGTGCAGCGCTTCGTGACCCCATAGGGAGCTGCACCGAAGGCTCAAGTGGCTGCGTTCACATGCGCTTCCCCCCCCACACACAGTACAGATTTTCGTGGCCCCATAGATAGAAAGCTCCACCGAAGGCCCCAGAGGCTTTGTACACATGCGTCCAGCGCCCATGACGGCACACCCCTCACACAGTTCGTGGCCCCATAAGGAGCTCCACCGAATGCCCCAGTGGCTGCGTTCACATGCATTTCCCACGCCCAGTGCAGCGTTTCGAGGCCCCATGTGGAGCTCCACAAGAGGCTCCAGTGGCGGTGTTCGCATGCGCTTTCACATACAGTGCACCCTTTCGTGGCCCCACAGGAAGCTCTACCGAAGGCCCCAGTGGCGGCGTGCGCATGCATCCTCCCACCCAGTACAGCGTCTCCTGGCCTTATGCGGAGATATGGAGCTTCGCCGCCCGCATGCGCCCCCCACCCAGTACAGCGCCCCGTGGCCCCATAAGGAGCCCCACCGAAGGCACCAATGGCGGCTCCGCCCCACTGCGGCGCACCCCGCACACGCTTCGCTGCCCTATCGCGGATTCCGCGTGAAGTTCCAGTGGCAGCGCCCAGATGGCGGCCCCGCCACATATTGGCACACCCTTCGCATGCTTCGTCGCACAATGAGGAGATCCCCCGAAGGCGATACCCGCAACGACGGTACCCACAACTGCATATGGTTGGGTCCTCCGCCAGGATGATTTGACGGTGTTCTTCTCTCCTCTGTCTCTTCTTTCGTTTCACTCCTCCTCCTCCTCCTCCTCCTCCTCCTCCTCCTCCTATTCCTCATGTTATGTGTCCTCCTCGTTCTTTTCCAATGATTCTTGATACTTCTCCTACTCGTCCTGCTGCCGCGACCCCTCCTGCTGCTGCTGGTCCTCCCCCTCGTCAGCTCCCGATGAGGCAGAACGAGGGGGAGAGAGAGAGAGAGAGGGAGCAACGATCACCATGAAATTACAAGGTTTGCGAAGTACGGGGGCGCCGATCCGAGTGAGCTCATCGGTAACGTTTGGAAAACCCAAGACCCACGTGATACCACTCAGATGTGTGTGGTTTCAAGGAGTCCACACCGTCTAACGAATATCCACGCTGCTGCCCTCCACGGCTCTGAACCCGAAACATACATACGAAACAACAAGGTTTGAGGAGTAAGGGGTCGCCACACCGGCTGGTTTCACTTGGATGTGTTGCATGTCGTGTGGTGGCAATCACAGAAACCACATGCTTCCATTTAGATGCGTATGGTCTCTTGGGTACCACACCTTCCAACACACATCCACGTTGCAGCCATCCAGGGCTCTGAACCCGAGACATCCACATGAAACCGCAGGGTCTGCAAAGTAAGGGGTCGCCAAACCGGTGACTTGGGCTGGATGCGTTGCATTTCTGTGAAGACAATCCCAGAAACATGGTGCTGGTATCAAGTCGGACGCGGCCCTCTACAGGAGGGGTATTCAAAAATGGGAAAAATAGTCGGGTGACTATTTTTTACCATTTCTGGATATGTTTGGAGCATCTTCTGGTTTTTCAATTTTTCATCCAAAATCCCCCTGTAGGGGGACAGGCCCGACCTAATGTTGGTATTCTGATGTGTCTGGATTCTTGGGCGTCACACCCTCCAACGCAAGTGCACGGTGCAGCCCCCTAAAGCCCTGAATCATAGACACCCAACTGAGACCACGGGGTTCATGAAGTAACGGGCCGCCGCGCCATGCGACGTCATTTGGATGCCTGGTGCGAGAACCACAGAAACCATGATAGTCCGTTGGGGCTTGTTGGTCTTCTCTGGTTTGGCACGTTCCAACGCAAATCCGCGCTGCAGCCCTCCGGGGCTTCGAATCCCAGACGCCCGAATGAAATCGCAGGCTTTGCGGAGTAAGGGAGCGCGAGCTCATGTGGACGGCTTGGAATTCTGGGATTTTACGCCCTCCAACAAAATTTTCAGGCTGCGGCCCTCCAGGGCTACGAATCCGAGAGATCATAAGAGGCGCACCGAAGCCACACGGCTTCCTTGATGCCGACACCAGAAATCACCAGCGCCACTGTGACAACACAAGGCATGGCGACCCCTTATTTCGCAAGAAATGTGACTTCATTTGGATTTCTCGGGCTCATGGCCGTGGAGGGCTGCAGCGTGGGTTCCTCGCTGGGGAGCGTGGAATCACAGAAATCAAACAAATCCAACTGGCATCACATAGTTGCTGTGCTTCTCATCACAGATATCCTGAGACCTCCAATACAAATCGAACGGTTTTGCGCCCCCCCTACTTCGCAAACCTTGTAACTTCATAGGGACCGCTGCTCCCTTGAATATCCCTCTCTCCCACTCTCTGGATGAGGAAGAGGAGCAGGAGGAGGAGGAGGAGGAATAGATAGGGAGAGAAAGAGATACGGCGTCAAGACACAGGAGATCGAGACAAGGACAGATAGAAGAGATTGCAGCTCCCTCAGGTCTCTCTCTCCATCTCTCTCTCTCTCTCTCTCTCCTCTGACGTGCTCGGAATGCTTGGAACAGCCTGTTGTACAGGATGCGTTCGGCTGAGAGGGTGGGAATCTGGTAAGGGAGATGTACAGTGCGGACGCGGCCGCAAGAAACCCTCGCAAGAAACCCAGCCCCGAACGTTCGCGAGGGAGGCGCCATTGGGGGGGAAATCCAAGGCACTCTGAACGCAGCAGTTCCGCGGGAAGTCACCGCGCGGCGAGGAAACACAGGGTACCCTGACGAACAACATCTGGCTTCTGGATGCGCGTCCCCACTGTAGCCCACTGCGCGGCGGGAGACACCGTGCAG
>CAUYUJ010003816.1:34016-61516 GCA_963575745.1 Prorocentrum cordatum | reverse complement strand
GCGACAAACTAAACCGGCGCCCCCGGACACGCGAGGGAATGGCCCCGCCGACCCCCGAGCCCCTCAGAGGCCCCCCTGTTCCGTTTCGGGCGAGATATCGGGGAAATCCGGCGAGTCCGGCGACAAATTCCAATCCGGCGCCCTCGCATGAGACGTCCTCCAAAAAACCGGCCCCGGAGCCTCCCCAACTTGGATGCGCGCATGGCCTACAGCTAGCTAAAAGGGCTTATAGGACAAGATCAAGCTCGAATAACAGATGCTGGAAATAATGCAAACATAATGAAAAGAATTGGAAGTACTGGCAAATAGTCGAAACATACAGTAAACATATTGAAAATAGTGTGAAGTAGTTAAAAATACGGGTAAATAGTGAAAATGAGTAAAACCATGACTTTTGACCGTCTGCAGCAAGTTCCACCGTCGATGGGTCATGTTGCGCTCTTTCCTCCTCCTCCTCCTCCTCCTTCCTCCTCCTCCTGGCCTTGGTCGGCTTCCGCCTGAAGTCGGACATCAACATCGTCAAGGTGCCTGAGGCAGCGTCACCACAGCCCAAGGTACCTGAGGCAGCAACACCACAGCCGAAGATGCTTCCAAGACAACCCAATGTAGCCCCTTGAAAGCCCATGATGGCCTCAGGACCGCCCGGTCTCCAAGACGGCCCAAGAGGCCCCCACGACGCCCAGCGGACAGAATTTAATCACAAGACAGCTCGCCGCTTGGGCCCCGCCACCAGCCCAAACGGCGAGCATAAGTCGGCTGGAACCCCAAACGCATTTTTTGGTTCAGCCTGTCTGGGCCCCATCGGGCCTCGGGTTTCGTTGTGATTGCCATGGTCTTCGTCGACTTCGTCGTCGTCGTCGGCTCTACCCAAGATGTATCCCGCCTCCTCCTCCTCCCTCCTCCTGCTCGTCCTCCACCTCCTCCTCCTCTTCCTTCTCCTCCCGTCGTCCTCCTCCACGTCCTTTGCCTCCAAATCCTTCTCGGCGCTCGAATTTGCGCCATCGGTTGCGCCCTCGGCCGCCGAAAGTAAAAACTTCCTCCTGTTCGTTGCGCCATAGGTTATAGGTTCCCCCCCCCTTCCCCCTGTGTATGGGGTTGAAGTACAAGAGTACAGAACCCCTGATCCGCTGGTAGAGGGAAGGAGGGATAGATGGATGTCTTTCCCTCCTGCACGATCAAAGGTCTGATCGATCTGTCCCAATACCTGAGCCCAAACGGCCAGGTGCAGGAGAGGTGAGGATAAGGAGTATATATGAGGGTATTACACGGGTTCTATTCACACACACCCCGTCCCGAATCCCGCCCGTGAGGGTAGGACTCGGGAAAAGAGGAAAATAATCCGTCACCCTTTTACTCCTTCAATCCTCAGGTCTGCAGGCAGCTGAGCGCAAAGTCAGTATAGCCTCAGCTGCAAAGTAAGGTAAGAAGGAACACCCGGGGTCCCAATTTCTTCGCCAAGCACGCTTTGGCGCCCCCTCGGTGCGCCCCCCAAAACGCTTCGGCACTCGAGGGCGGAGAAGAATGAGACACGGGTGGGCGGAGAAAGAGGATCTGAGCAAGTTAAAGCAACTTATAATCTGCCTCGCCTATGTGAGGCAGGTGTTGCCACCAGCTGTCAGATCATTCTCAACGCAATGGAGTTAGACTGTAAAGAATATGCCATCAGAGATCGTGTTGATGAGCACGATCGTGTTACAAAACGCATCTATATATCAAAGCAAATGTCTGGCCAGACGAAAGGTCGTGTTGATGAACACGAAAAGTTGCATGTATGTAAATTTCTATATGGCGACTCCCGTTGGCGTTGCTCCTTAGGAGGCTGCCTTGGCTATCGCAAAATATGTGTGTATGTGTGGCCACTTGTATTGTATAGCGAAGTGGCCTAGAAGTATATAATAGCCACCGCTCAAGGCGAACTTCTATTGTAATGAAGTTCAAGCCTTTCGAGCGGTGGGCCTTGCGGCCGACTCACTACGCGTTGCCGTTCTCGTAGAACCTGCGGCCCCACATCCTGTGGCCATCGCGCGCCACGTAGCTCGTCGCGAACGTCTCCCAAGATGTCCTCGGGATCCAGTGACGAAACCACTTGTTGTACTGGATGTCGCGGATGTATACGAACTCGTCGTTATTGAGCGCGATGTAAATCCAGCAGTTGATGTAGTAGCTCCAATACCTGAGGCCCCAATGGCTGTCCTCCAGGTCGCCGCGCCACCAGGCGGCGTAGTCTGTCGCACGTGCCCTCTTGGCGCGAGGTCTGTAGCTGTCATCGCTATCCTGCCGCTGCGCTGCAGTGCCGCGCGCCCCCGCGAGCGCGTGGTCATTCGCGCCAGAGGCGCTAGACCGTGCAGCATCGCCAGGGGCAGGGCGCGGCGGCGGCGGATGGCGCGGCTCCATGGCACCATCAGAGTGTTGGGAGTGTGTTTCAGGTTCGATCGGATCGGTTCTCATCCCTGAAACAACCCCCCTTCCGCGATCGATTCTCTCTCCCTGGTCGGTGCATGTCGGATCGGCAGAACCCAACAACTCGTGAGCAAGCGCAGCAAGCTTGCGCTGCGTGGCTTTTTCACGGGCGCCATCCCGCCTGGGGAGGGCAATCGCGACAAGTCCGCGAGCCTGCCGCGTTTGTCTGTCGAGTCTGCCTTCGTTCAACCACCATTTCTTCCGACCAGCTTGGCCTGTCCTGATGCTGGTCTCGAGAATCTCACATGCATCACGCATGTCCTCAACGGTCCAGGCCTTCTTGCCCACGTTAACGCGAGCGCCTGTCATTTGGTGGTGGAACTTCAAATCGTTGAGAAAACGCTGAACGAGATTGGCATATGGATGGTATAGAGGGCTGTCGTCTTCAGCCCCGCCCATCAGTCTGCACTCGTGTGCAGGAGGGCGGCCAGAGTCGACCCACTTCTCATACCTCTTCCTAGCGGAATTGGCCATTCTCCTCAGCGCGTCTTTCATTACCTGGAAATGAGCGCTTGCCCGTCATGATGACTTGCGCTCCGTCTCTCATGTACCTCGTGATGCCGTCCTGGGAGAGCGTCGTCCTGATCCAGTTGGTCAGCTTCTGGAGGTATGCTAGGTCGCTCTGGACGGCAGTACTTTTACCCGTAGCACCTACAGATACAGTGTACTGCCAGCAGATGTCACAAAGGGTACCATCATTTGTAACGATCCCCAGGGATAAGGTGCGATCGCAATTCCGACATCGCGCGATATCATGCTGGATAGTTTCTGGGGCTCCCTCAGTTGCGAGGTGCTCGCGAGATCCCCAGCGAGTATCCCGACCACGAGCAAGACTGCGGCCGATCTGATCCATGGCATCGCGGTTGATCTCAACATTCGGTCGGGAAGCGATTGATCCACTCAATCCCTCGATCTCGATCCTAGACAATCTTTCCCCTGGCAGTCCTATGCGCTCTGTCGTGTTGTTGTCCGCATTCTCAGTATCACCATGGCATACGTTTTCAGTACGGAGACGGCGAGCCTCCTCCTGCAAGGCGGACTCGTTGTCGCCCTCCTCGCGGCTGACTCCCGTCTGCTCGGCTATGATCCGTACCATGGTTTCTTGATCAGGAGCTGCGGATGCAACGCTGCATGGGCCCTGGGGAATGTCCTGCTCCGCGCCTGGGCCACGTGGCGCGGCAGGTGTTTTCACCAGCTCCGTCCATACGGGGAAGCCTGGATTGCCGAATGTGTTGATGCAATGTGTAAACAGATCACGCAACGTTTGGAGTGCGGGGTGATTCTGATGGATCGCATCTTTTGTGAAGTCACGGAGCTCCGCAATACTGTCCAGCAATATGTTTTGATACACTTTGGAGATCCATTGAAAGACGCCTGTAGTCGGCTCCTCGATGGTCTCTGGGTCCAGGTAGTGTACCAACTTTTTGAAGAAGCGATCTGCATTGCAAATTGGTAAATCACGTGCCCATTTGTGGGTATGATTGTAATCCAAGTAATACTTCTCTGCGTTCCATGCTTTGGATCCGAATTGAACGTCGAATTGTAAGTACGACTGCACTCTATCCACCACAGATCTGTCCACGCCAGTGTGCACCTCAATGATTTGCTTCATCCTTATCATAGGTGAGTCTACCAAAAGCTCCGACACCCAGCGGTATATGCTGTGGTCGTATGATTGTCTGGTCCACCTTGTCTCCTCCTCTGGGTCGTAGTCGGGGTGATTGAGGAAGTCTTCTGGCGGGTCAATGACGTTGTCGAGGATGCTCGCGTCGACGTGCTCATCTGCTTGGATCTCTGCTGCTAGATCTGCTTTCATATTGTCATTTGCCGTTTTTTCTTCGGCCGCGAGTGGTATGTTTGATATATCCACAATAACGGTCACCAAAGGTTCGTCAGATTGGCCTGCCGTTTGTTGGGGTCCATCGCCCGCGGGAGCGGTATCCTCGGCAGGCGTGGCCACCAGCTCTTCGGGATCGGGTGTCCGAGGAGCGGGCCGTCTGGTCGGTGTACGTGGGATACGTGGCTGATAAATGCTCGGCATACCGAGATATGGCAAATCACCATGTGTTTTGTGCTGAAGTATTTTGTCATGGCATGAGGGTGGCCCTTCCAGGGCAGTATTCATATGTGTCGGGTCAATGGCATATTTGTCGGCACGAATTGGCAAAGCAAAGACAACGCCCTTGAGAGGCATGCTTCTGTCATTGTACCATATGTTTACCCATCGTAAACCGAAGTTGAGGATAGGTATCTGTACCGCAAAGAACTTGTCAAAGACTCCGAAATAAATGATTGGGCCGTATATGTGGCCTTTGTTCATGAGGACCTTGGTTTTGTGATTGCCCTTGGGGTAGTGATTGTCGCAATGATAACAATTGGTAGATCCCCAATTCTTGGTGACAATGAAGTCCCCCATGCGAACATCATTAAATGTAGGCCGACGATCCCAATCTTTCTGTGTAATATTTGATGTAATGGGTCGAAGAGCCTCTCGGCAGTATGACAGAGCAATTAACCATTCTTCAGCATCTGCTTTGCGATCGGCGTCGTCGATCATAGCACGGACCATTTGTTCATCCAAGGCGTCGGCGCCAGATACGCGGCCAGCAGGGGCTGCCCCCAGCTGAGGGGCAATCGGTCGCTGAGCCGAAGATGCTGATGCTGACGGCGTCCTTGGCTGCTGATCCATGTATTGATCCATGTTGGCTGCTGTCATCCCAGGGGGGTTATCGATGAACTCCTCTCCAGGAAGATAGGCGCCAATTTCGTACTTGCTCAATGGTTGTCTCGCGGCCAATGGCGGATAGTCCCAGGGAGGGCCCCCCGGCCATATCTGTTGGCCGTGCACGTGGCGTGGTTGGAGACGGCGAATTGCAATGACTGCCGCTGCTGGAACCACGTCCTCTGTCATAATCGCGCCTTCAGCGCCCAACCAAAATCTGCAACCAGCTTTTGTGGCGATCCCCATGTTGATCACCAGCTCGACCTCGTTCTTGTAGTGATTGAACTTGTTTGTATGACTCTACCGAGGTGTGGGGATGCTTCTGGACATTGTCTAGATATGTGCTGGAACTAAAGAATGCCTCCGTGCGTTGCGATGGCTTATGATGCTTGTCTCTCTGAGAAGATGGATCGACGTAGCCTGGAATGATCCCTGTCTTAAGGATGTTGCGCCAAGCACGGAGTGTCGCGCCGTGGTGGAGGTATTTCACGTCTGTCCATTGTAGGCTCTCCCAGCCCATATCCCATGGTTTGGAAAGTGGGTTGACGCAGCTGTGGCCTCCAACACATCGAATGGCAATAACGCTGTTCCAATCGAAACAGCTGGGATCACCTCCCTCGGAGATTGGTTTGGCGTATATATCGATCCTATTTTTCTGCTGGTCAATATGTTTCTGGAACGCACGAATGATGAAGATCGGGTAATAATCGTTCCAATCGGTATACCCGTCTGTCTCACCATCTTTCTTGAAGTGCGACATGGCCGCGTCCATGGATGGTCCGTTGTGGTTTTTGCGATCGCCGAATTTCCATTGGACCATCTCCTGAAAGGGTTTCCAATTACTTGGAATCTTCCATTCACGATCTGTTGTCTTCGTCCAAATGTTGATACGTCTATCGTGAAATTGATTGATATAGAACCTTTTGTAGAGGATCTCGTGGCGTAACATCGTCGTGATGTCTTTGCTCATGTATTTGGGTTCTCCCAGCCACTCATCATCAAGTAACTCGGGACCATAACGTACGTCGTCGTAATTTGGTAACGGTATCCACTTCCATTCTGGAAAGCAACCAGGCTGTGCAATATCAGGAGCATGAGCAATCACACAATCGTCATGTTGCAGTTGGTCGTACCATTCGTCGTTTTCCAGGCAGGCGAATCCATTGACCGCGGATGTACCCCGCAATACTGGACAAACGTATGGATGGTCGTCCTTGATGCCTGCTTGCAACTTCCAATCTCGAATAGTGCATGCGTTATCGAACATTCCGACCTGGCTGATGTCCTCATACATGGAACGCTCGCAGCTGTCCTGCCATGACAATAAATTCATCTCGTGTGGAGAAGATTCCTCGTCGGCAGGAGTTGCCTCCAGCTCCATAGCATCTAGGTCAGTGCCGTCGTCAGGGATCGGTACTGCTTCGGCTTTCGGGAGCTGAACTGCTGGCTGTTGCTCTGCTGGCGTATAGTGTAGGGGTGGTTCAGGAGTCGATGACTTTGGCACGGCTACCGATTGCGGGCCAGGTTGCAGTGGCTCAGGCAATGGGCCCGGTGGTGCTGGCTGTTCCGCATCGGCTGCCGCGCGCCGCACGGAAGTCGGAACATCAGGATCGTATCCCAATGCCACGCGATCCAGTGCATTCTGTCTGAAGAATGTTTTGCATGCTTCGATGGTCTGCTCGTTCTCGGCAGCAGGGCCGACACAGTGAGATGTCAACCTGTTGTTTTCTGCAATGAGTCGTGATCTGGCCGCGTTATCGTCACCATCTAAGTCAGTAGTCCGTTGTAGAAACTGCTCGAACACAACCCAAGTAACAACATGTGCATCTTCAACCGTTTTAGTGATCTTGGGGTGGAGGAGCTCTTGTTTCTCGACTGAATCCCAGGATGCCCATGCCCCAGGGTAGGCGTTGATCAGAAATAGGTACTGGAATAAGTCGTCGTATGCAAGACTAAATGGATCATTCTCAGGGATAGCCTTGTTCGGCTCGCGAGGATCAAGTGCCGGTGTCCGTATCGGAATTCCAGGAATAGGTACGCTTGTGTCGCCTGCGTTAGCAGGCAGTGATGCCGGCAGCGTACCATCGGCACATGATGCCATCCACGCACAATGAGCCATCTCGCCTGCCGTCTGTGTCATCAGCGTCGTGAGGCTGAGGCCTCTCTTCCATTCGTTTGTCATCTTCTCTCTGAAGTCGAGAGCCGCCATGATCTCCTTGGCCTGTGTGTGGGCCTGCTCGTCCGTGACGGGAGTCAGTATGGGCGGCCTGAATGGATATGGCTGAGAGGGCAGTGACTGGATCAAAGCGCAAAAGTTACGATAGCATACTGCGTCGCAGAATTGTGTCGTAAACATCGCCATGTTATGATTGTTCTGTTTTGCATGCCAAGCCTGTGGGGTAGTTCTATCGTACGCTTCAACCCAGTGGTCTGATGGAAGAACCGTAATACCACGATTTTGCATAATCCTGATCAGATCGTCCGTGTGGTAATCAAAGTTCGGGCGTACGCCCCACTGTGCTGCTTTGCCAGGCCCCATTACCGTGGGGCAGCGGAAATACTGCATCACATCGACAAAACGTGATACATCCACATGTACGTGTACTGGCATGAGCGTCGGGACGCCACCCTCACATTCCATTTTCTGGAGCTCACGTACGGTAGTAGGTGCGCGATCCTGGTGTCGACGCATGTCCACGGTGTTCTGTCCGTGGTTGGCACATGCAATGTCATTCGCGCTCCATACCACCATGGCATTGAGGCCCCTGCAATAGTGTCTTTGTTTCACATATGCAAGAAAATCATTGGCCCAGTAGTTCCAGATGGCCTCGGTTAACTCACGCCACCTTTTGATGGAGGCATTGTCGCTGTGTAACATGAGGCCTCTGGCCTCGCGGATCGTCTTGATCATGTTGCGCTGCTCGAGGGTGCACTCAAACTGGTTGTTGAGAATAGCTGTGGTACGGCTCTCCTGTGTCTGCGCACGCTGGTTACGCAGTTCTTCCATGCCATAGCGGGTGTCTCCACCAGCCTCTGGCAATTGAACGCAATCTTGGCCGATCGGCGTGTCGTTCTGTCTGAACCATTCTTTATACTTGCCAAAGGAGAATGCCCACATCATGATGTCGTCGCGGATCATGGCCGACAAATGCTCGAGGGTAGCGCCACCCATGTATTCCGCGCGATTGAGGCACGGCATAAATAGCGGTACAAGAGCAACATTTGATACGTTGGCTAGATCTTCTCGCACCTGTGCATTGTTGAGCTCGTCGATGCCGTGGGTTGGGTACTTTTTGTGTTTTGCACTCTTGGCCCCTTTCTTGGGGTGCATAATCCATGTTGAATCGGTGTACAAGTTGGTCCATTTGTATGCGTGCCCTGATGGACCGAAGGCATTGTGCAAGAGTAGTCCCAGATCTTCTTGCACGAGGGAACACCACCCATTATCTCAAAGAAGAGTAAAAACCAAACGACCACCACAGAAAGCGCTGTACTTTGCTTGAACCAGCTCGAGTGGGTCAATATCAGGACCAGGAGTAAGATCAGGGTCGATCTCGTCGGCGGCTTCGCCAAAGAAGACATTGCCCTCGTTGTATGGTTGCCAACGGTAGGTGCTTGTCATATTCTCGTCGTGCTCTGATATTGCCACCCAGCCTTCTGGGCGATCGGATGGTGTTGCCACCGTCTTGGAGTATGATCCGATACCTCCGAAGCCTCCGCGCGCAGTCAGCCATGTGCTGAGCTTGCGGCGAAATCCCCTTGTCTGGCGAATGTCGGAAAATGCTCGCATGTTGGTGACCAAATTATCCTCAACAATGTGGCCGATGTGTCCAGATGTATATGATGTCCTGGCTAAGCCAGGTGGGCGTGTGGGTAACTTGGCCGCTACGCGCTCAAGTTTAGGAGCATAGCATGGAGTTGTCAATCCATTGCTGTATACATCAGAGGGTGCACAAATACCATTTCCATAGTAGTATTTTGTATCCTGAACGCTGTCCTCGGCATACTGTCCCAGTACTGCACTGCCAATTTTGGACCAATCATTGTGAATCATCATCCACTCCGTCTTCAATATCATCGTCGTAAGGTCCATTGGCGGGCACTTGCGGTGCGCTCCTGGGATCACTGCGTTCAAATGATCATGTAAACCACGAACACGTTCTTGTACAGACGGGTTACGATTGAAGACTGGAAAGCATGCACATAGCCCGCATGAGTGACAGCCATGGGGTAGCCGTAAACGTGCTGTATCCGTAGTTGGCGTTGCCGCCGACTGATCCACCAGCGTCGCTGATCCAACTCTTGACGTCGGCGGACGCAGAGCGGGCAATTTCTCGAATAGTGGATTCGTCGGGTACGCGGAGATCAAAATCTGCACTGCGATCAGCGCGCCGTTGATGTACGTATATGTATCCATCATCAGGATCACGAGGGCGACCAGTTTGAGCGTGGTACGTGAAGCCCACGCGGTCGTCGTCCTCGGCGTTCGGGTCGCACTCAGCGTCGCAGCCGATGGGCCAGCCGATAAGGTGGAGCGGCTGTGCCTGATCCATCTCGTAGATAGGGGCATCGGGATTAGAACCGATCTCGCTTATTTTCGCCTCGCACGCGGCGAGCAGGACGCCTGTGAGCTTTATAGCTCGAGTCGTAAAATTGCTGCGGCATGAACGTACAATTAGTGTCCTAGACCTCTCTGCATCCTGTGGAGGCGAGGGAGGATGGCGGGGATGTCTACCGTGCGGTGAACGTGCTCTTGAACGAGGTGTGCGCGGAGCAATAGCTGCAGCTGGTGCGCCAATGTGGTACATGCATGCGCATATGCCCTCGTGATTGGCTTGTCCAACGCACCGAAATCCACATTCTGATCCTACCTCGCCCCATCTTGCTTTTTCTGTAAGTAATATTTTGCATACTTCCGGGCATCCATCCAGTTTTGGAGGTTCCGCAACATGAGGTAAACCGTCGGGCCTCCGAGGCCCTCGTAGCGGTTTCCAAGGTTTTTTGGAGGACATTGTACCGGAGTAGCGGGAAAGATGAGCGAGTGTTCCAAGAGATCCCTCCAGAGGTCTGCTTCTTCGGCTCGACATGTTTGGTCATCATATATGCGATCTGCTCTTTTGTACCTACATATTTGAGCTCGATATGTTCGAGTTGGCATGTCTCACATATCCAATCCAGGTTGATACGATGAGTACGATGAAGATGACGAGAAGCTGGTGTACGTCCCTTTTGGACAATTTTGATCACGGCCCGGTTATCCTCGAGGACGATAAGACGCACTTTGGGAGAACTAATCTCCTGAGACGGTTCTGGATCCACGTGCAATACTGTACCCTCATGGGATATTGTACGCCTCTTTGGAGGCGTAGGTAACTCCGTATTTAGCGGTAGTTGCCTACGGCGAGGAGAAGATCCCCTTGCGGGGGGCGCCTTGCGAGGCGATGGCTTACGCTTCTTTTTGGCGGCCAACGTCGGACACATCGCCGTATCGGCGCGTCCCTGGCAGCTCAGGCAAGTATTCTTCTCTTTGCATGTGTTGGCAACTCCCACCACGGCTTCCCAGAATGAGAGTAGTGGTAGTCCTTCCAGTCGTAGTGCTGAGTCAAGAGCAACGATCTCGGATTCTGTAGATGAGTGCGACACAACCGTTTGTTTCTTACATACAGCGTTGACCGGAAAGAACGTATTGGGTCCAACAAGCGCGGCGAAGACGCCGGTAGTGGATTTGGATGATGTAATGCAATCGGCGAACGAGGCGTCAGTGAAGAGCATGATGGATAACTTGTTTGACGAATCACCTATCCATCCGTGTAAACAATGTGCACGCGTTGTTTTGATGTAGCATATCAATCGATGTAGACGTTTATCACACGTGGTATTCCATTTGGTAATTTCTCTGGCCAGCATACATACTGGACGTAAAAGATCGAAACGACAGCAACGTGCCAGGTAGAGGATCTTCATCAGTACACTCGCCGCGTCCTGGCCAAGGATGCCCTCGTCGGAATAATCGGAATCGGTGAAGGAGGTGTCCTCGATGCCAGGGGTTTCGGCGTCAGGTAGGTCATCGTATGTGACTGGTATGGGATCTGTTGTAGTAGATGTCGTATCGACCGATCTTGCTGGGCTGGATGATCGTGGCCGTGCGTTGAGCACACTAGTAGGTCTGGCGACCGACCCGGAGGATGCAGGCGATTTGGATCGCGAAGTCCTCGGCGAGTCGGATCGTTTCCGACGTGACCCTGGTCCCTGGGCGCGCTTGGAAGCGCATTCCAGGTACCGCTCAATGCACTGATCGGTAAAACCAAGCATATCATGTCGAATTCCACGAACTTGTTTGGCTGTATTGTGATCTTTCTCATTGTGTACGGGCAACATAGGTCGTATGGTAGACATTCTTTTGTCGAAGATATTCTGCGGTACCTCGTATGCCTGTTGTCCACAGCCAAGATATTGTGAGTATGGAGTAGGTGGATCCAAGTCAATACCGCTTTTGCGGATATAATCCCAGCCAGCTTGTAGATTGTGAGCTGGTCCGGCTAATTTGAAGTCGTCCACATATACTGAAAGTATCAGTCCCAGTTTGTTGTGTCTCCATACACATTCCCATCCTGGAATAGGCTCGAAACCAACGCTTTCTAAGCATGTACGACATTTTCGTTCCCAAAAGACACCTGCGAGAGGGTGTCCGTATAGTGCCAATCGTAATCGGCACACTGGATTCTTGTATTTTGACCAGGATGTCGGTTGTCGCCATTTAGGTATGGTAATCCAAGTATCAACTGGATCGATTCGTCCGTCGCCGTATAATAATGCCTGCGTGTAGGCTCCAGGTGCATCACTTTGTTCTCCCGCATATTGTGGCAATAATGCAGTAGCATCGCAAAGTTTGGAAGCCTCAATATGCGAAGCACTGGAAGCGGCGTCGGCGAATATGGCGGCCAAACCAGTTTCATCTTTGCCTGTATTGCCCTGAACCACCACTCTGCCCTTGAATTTACGTAGATCAGGTGGAAGTTCCTCGTGTTTGACTGAAGATAGCTCCAAGATATTGAAGAAATGAACTTTCGTCCCAGTGCGATAGCTTGTGACTCAATATCAGCTTTTTCTGCAACAGTCTCCAACATCCACGTTTGTTTCTTTTCCAATCTCTCGTATTCTTTTCGTAGGGCTTCTTGTGCACGTGGTTATGCGGCAACTTCTTTCTTACTCAGGTTTCTGGTAACTAGGGCCGGGCGTGACCATGAGGAATCGGGTATTTTGTCTCTGTGTGCCGGTGTGTAGGTGGTCTCACGTGGCATAGTTGGTATTGCTACCGACTGGGTGAACTGGCGTATGAGCGGGTTCATGGTCCCAAAGTCGGTTCCTTCACTATCCACAAGTACCAAAGCACGTTCTTCTCCAGCGTGCTGTTGTGGTGTTTGGCGGTAGTACAGTACCGTAGTAATGTCACGTGGCCCACCAGGTAGTTTGGCATACAGTATGTCTTTGTTCGTCACGCCTTTGACGTTCTCGTCACGGGTGACGGCGCCATTGTCAGTGTCGTATGTAATCCTTCGTTCCACAGTATTCCATGTTGGTCCGCCGGAAGCAGTGGTACGGAAATTGTTGACCTGTTTGTCCTGTCTTGTCCACACTCGTAGTGCAGCTCGGTCACGAATCTCACGAGCTCGTCTAACGTCTTCGGCGTAGTCGATTTCCTTTTTCTGTTGTCCACGAGACAGGGTTTTCCAATGCTCGGGAAGAATGTGATCAGGACGTGTAGTAGTCTGTATACGTGTCTCACGGCCGCGGACCACAATTTTGCCATCTGGCGTTATTTTTGGAAGCTCATAGAATCGAACCGTGCCTGTCCATGGCTCGCTTAACTCCCTGTGGTCGTTGGCGCTGACACCATCCCAAACATCGCGAAAGTCATTTTCTCCTTCAACAGTAGAAGTCGTCTTGAAATCTCGTGTCACGTCGAGTTGATCAACAGGTACAGGTATGTTCATGACGTCGTCCGTCGGGATGAACAATTTCTTGCGTTGAGTACGAATATGTCTGATGACGCAATATCCGCGCTGTTCCCAGTAGTCGGGATCCGGCGCTGGTGCAGCAACTTCAGAGGCCGATGCATGGGCATCGGCGGCGTTTTCTTCTGTTGTCATCATAGACGGGTCGTCCCATTCTTTAGGGTAGGAAAGTGGAGGATCGGGCATTGGTTTATCACCCAAGGGGCGAGAAGTAGATGCCTTGACCTCGTCGTGTGCGTCAGGGTTATGATGTCGTAGAGTACCTTCTTTCACCGGGTAGGTGAACTTGCCATCAGGGATGATGATGTCTTTGACTCTGTGCACGTGACACAGTTCACCATCAGGATTCTTGGCGTATGTAGCCGTGTCCAAGACAAGGTAGTCACCTGACCACCGTCCACCAGAGTGTAAATGGTAACCCATGAATAACCCTTCTCGGGTATTTTCTTTAAACTTCGCAGTCTCGTTGTTAATCTCGGGGTTGAGGCATTTCCAGAAGATCCGAGCACCGAATGGTATGCAGTGCCCGGGAAAGCTTTCACCAAAGCGCATTTCATGAGCTGTCTTATCTGCATGTTCCTCATTGAGGGCAGCCACGCCCGTGGATGTATGCGCAAAATTGTGTCCACAGCAAAAGGCTTGCATGGCCTCTTTCCACCATTCGTGCCCCAGACCAGACACATGTAACACAGCTCTCGCACCGAGAATGACAATCTTGATGATGCGCTCGACCAATCCATTCGTTTGCGGACGATGCGGCGTACTCGTGTCGTGTCTCCATCCCAGTTGGCGGCAAGCCTTCTGAAGCTCTCCAGAGTTGTCTGTATAGATATGCTTCACCTCATCGTTCGCGGCGATGAACTGTTGAAAGGATGCCTTTGTGGTAGCTGCGTCTTTGTGTAGTGCTGGGTAGGCCATGAAGATGCCGGCGCATCTGTCTAGGACAACAAGTGCATACTTGTCGCCGCGCTTGTCTGCGGCATCGTCTTTGGCCAGGACGATATGGTCGGCAGTTAAAGCCTCACCAAACTTCTTCGGGACAAAAGCCTCGTAGGCGTTATCCTCGTCGGCGGGGTCTGCCGGTGGATGTGGTTTGCGCTGTCGTCGACACGGGGCATTCTGCGCCATCGTGCGAGAACAAATCTCACAGTCAGGGTGTTTTGGGCTGTGGGTCATGTAATGCATCGGGTCAATCGGCTTCTTCTGTCTGTTTGGAAGAACGCGATCATTGTCGTGGTGCATTCGTGTGAGCGCCTCCGTCGGTAAGTCGTTATCTGCCTGAGCTATATCTGCTATCCCCCCGCATTTTGGAGGAGGACACTGCGTCTGAGACGTAGGCGAGTCGGTGGGTGTGTCCACGTTAGGCTCGTCTTTGTTTGTGTCGGGAGGTTCTTCGACCGTGGTGGTCCGTGCTCCTCCTCCCTCTCCGACATGTGGTCTCTTGGGGCAGGTCCCTATGTGGGGCCGTAGCTCATCTGCAGTTGTTGACTGCTCTGTAGTTTTGCAGCACCAACAAATGTCGTTGCAGCGGGCGGATGAACGCTTGCGCTGACGACGTCGGGGTGCTGACGAAGTGCATAGACGTGGTGGTGGTATCAATGTCAGGTCGTCGAGTCGTAATTCTGGAACTCTATTGTTGACTGGAATCTTATACCATTGGCCCCCCGGATCCTGAAGCAAGTAGCCCAGCTCAGGATCCCAAAGCTGCCGAAAGCCATCAACCTCGATCAATTTCCCAACTGATAGTAGAGATGGACAGTCTGGCAAGGCAAGGGCTGAACTGTGTAAGCCAACCTCGGGTAGCCGTATGTCGCAGTGCTCGTTGACAGTACGATCACCATTGGCAGTTTCCAGAATATGCTCTTCGCGAATAGATATGCGATCCGATTCGGTCTGCGTCAGTTCGTGTTTTCCCTGAATATGATGAGCAGAACCACTGTCGAGAACCCAAGATCGTGTCAATGCAGCGGTCGAGCGTGGTGGGTCGACTTGCATCGTCGTTGTCTTCGTCTGGGCTGTCTTTGATGACTGCTTAACAGTGTCGTCATATTTTCGGATCGCAGTTGGTGTGGCCACCGACTCTTTATCGTGTCGGTAGTCGTATAGGTCGTCGTACCATAGCTGTGCCTCTTTTTGACATTCTCGTAGGGCGTCCGCACTTTGATCCCACCATCGTTGTGGTAACGGGTCTGGTACATTGACAATGTCACCTTCATTCGGCATCTTCTTCCATTTGTCAAATCTGGCCCTGCCGGGTACGGTATGTAAGTCGTATTCCACGTTACGTGTGTCGAAGCGTATCCGACGGCGTGTTTTGGTAGATGTCGTAGTGACTTTAGTATTGGCCATGAGGGTCTTGTCACGGATGACGTAACTACGGTCGGAATGGCGTGAACGTCGATAGTTGGCAGGAGAACGTGCTTTGGCGTGGGGAGAACCACGGGGCGAACCATGGCTCGGGGAACGTCTGCCACGTCCTTTGTCACTACCATATGATCTATCACGGCCGCGTGGGCTGCCGAGTCCGCCGCCACGGTTGTCTCGTCCTCGGGAGGTAGATCTCGAAGATCTGTCGTATCGACTTCTCGATTGACTGCGAGAGTCTGGGGACCTCCTGGATGTTGAACGAGATCGGTCGTATTGGCGTCGGTTGTCACGTCCATGGCGCGAGTCGCTTGCGTAGCGGAACCCCCCGCGTTGTGAAGAACGCTGGCTTCCTGATCCGCGGGGTGGTGATCGGCCACGGCGATCCTGACTGGAGGTCCGTGGTCGACTCGGGCTTCGCTCGGGAGTCTTCGCACCAGGTGTAAGATGAGCGTATTTGCATTTGTCGCCTCTGGGGCACTTATTATGTGCGAAATCTTTACACTGTGCGACGTGTGGAAAGTTGCACTTGTCGCCTCTGGTACATGTGTTGCGCTTGGCGAACTCGAAGCAAAATAGTTTCGATGCTGGCTTCTTGTGATTCGCAGGAGTTGACGCGCTGCGGCGGGAGTTGCCACCAGCTGCCGATGCTCTGGAAGATTTGTTGTTCTTCCAATCCCTGGAATATGTATGCAAAGCCTTGCACCGTTCACCATTGCGACAATTGCCTTTCTTCCAGGCAGCGCACACATTGACTTGATAACGTGTCTCGTGTTCGTACAGTAACTTATGTTGATTATTCTCCAATTGTTTGAGCTCCAGTACGTCCAGGACGCGCTGTCGGAGCCAATCATAGGTACGATTCGGGTCGTTGATCTTCATGCGCTGGCACTCGTACATGCCTTGTTTCATCCAGGCATGTCTTCGAATCTGTGTACGAAACAGAGATCCCAAGATCTTTGGATCGGGTGCTTCTCGGCACTCCAAGAGTAAAGCGTCCCAGTCAGTAATAAAACGTTGCAAATCGTTATCTCCCATCCTCAGTTCTTTAAGGCGCTCGAAGTCGTGCAGGTCGTCATCAACCTCTGTCACTTTGTAGGACTGTAGGATGTGCCAGTAGATCTGGCGTCCTTTGAGCATGCGTCCTGCGTTTGTGCTCTCTGGTTTCGATGAGCCTGATTTGGTAGCGCAAGTCTGGGGATAAGATGTCGCTCAGAGCGGTAGCGAGTTTGCAATCGATGCTCTCAAAGTCTCCACTGTCTTGTAAGTCCTCGAATGTACACTCGGGCTGTTCAGCCACGCATAGGAAGGCATATGCTTTGGATGGTCGCCCTGAGGCGGCCCCAAAGTTCTTCCGCACCTTTTGCTGCCACTCGAGCAGCTGCGTGATCTTAGGCAAGACAGGGACTCGGACGGTGTCTGACTCCTTGATAGGAGTTGTAGTATGGACCGAAACCGCAGACAGTGGTACACCGTCAGTAGTCGGTTCTGTGCGCACAGGAGACACATGGCGTGTCTGTGCAGAAGCTGCCGCGGAGGCTGCTCCTGGTGACGTACGTCGTTGTTGTCCTGCAGAAGCTTGTGGTGCTTCGGCGGACGCTGCCGTCGGCCTGTGCAGGTCGGTTGCAGGTCGAAGGTGGAGATTGGTGTCGTTGGTGTGGTCGATCAGCTGATTCGTCCAGCTCGTCATGTCTTCGTGTATTTGGGCCACCTTTTGGCGCGTGTACTCATCAGTACCCCGAGAACGTTGTGAGTACCGATCAAGTCGTTGCTCGTATGCTCGGAGACGGGCGCTTTGTGCCTCCAGCTCGCTTTCCAGACGTGCGAGGTGCCCCTCAACACGTACCTTCTCAGTATCTCTCTCACGAGTAACCTGGGGGAGCTCCAACTGCGCGTGGTCCGCCGCCTTCTCAACCTCCTGCAACCTGTCAGTGAGGCGGGCGAAATCGTAAACCGTGGGAGGAGAATCCAGCTGGCCAGTCTGGGCTCGTCCGACACGCAACTCTGCCAGGGCGTCCTGTACATCAGGAAACCGCAGCTCGATTTCAGAGATCCGGTTAGCGAGTGGCTGCACGACAGCGTTGGTCGCATCAAGCCGTTGAGTGATGACTCTCTCAGTGCGCTGCAACATGTCTATCAGGTTCGACGAGTTAGTGTGTGCTTCGCTGCGAAGCGTCGCCATAGTGTGGTCTATGTAGGATCGAATATCATTGATCTGAGACTGAACGTCGCCAAGGTCGGTGGCCTCGGCTGGTGTTGGTCGGTTGCGGAGCTGGTCGTGGATCTCATCATGTAAGATCCTGACTGCTGAACCGCCTGTGTCGCGTACGAGCACAAGCTGTTGCTCCATCTGCGCGAGGTAGTTGCGTAGGTTCTCGACCATCGCCGTTCGTTCACCTGAGTGTGACACCTCACGATCAACCTGGTACTGCAGTTCACCTATGATGCGTCGATCTTCGGCGATCCTGGAATCAATGATCCCTAAGGCGCCGTCCAGATCGTGGCGTATGGCTGCAGCATCGGCGGCGTTCGTCTGAACGCTCTGCAGTAGTCCAGAGTATTGCCTGGACACGAATGTTTCAACCTGGTCTCTGAGCTCAGCTATTTCACCTGCGGCGGACGTTTCCGCCAGCTGGTCGTCTGAGATGGAGAGGTGGGGAGCGTCAGCTTCCCTGTGCCCCCTGTCACGGGGAGTGCATGGCCTCTGAGAGGCAGTACGCGGGCTCGACCTACTTTCGCCGTATGGGCCTGGGGCCCCACGACGGTTGCGCGCGGACGAGCTGCGACTCGGACCATGTGTGTGTGGCGTCTCATCCGATGATACCTTGGGATACTGCGTCTGCGGCTGTGCCGCCACTGGTCTACTGAGTTCCTCGAAGGTAGCTACGTGTTCCGCAACAGGAACGGTCGCAGGGCTGGGGGTACCAGCATCTGAGGTCCATCGGCGGTTAGCGCGAAAGCGCCCTGGAGTATCAGGACCAGTGAGGCTTTCGCCTGACGAAGTTGGGATTGCTCCCGACTGAGGAGGAGATGGGGGATCGAAGGTAGGCGTGTGGAACTCCTTCCTTCCTGTTCCTACTCCTTCTCCTGTCCCCCCGCGGGCTGCGCTGCGGTGAAGTTCAGCAGCTAGCCGCGCCTCGGGTCCGTCGGAGCTGGGGGGGGGTGGGGGGGGGGTACCTGGGACACCAACACAGTCCGCACTAAGGCTCCCCAACTCATCACCGAGCCGCCGCGCCGTCGGAGAGCTCGGACGCGAGGCCCCGATGGACCCCTTACAGCGCATGCGCCGCTTGGGTTCCATCGAGGCCGCGTGCGAGGTCGCGACGCGGGGTTCGATGAACGGTGAGCTTTAAAGGGCTGATAACCTGTGTATGGGGTTGAAGTACAAGGGTACAGAACCCCTGATCCGCTGGTAGAGGGAAGGAGGGATAGATGGATGTCTTTCCCTCCTGCACGATCAAAGGTCTGATCGATCTGTCCCAATACCTGAGCCCAAACGGCCAGGTGCAGGAGAGGTGAGGAGAAGGAGTATATATGAGGGTATTACACGGGTTCTATTCACACACCCCCCTGGGTTCCCGCCCGAGCACGATAGCGGAATTGCGTGGCAGCGCCAACTGGATAGGGTGTGCCAGCAACTCTGGGCAACACTGGGAAACATTGGGCAAGGCTGCGCAACATTAGGCAACACTGGGCAACATTCGGCAACACCAGCCACCACCCAGCCAACACCAGCCAACATTAGACAAAACGCGCCAACTTCCGCCAACATCAATACAGAATTTGCCATCATCAGCCAACATAAAAGCAACACCAACCAACACCAGCCAACATCCAGCCAACACCAGCCAACACCAGCCAATATCTGCCAACACCCGGCCAACACCCAGCCAACACCCAGCCAACATCAGCCAACATCTAGCCATCATCATCATCATCATCATCATCATCATCATCATCATCATCCTCATCATCGTCATCGTCATCGTCATCGTCATCGTCATCGTCATCGTCATCAGCATCATCATGATCATCGTCACCATCATCAGCATCAGCATCATCATCATCATCATCATCATCATCAATAACATCATCAGCATCAGCATCACCATCATCATAATCGTCTTCCGCCTCTTCATTTTCCTCCTCCTCCTGCTCCTGCTCCTGCTCCTGCTCATCCTGCTCATCCTTCTCCTCCTCCTGCTCCTCCTGCTCCTCCTCCTTCTCCTCCTGCTCGTCCTCCTCCTGCTCCCGCTCCTCCTCCTCCTCCTCCTCCTCCTCTTCTCCCTCCTCTTCCCCCTCCTCCTCCGCCTCCGCCTCCTCCTCCTCCTCCTTCTCCTCCTCCTTGTCCTCCTCCTCATCCTCCTCCCCTCTTCTTCCTCCTCCTCCTCCTCCTCCTCCTCCTCATCATCATCATCATCATCATCATCATCATCACCCTGCACCTTCTCAGCTTCCTCCACGTCATCGTCATCGTCCTCGTCCTCTCCGCCTCGACCTCCTCATCCTCCTCCTCCTCATCCTCTGTCTTCTCCAACTCCTCCTCCTCCTCCTCCTCCTCCTCCTCCTCCTCCTCCTCCTCCCCTCCCCGCAAAATTCTGTCGGCGGTGT
Source organism: Prorocentrum cordatum (assembly GCA_963575745.1). Classification (NCBI taxonomy): domain Eukaryota; class Dinophyceae; order Prorocentrales; family Prorocentraceae; genus Prorocentrum; species Prorocentrum cordatum. Next base: position 41,344 of record CAUYUJ010003816.1, on the reverse strand, counting down.
CTAAATTGCGTAGGCGATAGTATTTAACTGTTTTGAGCGCTTCTCTTTGGGACAAACAAACAAACCTAATGACTACAACCTTACGCACGTTGGTGCTACATTGTAAGAGGAATAATGAAACATAGTGTCAAAAACTGAAGAACAGTAAACATATTGAAAAATGGTGAAAATATCGAAAATATGAAACATAAAAATGATGAATCGTGATAACAAGAAATATATCGTATACTAAACTTGCACCCTACAGCAACACTATAAATACAGAGGATCACGAGAAGAGAGAGGATCAGGAGAATGAGAAAGAGGAGGGCGAGGATCGGCCTTCTCTTCCTCGTCCTCCTCCTCCCCTCCGGGGATTTCCCCGATCTGCCTGGAAACGGAACAGGAGGGCTTCTCAGCGCCTCCTTAGGGAGGCTCCGGGGACGGATTTTCTGAGGATGTCCCACTCTGCTGATCCTCGCTTTCCTCTGCTGGTCCCCCTCTCCTGCTCCACGCCCGCCCGATCCTCACCCTCACGATTTTCATTCTCGCCATCCTTGCTCTCCTGACCCTCCTTCTCTACATCCTCACCCTCCTGCTCCACGCCCGCCTGATTCTCACCCGCGTGACCCTCACTCTCCTGATCTTTCCCCTCGCGAGCCTCGACCTCCTGATCCTCACGTTCATTCTCATGTCGATAATTTTCCTCTCGCCGAGAAGCGCACGCCCCTTCTACTATGTATACAGAAACTGCAGATCAACCGCAGAACGGCCGGCTGTAAATAATTACCCTGGCGACGTACCCAACCCCTGCGCAAAAGCGGGGCGCAAATAGTTTAGGATACTTTATAAGGGGGCGATGACGGAGCGAGGGTTACATATGTCTACAGACGGAATTCGGGAGACTCGCAAGACACTGGCTACAGGAAAAGGGCTTGATAAAGCTGATGATTTACAATTCCTGAGCACTCCTAGCCACTTCGAAAACGGGGATCACAGCAGGCCTCGAAAGTGGCGACAGGTTCACAGATCGCAGCCCCGCAGGGACGGCGAGGTCTCATTTGAATCTGCCCGTGGCCCTCACTGTGCTGGGCCCCCCAGCAGGCCTCGAAAATGGCGGCAGTTTCGCAGATCGCAGCCCCCCAGGGATGGCGAGGTCTAATTTGAATCCGCGCGTGGCCCTCACTGTGCTGGGCCCCCCAGCAGGCCTCGAAAGTGGCGACAGTTTCACAGATCGCAGCCCCCCAGGGAGGGCGAGGTCTAATTTGGATCTGCCGCGATTACCCTCTATGCTGGACCCCCCAGCAGGCCTCGAAAGTGGCGACAGTTTCACAGATCGCAGCCCCCCCCCCCAGGGATGGCGAGGTCTAATTTGAATCTGCCGCGATTACCCTCTATGCTGAGCCCCCCAGCAGGCCTCGAAAGTGGCGACAGTTTCACAGATCGCAGCCCCCCAGGAATGGCGAGGTCTAATTTGGATCTGCCGCGATTACCCTCTATGCTGGACCCCCCAGCAGGCCTCGAAACTGGCGACAGTTTCACAGCCCCCCGCAGGCAAGACAGAAAGAGGCAGGAAAGAGGCGGGAGGCGGGAGGAGGAAGGACGCGACCACACTGCTCTATTCAAAACGAATACCCAACCAAGGAGGGTTGGGAATAATAATAATAATCATCATCATTATCATCATCGTCATCATTATCATCATCATCATCATCATCATCATCATCATCATCATCATCATCATCATCATCATCCTCATCCTCATCCTCATCCTCATCATCAACACCATCATTAGCATCGTCATAAGCAGCAGCAGCATCATCATCATAATAGCATCCTCATCATCATCATCATCATCATCATCATCATCATCATCGTCATCATCATCATCATCATCATCAGTATCGGCATCATCATCATCGTCAGCATCATCATCAATATCGTCGTCGTCGTCACCCTCATCACCATCATGATCGTCATCGTCATCAGTATCCTCATCCTCATCCTCGTTCTCATCCCAATTATCCATGCCATCATCATCAACAGCATCATCACAATCACCATCACCGATCACCATCGTCTGAATATTCTTCATATTATGATGATTGGTCGTGTTCGTCTTATTCTTCATCATCAACATCATCCTCATCCTCATCATCCTCATCATCAACGTCGTCGTCTCCGTCGTCGTCGTCATCGTCATCGTCATCGTGATCATCGTCGTCGTCAACGCTTGGGAGCCTCTGTGCCGTTGCATCTCCAAACCATGTTTTTTCTATATGGGCGCGGGGAAACGATAAGGCAGGTGTTGGGCGTCAATCGGCGATTCCCAAGACTGGGGCGTACGATGGAATCTCGTCCACTGAGATCCCAATCATCAGAACAGATGGCGCGCACCAAACTTCTCATGCCCAACGCTTCTCCATAGCAGGCGGGCATGGTGTCAGAAGCCATGAAAACAATTCCATGGCCATCTGAATAGGAGAGAGCCCGGGTGAGTGAGGAAAAGGAGCACAAGGAGGAGGACACTGTGTGAAGGGAGCCAGCGCCGTCAAAGTAGTGGGGTTACTCCTTAGCAGGAGTCAAAACGAGCCCCATCTCTTTAAGAGGCAAGGGCTTCATGGCAGGGGGGCAATTAGCCTGCCCTGGACAGACGGCAACGACTCAAAGAAGGACGGCGCTGGCACTGTACGCGAACACGTCAGCTGGATATTGTGTGCCCCAGACCCCAGCCATAGCGGTGCACCGAAGCACACGCCATGTTGCGCTAAAAACGGGAAATCACAAAAACGGGCTTCGACATATGCTTCACATCAACCGCTACAATACGCAGAATCCCGTTCAAGCCAACTCCATCCGCGCAGCAGGCAGTATCTGAATTCACGAAGAAGAGCCATAAAGATTTGCATGTAAGTGTATGCGCTGTACACACAGTAAAGACATGCAGCTCGGCCACGCCGAGCACCCTGCCGGGCCTAGGAGGCCAGAGAGGGGGCATTCGCGGCGGCCCGAGCCGCGGGCTCTGGCTCGAGGAGCCCGGAGAGCCCGGCCAGCACCGCACGGCTGCGCACGCCGCCCATGACCGCCAAAGCGCGGGCGTGGCTGCCCTCGCAGGAGAAGAGGCTCCTGATCTTGGCGGCGGGAGGCTCCAGCTCCGCAAGGCCCCCGGCTGCCTCGAGGAGCACCACCCAGAGGCTCCAGCAGTCCGCTTGCTTGGCGACGCACGGCGCCTCCAGCGCCATCTCCGGGGCGATGCACGGCAGATCCCCGCAAACCGTGGTCGACGGCGTCGACTCCACGCAGCACGTCGCCGAAGAGAAGTCCACCAAGCGGCAGAAGGGCGTTCCCGAATGGTCATCTACCACGATGTGACCCATAGACACTTGCCTGTGCACGATGTCCCGCGAATGGCAGAAGGCCAGCGCTCCTGCTATCTGCGCGGTGCAGTCCACAGCATCATGCAAGTCGACGCGATACCCTGGCTGGTCCAGGAGGTGCTGGTTCAGATTCTTCTTGCCCCCGACTTCGAGGGCCGAGTACACCCGCGAGAAGCTGCGGGTGTCGGAACACGTCCCTCATGAAACGCAACTACCGAAACATGTTCTCCACGTCCACAGCAGTTACATAGTTTGATGTGTCACAGACCTTGAGGCCAACTTTCTCGGTCTCGCTCCGACGCGCAAGGAACACGCTGTCATTTCTTCTGTTCAAGCGGCGCATCAGCCGGTAATCGCCCACTCTGGTTGCCGTCTCAACAAGGTTGTGATCGATCGGGGGGGAAGTCGTACATCATAGCATTCGGGATGCTCTCCCACAGCAGCTCGTAGTGGTACTCCAGCATAGCCTGCGCATTCTCGTCCGCACTGTCGAGCGTGCACTGTACACGCTGGGCATGTATGTCAAGCCATGCCTGCTCTTGGTTGAGCTTCGCGTACAGCCGATCTGGATCCTCGCCGGGGCCGAGCATCACTACGTCGGCACCCAGGCCGAGGAGCACGTCGTGGCGTGCCATGAGCATCTTCACGTACTCACGGTTCTTGTCGCCTGGGATCTCGAGCAACTGCAGCAGGACAACACAAAAGTCGCTGTTCGGCTCGATATGCTTCAAAAACAAATGTGCCATGCGCTTCTCGTACTGCCTTTCGAATACGCACGGCACCAGCAAGCTGGTGCACCCAGACACCAGCGGCACTATCTCCCTCGCGTCCCAATGGCCCTCGTGGGCGGTGTCCGGCGAAACGAGTCTGCCCGGCTTGTGCGGCGAGCCCCACGGCACCAGGGTCGCGAACGCGAAGTCCTCGGGGAGCCGCGAGGCCATGCGGGTAACGTAGCTCTCCACGATGCTTCGGCTGGACGCGGGCGGCAGCCTGCCCGCGCTGGGGCTGATCATCCTGGCCTGCACTGCGCGGTGGCGCAGTTCCGCGCTGCACAGCGCAGGGCCTGGAGCCACAGGGGCCGCGGCTGCGTCTCCGAACCATCTTGGGGGCCCCGGGAGGCCCGTCCTGGATAATACCGTCCTGGGGCCCGCCAGAACCGTCCTGGCTCCCTTTGGGGGGCCGTCTGGGGACGTCTTGGTGGGCTGTGGCCGTCTGGGCGCTCCCTAGGGGGCATATTGGGGTCCTCGTGGGGGCCCCCTTGGGACCCTCCTCGGGCTCCCCTCGGAGCCTCTCGACGTCCTCTGGGGCCGTCGCAGGCGTCCTGTCGGGGCCCCGTTGGACCCTCTTGGGGCCCTCTCGGGCAGTCCTGGAGCCTTTTGGGGGCCGTCTTGGCGCGGCTCGCAGGGCTTTGGCCGTTTTTCGGCTGGAGCCCTCTGGGGGGGGGGCCTCTTGGGGCCTTTTGGGCCCTCTCGGGGGCCTCTTTGGGGCCCTCATGGGCAGGTCCTGAGGGCCTCTGGGGCCGACCTGGGCCGCCGCAGGCCCGACGAGGCGAGAATCCCCCCCAAAAAAAAGATACAAGACCCATATCCTCCTCCTCCTCCTCCTCCTCCTCCTCCTCCTCCTCCTCCTCCTCCTCCTCCTCCTCCTCCTCCTCCTCCTCCTCCTCCTCCTCCCCCCAAAAGATACAAGACCCATATCGGAGGCGAAGGGGTGGGATCGCAGCGGAACGGAGACCCCCCGCCGGGAGATCGTTCCGTTCTGCTCGTGTCGTGCGTGCGGGCGAGGCGAAGCCGCGTGGGCGCGCGAGAGGAGTGGACCCGCCGCTGCTGGGGCGAAGACAAGACAAATGACTTTCCCCCGTCCGTCGGTCCGTCCGTCCGTCTCCATCCCGATCCTATGTCAAATACTGAACTGGCACGAGTGCTGCCACCAGTGCTAGTACGAGCACGAGCACGACTACGAATACGAATGCTCAAGCCAACGCGAGTAATAACACGGGTATTGACGCATCGTGAGGCCAAGGGGGACCGCACCGCCCTACCGATTCCGGATCCGGGACGGCACGGGACGACGCGGGAGTCCATCCAAAGGAGGCCACGGGAGAGGCCCCACCGATGCCGGATCCGGCAGCGCACGCTATGGCTACCCAAGCGCCCCACCCCTGCTACTTCTGCACGGCTCCTGCGAACAGTGTACCCGATTTCCTGGCAGGAATCTCCTGGACAAGCCAAGCTGACTTGACATCGAGAACCAGGAAAAGCAACAGGGGCCCCCTTCCCCTTCCCCCCCTCTCCCACCCTTCTGCGCTCTTCTCCACTGCATTCTTTTCCACCCTCTAAACTGGGGTCGGCGATGCTGAAGCGGCCCAGGGACACACACATCAATAGACACATATCCCAGGCTTCCTCATGTGTTCCATATGTTCTGCATGTTCGTCTTCGCCCCCACTTCCCATACTTCGCCCCCACTTCCCATATTTCTCATATTGTCCTGGGAATCGAACATTGGTTGTCCCTGCGTGTTGTCCCTCCTGAAATATACGTCGTCGATGGATCGGCGAGAGGCGCCCCTGGTCACGAAACACCGCACGCTCTTAGACGGGGTGGCGTCCCGGGACCCTGCTGGCGATGAATGGGAGGTCGGGGGCGGACGCCTTCCCCCTGAAGCTATCCCTCCCTCAAGATTGGAGGCCTCCTAGATGGGGTCCGAGCAGATGGGGTCGAGGGATCGCGCCGCATCGCCGATGCATCACCGACACACCGATGATGCATCGACGATGCATCGACGATGCATCGGCAATGCGTCGGCGACGTCGGCGATGCGTCGGCGACGTCGACGTGGAGTAAATCGGGCTCCACATCGAGCCGCATCGCCGATGCATCGGCGATGCGGCGCGATCCTCCAACCCTATCTACCCGGACCCCATGTGGGAGGCCTAGAAAGATGCCCCTAAGCTTTCGGGGAATCACTCGGCTCTCGGGCGGCCGTTCGACCCGGGCATCCCTGGAGCGCTTCCGGCGAGGCGCAGCCGCTGGAAGGCATCCCGAAGCCGGCAAGCCGATGAGATCCAACGAAGACGTTCAAACACATCGCATCTCGGAGTCCATCCCGCCCTACGGCTGGGAACTTTGCTCAGCGAGTCGCAGCGGCTGCCCCAACGACACGCTATACCTTGCGAGCGGATAGCGGGTCACTCCGCTCCGCGGGGCGGGAGGCTCGGAAAGGCTCGGGATGTTGACGCCTCGGGACGAGGACATGCATAGCCTGTCGCGCCGAAGCGAGGTGGGCCAGCCGGAGGAGCGACCCTGGAACTCTCCTGGACTGCGTTCCGAACAGATTCTCAAGGCGGGCCCAGCCACGGCCACGATGGCGCCCGAGGACGACCAAAACCTTTGGAAAAACGACCCTCGACCCTCGAAGCTCTGAGCCCATGAACCCTAAGGCTGTTGCCCTTGAGCGCCGCTCCCGGCGGACAGTTGCTCCAGCTCGGCCCCTCATCCCTCGTCCGTTCCTGTGGCAGGCCGGCGCGCCCTCCCAGCTCCGGTCCCCTGCCCCTCCCCCGGGGCGCCGGCCGCGCCTTCGGCCTCTTCGGGAGGACCCGGATGATCACGCCGTCTGGTCCTCCCCTCCCCCTGTGCTTCCTCCTCCTCATCCTCATCAAACCCTCCTGCTCCTACTCCTGCTCCTGCTCATCCTCCTCCTCCTCCTCCTCCTGCCCCAACGACACGCTATACCTTGCGAGCGGATAGCGGGTCACTCCGCTCCGCGGGGCGGGAGGCTCGGAAAGGCTCGGGATGTTGACGCCTCGGGACGAGGACATGCATAGCCTGTCGCGCCGAAGCGAGGTGGGCCAGCCGGAGGAGCGACCCTGGAACTCTCCTGGACTGCGTTCCGAACAGATTCTCAAGGCGGGCCCAGCCACGGCCACGATGGCGCCCGAGGACGACCAAAACCTTTGGAAAAACGACCCTC
>CAUYUJ010003816.1:20000-33916 GCA_963575745.1 Prorocentrum cordatum | reverse complement strand
CTCAACCTCCTCCTCCTCCTCCTCTGTGCCCCAGGGCCCTCGGGTCCGAGGAGGGCCCAGGGGCGGGCCGCGCTCGCCACGGGCCGCGCCGCGCGCGCCCGCACGCGCCCGCGCCCGCGCCCGCGCCCGCGCCCGCCGCCGCGGGGCCGGGCGCCGCTCCTCCCTTCGCCCCCGGTCCGTCCGCCGCCGCCGCTGGAGCCGCCCCGCCGCCGCTTCCGGCCGCCGCCACCGCCGCCCGCTCTCGCCGCTCCTCTTTGGCGCTCCTCCTCGGCGCTCCTCTTTGGCCTCCCCCTCCTCCACATCCGCCGCTCCTCCTCGGCGCTCCTCCTCGGCGCTCCTCCTCGGCGTTCCTCCTCCTCGGCCTCGCCTCTCCTCCTCGGCGCGCCTCCTCGGCGCCCCTTCCCCTCCTCGTGCTAGTGTTGTCCTCGTGCTGTCCTCGTGCTGTCCTCGTGCTGTCCTCGTGCTGTCCTCGCGCCTGTGCTGTCCTCGTGCTGTCCTAGTGCTGTCCTCGTGCGTCCTCCCGTAGCAGCGCTGTTCTCGCGCTGGCGCCGTCGTCGTGCGAGGCCGCCGGTTCCAGGCCCAGGGGTGTGAGCCACCAGACCCCTGCGTTAGGCGCGCTGGCTGGCCCGACGACCATCTCAGGCAGCGCTGACGAGCGTGCGCGCCACCTCCCGGACCACGCAGGTGGCGATGGACCGGTGGAGAGTGCTGAGAGTCTCCAGTCGCCCAGGGCCCTCAGGCACTTGCTGCGCGAGCCATTTCCGGGTGGACTCGCCCATGGCTCCCGACACTTCGAAGCCGAGGGGTTGGAAACCACCGACTCCGTTGTATTTGCGGCGCTTGGCCTGTTCGGCCAGTCTCGCAGCGGTGCCTTGGGTGTGGGCCCCGCCGGCCTGCAGGCTCTGCTGCGAGGCGGGATGCACGATCGTTAAGTCCAGATAAGCCCACTGGCCGTCACTGTCGGTGCACCTGAGGTCCGCGCGGAGACCCGGATTGCCCGGCCCGGTGGGCGGGCGAATCCATGGCTCGACTGCGATGTCGCAAATGCCGGCTTCACGTAGGGCTCGCGCGATGGTGTCGCGCAGGTTGTTGTGCCTCTTAACCATGAAGCCGCCATAGGAACAGCAAAGCGCGTGGCGTCCGTTAGTGTCGACGGTGCCGGCGCAGAGGGTTCCGTCCTCCTTTCTGAAGGGGCAGGGGCCGTCAGCTGCGCGTACGAGACCTCCGAGTCTGTGTCTCACGGCCATCCTGAAGTGGGCGTCAGCGAGGTGGTGGTCGTGCCGCGTGGGCGGCCCGAGCCACGCGCCTGCCCCCTGGCCTGTCGTGCCAAGAGCCCAGGCCCGTTGATGCGGTTCCGTCTGGGTGCGTCGCAGCCACTGCGTCCACTCTGCGTGCCGCCTGTGCCTGGTAAAGCGCCGCTGGGTGGCGTCGGGCGGCTCCGTGTCGGGCGCCTGCTGTGCTGCCTCTTCCTGAGTCAGCGCGTTGACAGTGCTCTGGAGGCGGTGGAGCGCCGGTCTCAAGCCCGGGCAGTAGTGGAGAAGGTCATCTCTGTCGCGGAGGCCCAGTCGCTGGAGCACTGGCTTCTCGCAGAGCGCCCACGAGGCCGCTTGGGCATCCAGGCGCGCCGCGCTCACGCTCTGGAATCCCAAGCCGCCCAAAGCGACAGGGTGCCAGTATTTCTCTTTCTGCTCCGCTGTGAGGTCGTGCGTTTGTACTAGCTCCTCCAGTGTGCTGAGCAGGTCGGCGTCGAGCTGTGTCGCCGTTTGGGCGGGAACCCCGGTGGTGCGCATGTGCCAAGTCATGTCTCCTGCAGTGAGGGTTCGTAGAAGTACCAAAGACGTCTGAACGTCTAGGCCGGCTTTGTGAAGGTCCATGAGTCTGGCCATGGCAGTCGTCCTCCTGGTTCGTTGGCGTTGTAGTCGCGGCGAGGCGGGTGAGTGCAGGCTGCCCTCCTCGGCGTGCTGGTCGGCGGTTACCGGCGTCGGTGCCAGGCCGGAGTAGTCGTCGGCGTGTTGTCGTAAGATGGTGGGCTGCTCTACTCGCGGCACGGGTAGGCCCGCTGGTATCGCGGCAGGATTCCTCGCCCACACCTCACATTTGTCGACGCGTGTTTGGAGGCCGGCTTGGCTGAGTGCGTTGGTGTATGCTGCGTATATGGTGGGCAGGTCTTCAGGCTTCGCAAGGATGGTGAGGTCGTCGATGTAGCCGAAGAGCTCGTGCTGTATACCTGCTGCGTCGAGTTGGTGTTTGGCCCTCTCGAGGGCTCGGTCGAGTCCGAGGCAGAAGAGCGTGGTGGCCATGCCGCACCCCTGGAAGATCCCCGTCGTTTGGTTCCAAATGTGTCTTCTGCCCCCGGTGTCGTGGTAGACTACCTGCCCGGCGTCCGGCAGGAAGCCTCTTGCCCATCGGCGGAGTTTTGGGCAGTGAGTATCGATACCTTTGTTGATGTACACCCTGCTCAGGTTCTGGAAGGCGTCTGCAGCGTCCAGAGAGAGCACGGCGTAGTCCGGGCGGACGTGGAGGGCAGTGGACACGTGCTTGTGGACTAGTTCCGCCCCAGCCGTGTGCTTGTACCCGTACTGCTTGCCGCGAAGCCCCTCGGCGACCTCGTCCGCCGCCATTTTGTTGACCGCCTTGGACGCGAGACGGCGGAGCGGGCTGGCGAGGTTGATAGGGCTCCTCCTCCTCCTCATCCTCCTCCTCATCCTCCTCCTCCTCGGCCTCCTCCTCCTCCTCCTCTTCATCCTCCTCCTCCTCCTCCCCCTCCTCCCTCCCTCTCCTCCTCCTCCTCCTCCCCCTCCTCCACCTCCCCCTCCTCCTCCTCCTCCTCTCTCCCCTCCTCCTCCTCCTCCTCCTCCTCCTCCTCCTCCTCTTCCTCCTCCTCCTCCTCCTCCGTCTCCCTCTCCTCCTGCTCCTCCTGCTCATCGTATTCCTCCTCCTCCTCCTCTTCCTCGTCGTCCTCCTCATCCTCCTCCTCATCCTCATCATCATCAGCATCATCAGCATCATCATCAGCATCATCACCACCATCATCATACGCATCATCATCATCATACGCATCATCATCATCATCATCATCATCATCATCAGCATCATCATCATCACCATCATCATCATCAGCATCATCATCATCATCATCACCACCACCACCATCATCACCATCATCATCATCATCATCATCACCATCATCCTCATCAACATCCTCATCACCATCATCATCATCATCATCATCATCATCATCATCATCATCATCATCATCATCATCATCATCATCATCATCATCATCAACATACGCATGATCATCATCATCGCCATCAGCATCGCCTTCATCATCATCATTATCCCCTTCTTATTCTATTTCCTCCTCCTCCTCCTCCTTCTCATACACTTCCTCCTGATAATCCTCCTCCTCTTCCTCTTCCTCCTCCTCCTCCGCCTCCTCCTCCTCATCCTCATCCTCCTCCGTCTCCTCCTCCTCCTCCTCCTCTTCCTCCTCCTCCTCCTTCTCCTCATCCTGATCCTCCTGCACCTTCTCTTCTTCCTCCTCCTGCTCTTCATCCTGCTCCTCCTCCTCCTCCTCCTCCTCCTCCTCCTGTCCTCCACCTCCTCCTCCTCCTCCTCCTCCCTCCTCCTCCTCCCTCCTCCTCCCCCCCCATCCTCCCCCTCCTCCTCATCCCCTCCTCCTCCTCCTCAGCCTCCTCCTCCTCCAACTCCTCCGTCCTCCTCCTCCTCCTCCTCCTCCTCCTCCTCCTCCTCCTCCTCCTCCTCCCTCCCCTCCTCCTCCTCCTCTCCCTCCTCCTCCCTCCTCCTCCTCCTCCTCCACCTCCACCTCCTCCACTCCTCCCCCTCCTCCTCATTCTCCTCCTCCTCCTCCTCCACCTCCTCCTCTCCCTCCTCCTCCGCCTCCTCCTCCTCCTCCTCCTCCTCCTCCTCCTCCTCTCTCTCCTCCTCTTCCTCCTCCTCCTCCTCCTCCTCCTCCTCCTCCTCCCCATCCTCCTCCTCCTCCTCCTCCTCCTCTTCTCCTCCTCCGCCTCAACCTCCTCCTCCTCCTCCTCGTCCTCCTCCTCCTCGTCCTCTTCCTCCTCATCATTCGCATCCTCCTCCTCCAGTCCTTTCTCCTCCTCTACCCTCCTCCTCCACCTCCTCCTCCTCCTCCTCCTCCTCCCCTCCCCACCCCTCTTCTCCTCTCTCTCCCCCTCCTCCTCCTCCCCTCCTCTCCTTCTTCTCCTCCTCCCCTCCTCCTCTCCTCCTCCTCCTCCTCCTCCTCCTCCACCTCCTAGCCCCCCGTGCTCAGGAGGTTGCTGCTCCTGGGGCTGGAGGGCCCCGACTTCGTAGCGAACACTACCCGCTACGGCTGGTCACCCCCCCCCCCATCTGGCCAGCCGCCCACTCCACTGCACTATATGAGCATGTGATGTTTCTTCTTGCTCTCGTGCGGCTGAGGGTGCTGGCGGCGATGTTCACATTCGTGCACTGGAATGCCCAGCACGCCGATATTGAGCGACTGCATGACTTGTCAGAAGAATTCAAATACACCGACATCGTCGTTGTCACTAGCACAGGCGAGAGGGCGACATCAGATCGCTCGGCGGTGCACGCGAACTCCAGATTTCACTTCATGATAAGATGTGGGTACACGCCTGGAAGGCATGTCAACAAGTCGTGCGGAGTGACGTTCTTACTACGTCGTCGGACGTTCAAGAAGAAAGACGTGTACGACATCCCCTCGGTGCCAGCTGGCCTCCAAGGTAGAGTGGCCCTTCTCCGTCTACGGTCGGGCCGCTTCGACGTCCTGGTGCCGGCCCTCTATTTTCCACCTCGTCCGAGCTGTCGTCGGGATGGACCCGAGTCTCATGTGAACGCGGCGGTGGCGACTGCACAGTCTCGATACAGGGCGACGGTGGATCTGATGATTCAGTGGCTGGAGAAGCAGTTGACGTGGTCCAAGCGCCGCTCCTCGTCCTTGATGGGGTTCGACCTGAACGATTCGTTCGGCTGGAGGCGGCGCAAGGACGGTGTGATTGATTGGGTGCGGTCCCAGTCTCTCGGCCCGTTCGCGCGTGGCGAGCAGCGCTACGCGGCAGACCAGATGCTCGAGCTGTGTGAGAAGCATGCGGTGACCATCGCGTCGACGAGCTACAACGTCGGAGATACTTTCTTTGGTGCCCAATCGTCGAGCTGTATTGACTACGTGGCGGTGTTCTCGTGGCAGATGTCGGCGGTGCAGCTCTGTACGGGGTTGCGCAGGACGAACCTGAGGTTGAAGCTCTGTGGGCGAAGTGGGCTGTGCGATCATGTCCCGATATTGCTGAAGCTGACCTACTCCTTCGACCTGAGCTCCTCTCGGCCCGAGGGGGCCCGCTGGGACTTCGACAGGCTTGCGATGGCGCTGAAGAAGGGAGTAGGAGTGCACGAGTTCATGGCCGACTTAGAGCTGCAGTTCGGGGAGGCCCCCGACTTCCACGACCTGCTTGTGGGTGCGTCCTCGGCCGACCTGGGCTGGGAGAAGTGGGTGACGTTGGTCTATGAGACGGCTGAGCGACACTTTGCGAAGGGTAACACGAGGGACCCGCTGGTGGTAGAGCACCAGCGAGCGCGGAGCCAACTGCTACGAGAGCGTCGTGGCGCACGGGAGCGTGGGTGTGGAGATATGGCTTCGGGCTTGCTGTTGGCACGATGCAGTCGGAGGCTTCGACATCTCCGAAGGTCGCATCAGGATTCTACGACGGAGCTGCTGGTTGGAGAAATACGCGATGCCTGGGACAGTCGACGTCACGCGGAAGTGTGGCGCCTAGCCCACTCATTGGCGGGGAAATGCAGTGGACCTCGTCGACGTCGTTTTAATGTTGCTGAGTCGTATCTTCCCAGAAAGGATGAGATTCGTGAGTATTTCAGTGGGCCTGGTTGTGCTGGAGGGTTTTCTGCAGTGCCCGTTGAGTTTGCTGAGTGACAGAGCTGCTTGCTGGACGACCTCCCTAGGCCTGAGCCGCATGGCAGCGACAACTTCTTGCATGTTGAACTTGGGCGAGACGACAGGGCCGAGGTTACTGCGTTGGCAGAGCGAGCGGCTCGGCGCAAGGCGGCCCCCCTGCATTCGGTGCCGTCGGAGCTGCTGATGATTGTGCTCGACCCCGCTCGGAGGTTCGACGGTTCACATCGCAAGCAACGCCGGCGTGAGAACGGTGACGGTGTCGAAGATGAGGAGGAAGATAGGCCTCTCCCTCGTCGTCAGTTCGTCCCTCGGCATCGACTGGCGGGTGATCGTCGTGGCCTTGGCATCGAGGCTGAGGGGGCGGTCTCGAACGAGCGGAGCTTGAAGGCGTTGCAGAAGATCTTTCATCACATACGGCGAGCGCGACGGACGCCTATCGCATGGCATCATTCACGGGCCACTGGACTGGACAAGCACAACAGTAAGGAAGGGTTCTCAGCGAGACGGTACATTCACGGTCTGTGTCGAATGGGAGTGCTGTGGTACAATGCTCAGCTGGGCCGTGGAGTTCCCGACGCTGTGCCTGATCGTGAGCACGGCTATCACCTCGGCCGCAGTCGTGAGGGAGCGCTTCTTTGTCAGGAAGCCTTGCTGTGGCGACTACGAGGATTGGGAGTCTCGACGGTCACGACAAAGGAAGATATGGCGAATGCTTTCGGCTGTTCTACCTTCTCGGCGTTGAGGCGGACGGTGGAGGCCTCGATTCAGCCCGAGACACAGCGCTACTTCCATCAGCGCCACGAGACGAGTACGTTCAGGATACGCGGAGCCGACGGCGAGCAGACGATGCACAACCTGGGTGGAGCTTTCATGGGCGACAGCCCCGCGGCGGTGTTCTTCGCTCGCACGTTCCGATCTCCCATACAGGAGTGGACGGACCGTCTGCGCGAGCAGACGTGGCGTGGTGCTCCCCCTCCTCGGCCAGAGACGCATGCAGAGTGGGCTTCTCAGGCCCTGGTGCCGCCGTCGCCTCCAGCGGATCCCGATCAGATCCTGTGGCCGAGTGAGGCCATATATACGGCATGGGTGCCCATCTTGCAGCGGCCCGTGGACTTATCGTGCAGGATATATGCGGACGACACTAACAAGACCCACATTGTGACGACGGCCAGGAACGCCAAGTACACGCTCGAACAGGCACACGTCCATCTTCGAGATTCGTTGGCCAAAGACGGCTACTCTCACAATGCTGGGAAAAGTTGCATATCACCATCCTTCGTCGGTCCAGGGTCGAAAGACAACAACGCTGCTGTGTTTGGGGGGTATATTCGGCTTCCTGGACAGGTGCAGTTTGACAATATTGCGTTGGGTATTCAGACGGCGGTGAACGGGGGGGTCCAGGGAGAACTGCAGAGAAGGATTCAGGCGTGTCGGAGGGGGTACTACTCCATGGGACGCTTCTGGACAAGAAATCGGGTGTGGCGCTTTACGAGGATCGTGTTCGGGGCCGTTGTGCAGGGTGCTCTGCTTTCGGGACTTACTACGCTGGTGCTTTCAGAGGCTCAGGAGCTTCGTCTGGACAGGGTGCTCGTCGGTTTTGCTCGGAAGTTGCTCGGAGGAGATGCGTGTCAGAAGGTGGAGGAGAAGGATGAAGAGGGCAACGTGGTTTTGGACTCGCAGGGGAACCCCGTCGTTCGCTACAGAGCCATCACCGATGTCGTTGTCTTTCGTCGAGTGGGGGTGGCCCCGTCGGGTGTCGAGCTCAGGGTGCGCAGGCTGAGGCAGTACCAGAGATGGGTGAGACATCCCGAGCGGCACCCACAGGAGTTGGGCGCGATCTTCGGGCAGCTGCCGATCGAGTCTCATCCGACTTTGTGCGAGCAGGGATGGTTGCAGCATCAGTCGAACCCATATGCCAAGCGCTTCGCGTCCGACGTCCTGGCCCTGGTTCAGAAGTCGGAGGCCGAGCTCTTGGAGTCCTGGCTCTTCACTGGTCCCTCGTCGGACCCTGCTCTTGGGCTATGCGTGCGGGCGTCGTTCATGGATGGGGATCTTCGGGAGCAGTTCTTGGCGCTCGATCCTGGGATCCTCAGGGCAGCTACGCTTACCGTCACTATCCCTCCTCCTGTGGGTCTGTATGGTCCTCCCGTACCTCCAGAGGCTCCTGAAGGTGATCTTGAGGTTCCCCCACCACCAGCAGCTATCTGGGAGTGTACGTTGCCGAACTCAGAGGGGGTCCCATGTGGCAGGATAATTACTACTCGCCGTGCTATGCTAGCTCATCAGCGATTTGCAAAAGGAGGTGGACACTCTTGTCGTTCGGTCGTGCACACTTTGATTGTGACCAACGAGTGCGTGTTTTGCAGGCAGGGGTTCAGGACCAGACGTATTGCCCAGGAGCACGCTGCACAAGCTGTCCTTAAGGGTCGTTGTCCTCCGCCGACCACGCCTTTCCATCACAGTGTCCTGGAGCCAGAGAGTCTGTCGTGTCCCCTGTCCGAGTTGACGCTGGCATGTGTGCATGGCCCGATACATCCCCAGGCCAGCACGGAGTATTGCTGTAACTGTGCGGAGCCGTTTGAGGATCGAGCTGCTCTCAATCTTCACCTGCGTCGACACGCGCCTCGAGTGCCGATCACCTGCGCGAGTTCAGATGCATCGCCTGGGGGCAGAGCAGCTGGCGGCGGCAGGAGCTCCACGCTCGAGGTCGCACGGCGGCGGGCGGGGCTCTCGCAGGGGCCGCTCTGGCTCGGCAGTGCATTCCCAGCAGCGTGGAGGTCGTCGGCGGCAGGACAGGCAGGCCGAGCCCGCCAGCGCGGCTCCTGTACGGCGCGGACCTCGCCAGCTCCAGGCTGCGGCCCCCGCCCACGGTGGGGGGCCTCCCGCAGATGCGCGCGCGAAGGTCGGCCAGGCGTACGGGCTGCCAGCCGATGCCATAGACAAATTTCCACCTATGGGTGTCCAGATGTGCGCCAAGCTCATGCCGATACTCACGAGGGCGGTCCTGGGCAACTCCTTCAACATCCGCCTCCTGGTGGCGGCCGAGTTCGTGACGATCACGATGGACGAGGAGGCGGACCTGATCAAGGCGGGCTTCACTGCTGGCCGTGCGCACGCAGCCGGGGCGGCGAGGATGCGCGAGGCTCACCAGCAAGACCCGAAGAACAACGAGCTGCCCGAGGTGACAATGGGGCCAGCATGCGCGCAGGTCTTCATGGTGGTGGCGCGCAAGCTCACAGACGCAGGCGAGAAGGTTGGAGCCAGGAACGCGAAGGCCTGGGCGGAGCAGCAGGTGAAGCTCGACGGCCTCAGCTCGATCGCGGACATGACCTGCCTGGTCAAGGGGTTCCGTGTGAGCAGTGCGTTTCGAGAGGGCCTGGCGAAGATGGTGTTCAGCCTAGCGGATCCACAGATGCAGCGTGTCTTCCAGGAGTGCGTGGAGCAGCTCGGAGGGGAAGTGCGCCCAGGCATGGCCCCAAGGTCACACGCCGAGAGGTTGCTGCAGCTAGCGTTGGACGAGATGGAGCTGTGACTGCGAGTGGCGTTAGAGCGCCTGGCGTCAGTTCGCAAGACCCAGACTTGGCTCCCTGGGCTACGTCGCCGAGTTTTGAAGGCAGCCGAAAGCGTCAGGTCGCAAGTCCCAGAGGTAGCCGCCTGGGCAATGTCGTCGCCACATCAGCGTCGCCATCTTTGCAGGATGAGATGGACGTCGTACACGGCGAAGGTGTGTCGAGGCACTGTAGTTCTCAGGATGAGCAGGGCATCGTGAGAAGGGAGGCAGTGCAGCATCTCCTATCGGCAGCCTCACGTGTGCAGTTGAGGGCGGCGTCTCCGATTGAGCTGGCGACATCACAGAGAGCCAGGCCTGCTTCAGTGTCGCCGTCGAGATCGATGGCGCCGAGGGGTTCAGTGGAGTTGCCGACACCGCAGAGTGAAAGTTTGAGTTCGCAGAGTCAGGCCCATCGGAGCGGGACGACCGCGGCGAGGAGGGTTACTGGGTCGTCTGAGTACGGGGGCGCCGTGAGGCCTGACTTCCAGGAGGCAGCCCGTGGCGCTGCTGCCGCTGCTGTCTCTTCCCCCCCTCCTCCTTGTCCTTCGAGTCTTCCCCCTCGCCCGTCCTCGACTCCCAGCGTCAAGAGCCTGGTCGAGGGCTGCGTGAGGCCTGACCTCCAGGAGGCAGCCCGTGGCGCAGCTGCCGCTGCTGTCTCTTCCCCCCCTCTTCCTCGTCCTTCGAGCCTCCCTCCTCGCCCGTCCTCGACTCCTAGCTTCAAGAGCTTGGTCGCTTATGCGACCCGTTTTTGATTTCTGGGCTGTCTTGTTTCTGGCCTCGGGTCCGCCCTGGGGCCGTCTTTGTGTGAAATGTATTCGTAGTCGTCGCTCGCCGTGAACCGTGGTTGAGCAAGGACAACTTGGGGCTCCCACCTGCCAGAGGGGGGTGGCCATCCGTAT
Organism: Prorocentrum cordatum; assembly: GCA_963575745.1. Taxonomy (NCBI): domain Eukaryota; class Dinophyceae; order Prorocentrales; family Prorocentraceae; genus Prorocentrum; species Prorocentrum cordatum. Next base: position 23,535 of record CAUYUJ010003816.1, on the reverse strand, counting down.
ATCGCATCCTCATGCGCACGATAGGTCGCACATAGTGTAATTTTCTCGCTGAATGGTGCTATGTGGTCAGGGAGACATTCGGCCCGATATCGCTCCGCCGCCGCCGCCTCCACCTGCTCCTTCCCCTCCTCCCCCTCCTCCTCCTCCTCCCCCCTCCCCTCCTCCCCCTCCTCTTCCCCTCCTCTTCCCCTCCTCCTCCTCCCCTCCTCCCGCACCCTTTATGAACCTGAAACTTTAAGATTGATGATTTTCTAACTGTGGCTCCCGCTTCAGCGCCGCGCTCACGCGTTTTCAAAATTTGCGATAGGCGCACGGATTGAAGGCTGGAGGTTTTCAACATGTGGCTATCGTCTTCAGCGCCGCGCAAAGTCGTCTTCAAAATTTCGGCCTTGGACAACGCCTCTCTGGGAGAAGTGGGTGACCTCCTCCATCTTTCTACGAAGGAGACTGCATACCGCTCCAGTGATTACCTTGTTTGGTTATTGCTTTAGGTCGAGGGAGCGTGTCTGGCTAGCCGATCCGATAATATGTTGATCAGATCCTTCCTCTTCCCCTTTGGCCAAGAAGACCCCTTTAGTATAGTTAAACGCGGAATTACGTGCCTGCTTCCGATCATCCGCCACATAGCTGCCTCTAGCGTCGGGGTAGCTCCTGGAAGGTGCTACCACGCTGAATATGGGATCCCGTCCAGGCCTGGAGCACTATGCTGAAGGCGCTAAAGGTGCCTCTGCAGCCCCTGGCGCGAAGGAGGAGGAAGGCCAGCAAGAGAGTAGGAAGGTCCATGTTCTCGCAGGTAAGCAGCATCAGCAAATGCATGTATCTCCTTCCTCTCAAACATCTGGCTCCAATGCTGTCCCAGCGCCTGCAGCACAGCGTCGGGAGATGAGACCACCTCGCCGCTGTTGAGGCGACCACCCTGCAACGAGAGCTGGCACAAAATGGTGCCCACAAGCGTGCACGAGCGAGCGTACCCTTGTAACGACGACGAAAATTCCGCCTCCCCTCAGCCTCCCTCTCATCTTCCTCCCTCTTCATCCTCCTCTTCTCCCTCCCCCTGCGTTTCCCCCCTCCTCCACCATCACCACCTCCTCCTCCTCCTCCTCCCTCCTCCTGAAACTCCTTCTCATCCTCCTCCCCCTCCTCATCCACATCCTCCTCCTCCTCCTCCTCCTCCTCCTCCTCCTCCTCCTCCTTTTTCCTGTTCCTCCTCGTCGTCCTCCTCCTCCTCCTCCTCCTCCTCGTCCTCCTCGTCGTCGTCCTCCTCCTCCTCCTCGCGCGTGTTCGCATTCTGCGTTTCGGCAATGGGCGGAAGGGGGGGGGGGTCTGACGCCAGATCTCTGCTTAGCGCGACTGTTTGCAACGGGGCGTTCCATGGTGGAAGTCCCAACCTGCTTGAAACGGGCGCCAACAAACAGTCAAGATCTACTCCATGGGGAAAGGGGGGTGCGAGGGCCCGAACCGATCAGAAAAACAATGCAAACGAAAACGAGTATCTCCTCCTCCTTCTCCTCCTGCTGATTACCCTCCTCTCCTCCTGATCCTGCTTGTGATCCTGCGGCTGCTCCTCCTCCTCCTCCTCCTCCTCCTCCTCCTCTCCTCCTCTCCTTCTCCTCCTCCTCTTCCTCCACTTCCTCCTCCTCCTCCTCCTCCTCCTCCTCCTCCTCCTCCTCCTCCCTCCAACTCCCTCCTCCTCGTCCTCCTCTTCCTCCTCCTCCTCCTGCTCCTCATCCTGCTCCTCTTCGTGCTCCCCATCCGCTTTCTCCTGCTCCTCATCCTGATCATCATCATAATCCTCGTCCACATGCTCCTACTCCTCTTTCTCCTCCTCCTCCTACACTTGCTCCTGTTCCTCCTCCGCCTCCTCCTCCGCCTCCTCCTGCTTCTCCGCCTCCCCCTCCTCCTCTCTCCTCCTCCTCCTCCTCCTCCTCCTCCAACCTCTGCACTTCCTCGTCCTGCTCCCCCTTATCGCGTTCACCCTCCTCCTCCTCCTCCTCCTCCTCCTCCTCCTCCTCCTCATCCTCCTCCTCGTCATCCTTATCCTCCTCCGCCTCATCCCCCCTCCTCATCCACATCATCAGCATCATCGTCATCGTCATCATCATCATCATCATCATCATCATCATCATCATCATCATCATCATCATCATCATCATCATCATCATCATCATCATCATCATCAAGCATCATCATCATCATCATCATCATCATCATCATCATCATCATCATCATCATCATCATCATCATAATCGCAATCATCATCATCAGCATCATCAGCATCATCAGCATCATCATCATCATCATCAGCAGCATCAGCATTATCATCATCGTCAGCATCATCAACATCATCATCATCATCAGCATCAGCATCAACATCATCATCATCAGCATCATCATCATCAGCATCATCATCCGCATAATCATCATCATCATCATCATCATCATCATCGTCGTCAACATCATCATAATCATCCTCCGCATCAGCATCAGCATCGTCATCAGCAGCATCCACATCAGCATCGGCAACGTCATCATCAGCATCATCATCATCATCAGCATCATCATCATCGTATGCATCATCATCAGCAGCAGCAGCATCAGCAACGTCATCATCATCATCATCACCATCATCATCAGCATCGTCATCATCATCAGTAACATCATCATCATCAGCAGCATCATTATCATCAGCAGCATCACGATCATCATCATCGTCAACAGCATCATCATGATCACCATAAACACCACCACCCTCATCATCAGGGTCGTCGGCATGACCATCATCACCATCAACATCACCAGCATCAACAACAACAGCCACAACAGCAATATCAGCATCATCATCAACAACAACATCATCATCATCATCACCATCATCATCATCATCATCATCATCATCAGCATCCGCATCCTCATCATCAGTTTCATCAGCATTATCATCATCATCATCGTCATCAGCATCATCATCATCATCATCACCATCATCGTCATCAGCATCATCATCATCAACAGCATCGTCGTCAGCATCACCATCACCATCGTCAGCATCACCGTCACCGTCACCATCATCAACGAAAGGAAGGGCAACGAGTAGGATGAAGTCGGGCCTGTCCTCCTACAGGCGGGTTTTGGACGAACAATGAAAACTAGTCAAACCATGCCCCACAATGGCCAAACAATGAGCAAACCATGCCCCAAAACATAGCCAAACCATGCCACAAAATGGCCAAACAATGATCAAAAAATAGTCCCCAGACTATGTTTTGACAAGTCTTGAACACTCCCCCTGTAGGGGGGCAGGCCCGACTTAAGAGCAGGAGAACGGGAGCGGACGCGGCGCCTGGAGGCGCAGAGGTCTGGGGAGACCGTCGCGCCTGGCTGCACAGAGGGAAGGGCGGGGGCTTCACGGGCGAGGGCACGCGCAGGGCAAGCAGGCCTGCCAGGGGGAGGCAGGCCCAGCTTCTCCTCCTCCCCCTCCTCCTCCCCCTCCTCCCCCTCCTCCTCCTCCTCCTTTTCCTCCACCTCCTCCTCCTCCTCC
>CAUYUJ010003816.1:7500-17500 GCA_963575745.1 Prorocentrum cordatum | reverse complement strand
GTAAGGTAACCTTCGATTTCCTGTCGAAAACATAAGGGAAGCCTGAGGCAAACTGTGAAACACTTAAGGAACGCGGAGCCCCTTCCCAACGAAGAGGATTCCTTCTTCAGGGCCCCGACTGTACGGGTTCCACTTGTGTTTGTGTCAATGTTCCCCGACCCCCCCCCCCCAAAGAACTGGAACTGGAGGGCAACTTGAGGCCTTCGGGTTTGGTTGGGGTGGTTTGGTGGATGGTGGCCGCCATCCAGGAGTTAACGGGCGAAGAACGGTATAACATAATTTGTTTCGCCGTCGGGGGCGCCTGTCCGTGGGCGGCTGGAAAGTTTATACCCCTACGGTGCCACCGTAAGGGTATAAACTTTCCAGCCGCCCTGGGACAGGCGCCCCCGACAGCGAAACAGTTTATGTTATACCGTTCTTCGCCCGTTAAAAGGTGGGGGGAGGGCCCCTGAGGGAACGGGGGGGCCAGGTTGGGATGGAGGTGCGCTTCCTTCGGCAGCAGGTAGGCGCGACCCCGGGCAAGAGTGACCGCTGGCGCGCGGCTCGAGGGGGCGGCGGGGGGGCCGGCTCTGAGCGCGCAGCCCCCCGGCTGGGGGGCCCCGTGCACCCGCGCCAAAGGCCTCCCTGGCGAAGGGTCACCCTGACTTTTTCGGTCGCGGCCGCGAGACGGCGGTCAGGCGGCAAGAGCAAAGTCCGGGACGCGAACTAGGCGAATTAGCTAAGACAGGCGCAAGCCGGCTGGCCCACTCAGAATGAATGAATGAAAAGACCCGCAGGGGAGTGCACCGCACTAAGTGTTAAGCAAAGCTTAATAAATCAAAACTGGGCTAAAGGCGACTCACGATAGGGAACTAGCTGCCTCAGCCTGTTCCTTTACGCGAATTCTTTCTACGAGAGCTGACATACGCTGCTCATAAGAGGGGGCCGACAGGGAGCCCGAGTGTGAGGTCCTGACAACAGTTGGAGGCTCGGGCTCAGGAGGGCCGGCGGAAAGGCCAAGCCTTGAAAGCGGAACCACGCGATCAATGGCAGCCCGAACGCGTGGGTTCGGGCAGTTTCCCTTCCTAAACTCAGCCAAACTCTCCAACCCTTTACGTGACGGGACCCCACACTGCTGCCCGAGCTTTAAACCACGGCCCTGAGACCAGCCCCCACAGCGCATGCAGAGGATCTGCTCCTTGGACGAGCGCCGACGCGACACCGAACCACCAGCTTTCAAGGGCGGTCCAGCCATGGCGACGAGCTTATGGCCCATGGGATCGCGGAGCAGACCTCGGAGGAACGGCGGCAGCCCTGGGCAACCATCCATCGGGACGGAATCATGACTGCCTTCAGCAACTCGGAAACACTTTCGGCACTGTAATCCGAGGTCATTATTTTGCCAATCGTGCCACGACACTTGTCGCCGTGATCTCGGTGCGCTGAAGACATGGGGCCTTGCCCATCGCACCTCATTCTCAAAAAGAGGGAGCACCTGTGCAGCAAGCTTGATGAAGCACCCCGCTCGCTGACCAGCGAGATTCAACTCACCGCTGAAGTCTGGCCTTGGAGCTGGGTGCATATTCAGACCATATTTTGCATAGCGGTCCGCAGCGGCACTCGCGACAGCAAAGATTTTCTCTTCACCCTCTAGGCTCTGGATCGTCTCTTCATCACGATGAGCCTTGACATGCCGAATTGTTTGAATCAGCTCGGCGCCCTCGAGCTGGTGCGCAAAAGCGCGCACTCCTGCAAACTTGTTGGATGGAGAGAGCTGGTCCTGAACATTCTTTTGACAGAGCCTGATCGCCCCCTGACAGTCAGCGCCCAGCACAGCAGGGCGCGTGGCGATCTGGCCGCAGACGGCTATGCCGCAGTGCTCGGCCATGGCTGGGGTTTGCGGCAAGACGCCTGGAACGATGCCTTTGACAATCGCAACAGGGTCTCTCCCTCATCAGGGCACACTGCGACTGCCCAGGCTGCTCTCTGCAACGGTCGAATCCAGGGCTTCGTGCTCGAACCGTCCGAGGCAAGACGCAAGGGGGCCTGTGAAGTGAGGCCCGCAATCAACTCAGGTTCCATGTCTAGCGAGTTGCCGTTGCCATCATAGAGAAACACCTCACTCGACACAGACGGGCATGGCAACTCGCCATCTTCATAAACGTGCGCCCCTCTGGTGAAGATGGGGTTGGCAGGATTCTCACGCGCAGCGTGGAGGTATTCATCAAGGACCTCGGGCGCTGCACGTGCATCGACAACACGCTGGAGCTGGCACGTATAAAGCCTATGGTGGACTGTATCAGGTTCACCACGCTCACACAACCCGTCACACAGGTACCCCGCACGCATCGCACGATCATTAGTCCACAGTCCGCCACATGCGCAGCTCTTAATGAGGTATTTCTGAAAACGGTTAAACTTCCGAGCTGTTGGCCCCGCGGCGTCCCGAATCAGGTCGAGGGTGGCCCTGGTCCCAGGAGCAAAACCGAGCTTACGGGAAAATTCAAACCCACGCTCTCTTTGCAAGCCCGCCTCCAGCTGGTCCGCTAAGAGGGCTGGTGGAGTGACAGACAGATCGATCTGCAAACCGTTGTGGTCGATCCAGGATAGCGGGCCTTCAGCACGCCACCCCGCACGCCTTAAACTCAAGACAGCCCGAGAGATAGGCCCGTGTGACTTGTTCCACGAGGGGCACTCTAAGGGCCTGCACAATTCCCAAAGCTTCAAAAGCTCAGCGTGTGAGACCAGAGACAGATCAGGTCGCCGCGAAGCGGTCCAAACCATCCTGCACCATTGGATCGCTGGGGCCATGGCAAATCGAGCGCTACTGTCCCCCAGCAAAACTCCCTTAGCCGCGAGCGAAACGCCGCCATGAGCAGGCCCTTCATGACGGGCCATCATTCTCTTCAAGCTCAGCCACTCCGAGGCCGTGAGACCCAAGACTTCAGCCCCGAAACCAGCAGCGGGGGCCACGCCTTGCTGCGTGATCTTCTTAAAGGGGGTCTCCTTGGGTCCCTTGAAACGCCTTCGGATGGCCCGAACTTTACGAATTCGCTTTTTTTTTCATCTGTGCTATCCTACCCTTCTGCTTCAGACGAGCTCGCTGTGCACGCCGTCGAGCTCCCGCTGCCTCATCCACGCCGAGGGATGTCACGCTCGGCTTGCACACTGACTGGGGCAGGTCGAGGGCGGCGCATACATCGCGACCGAGCTCTCGATGTGTGGACAGTATGGGTAGCTTACCTGGATGTAATTCAGCATTCAACTTCTTGCTAGCAGCTTGGAACTGATGCATGCCTGCGACGGCCACAGACTTGGCGATGACATAGTCACTGGATGACACGTGAAGCCCTGTGTCGTCAATGTAATTCTGGAAGTCCACAAAAAGCGCACGCTCGACAAACGTGTCCAGCGCATCCACAGTATGAGCCTTGATGGATAGGCCGCTGTACCCGTCACCTGCAGGCAAACCGTGCGTGGCGACCAGCGCTGTCCGAGAGTTGTGGCGACCGGGCCTGATGACCCTCGGGCATGACCACATGTTGACCACAAGCTTCTGCCAACATGTCGGTGCACCGTGTCGCTGGAACTTGGCCCTGAGCCCGTGCAGCGGGATGGATTCGTAGTACTTGCCCCAGTCCGCCACTATGAGCACGCCGTACTTGTGCGCGACCTGGTTGCTCTCAGACCGAGCAGCCTGCAACCATGCACAATCGGCGGCTGAACGACCACGACTGGCACCCCAATACTTGCGGTCGAGGGCCGCGTGCATGTGCGCTGCCATCGGCTTGCGTGCTCTCTGCCAGACGCGGCACACGCCAGCGTATAAGATAACAAGACGGGTGCCGCCCGTCGGCTTGCCCAACAACGGCATCTGGATCCAGCAAAGCTGCTTGGGCAGCATGCCTATGGCCTCCGACGCCGCGAGCAGCAGCGCCAGCGTGTGGAGGCCGTCGTCGTCCAGCAGCATGAGGTGCCTCGGGTGGAAGTTGTCGTAGCTCGTCGCTGTCCCAGCAGGGAAGGACTGCGCTGCACGCCTGAGATCATCAGGCTCGAGCAGTGGGCACATAGAGCGGTCGGGGATCCATGGCGTCGTCGCCTTCTCGGAAGCCTTCCACAATCGACGGTGCATCTCAACCTCCTGAGCGACGAGGGTGACGGGGTCGCCAGCCTGGATCACGATCGCCACAGCGGGCGTGGGGATAGACTTGACCTTCGTGGTGCGATGTAGAGGCCGCGCCCCGCCGCTCGAAGCCATGCGACACCACTCGGCCCACGTAGCATTGGAGTCCTTCTCCTGCCCCTTGACCGCCAGGGCGACGTCATCTGCTATTTCATCGACAAAAGATTGTATCTGATCCAGATCCATCGGAATCGTGTTGACCAGCGCTCTGGCCTGGGCAACCGTTGCGTCTAGCCTCGCATTCAGTCCCTGCCCAGGGTATGGTGAGATGGCAAACGTCGCTATCTCTTCAGAGCACTGCATCATGGAATCAGGCTTCGTATACAACATCTGGATCGTGGTAAGAGCATTCTGTAGCCACTGCCAGCCCCGTCCGGCACTCTGAACGTCACTGAGATCTCTGGACGGGTAGGTCACATTGACCCATCGGGGCTCTAGGTTCCTGGCGTATGCTCCTGGCTCACGAAGCTCAACCCCAGTGTTCTGCGCGATGTACTCCGCAAACGACACAGCAAACTTGCCGTAGACACGCGTCAGCAGAGCCCACACCATTGCAACATCGCTGCTGGGGTCGGCCGCCAGCTCGACGGCGCGCTCCGCAAGCTTGCGGTGCAACACCCAGTCGATCGGCCTGGACATCGGCCCTGGCGGCGGTATAACAGGCAACTTGGCTGAAACGGAATACACGTAGTGCTGAACCTCAACTCCGGTGTCTACCAACTGCAACTGGACTGGCCTACGCGCCTTCTTATGCCACGACATGACTGAGTGCACACCACGATACCCACGAACCATGGCATCATTCAGGCAGAAGATATCAATCGTGCTCGTGCCAGTGCCTCCACGGGACGTGACGTGGCTGGGATAGGCCACGACCAGGTCGGCTTGCTGAGGAAAGAGAGACTGCTCGAGATCGATGGGTGCCATGTTCCAGTCGCCTCCGATCAGCGTTGGCCCCGAGCATCGAGCAATCAACCTGCCTGCAGTGGCCAAGATATCAGCATTGATACCGACGGGGCCGATGGAGTCTTTCATGTAAGCGTTAAATATCGCTATCGGAGGCCACCCGACTATGTCAATTATGACCTGCTGCAACCTGTGCTCCCAAAGACATTGACCATGCTCTGGGTGCCGAAGGCCCAACGCATCGCGTACAAACACTGCTGCACCACCAGAAGGGACGGAGCCAGCTGTGCTCCGCGCAGGGATGGCCGAACATGTCCATTGTCTGTTGTGTGCCCACGTGTGGAGCGCCTCCAACGTGTCCTCAGTGTAGCCTATCTCCTGACACATGAGGATGAGCGCCTTGGACTTCGTGAGCCTGGCCTTCAGCGTATCACGACCTCCTGAAGCGTTGAAGGTCTCGATGGAGAAAGTACCCTGCGCCGCAGGCGCCACGGGCTGGCGCGCTGCGCCTCCACGAAGCCGCAGCCCTGAGAGCGGGGGAAGATCATCAGGAACACTTCCGCCTCTTAGCTGCCATTTCGCCGAGGAGCCTCTCGAACTCCGCGGGGCTGGCCTGCGCAGCCTGGTACAACTGCTGCCGCTCAGACTCTTCCAGTTCGTCCAAGGTGCGCTTGTGTTCACCAGGCCCAGCAGCATCGCCATCAGCAGCAGCCTCAGGAGCATCAGCGGGAGGCATGGCCGCGTCCCTGGTGGGTATCTTCCCCGCGAGGTGCTCGCGCAGCTTCGACCAGGTCGAGGATCCGAGAAAGTTGCGCACCTCCTCATCCTCGATGTCCTCGGGCTTGACGTTGAGCGGGTCGCCGTCCTCGCGATCCTTCTTGGCCGTGGCCGAGCCCAGCTGCTGCGCCGCATTGCTGACCTCAGTCTGGAGCACCGTGACCTCCACCTTCTTGGCTGCCAGCGTAACGCGCTTGGCGGCGATGGTCTCCTGCAACTCTTCCAACTGCTTCTGCTTCTCGGTGAGCTCGGCTTCAAGCTTTGTGACCGCAGCAGTGACCTTCTGGAGGTCGGCAGTGGCGCGGCGGTGCACCACGGCTGGGGTCCGTAGCGCCTTCTGCTGCGCTCGCACATCATCAATTTTGGCCTGGATGGTGGCCCGCAGGCCGTCGTGGTCGGTGCCATGCGGGACCGTCTTGTAGCTGGCCTCGAAGCACGCCAGCATGGTGGCGAGCTTGGCCTTCTTGGTCTCGTCGGAGTCAGACTCCTGGATCTTCGTGTCCTTCTGGGGCTCAACACCGGGCTTCCATGGAGGCTTGGTGCTGGTCCCCTCCTTGTCTTTGTCCGCGCTCGAAGGAGCAGGGTGCACCCCTCCACGCAGCAACTTCTCGATCTCAGCAAGGCGTTTGGCGAGGTCTGGCGCCAGACTCGCTGGAGCCGAGCGCTGCTGCCCGTTGCCCTTGCCCTTGCCTCCTCGACCGCCTGGACCATCAGCGGAATGCTCCTTCTCCCACTTCCGATGGTTCTCCCAGGCTGCCTTTCTAATGCGCAGAGGGGCCTCACGCCCGCAAGCGCACCGCACACGGCATGCCCAGTTTGCGGTCGCCATCTCGCACGCGCCGCACGCCCACGTGGGCCCCCTGGGGCCGCGCAGGACATCTGGCAAGTCGGGAGGCAGCGGTACCATCGGCCACCGAGGGCGGTGGCGGCCGATGCAGACAGGGCGATCTTTGTAGCTTGGCCCGCAAGCACGAGCCGCACTGAAAATACGTGCTTGCAAGCACAGGAAACTCGCCTGTGCCAGTACGGCTGGCTGGCCCACTCAGACAGCAGCTGCGAAGCTGAAGGGGGTGGAGCGGACGGCGGACTGCGCCCTGCAAGCTCGAGCACGTGCACAGGACAAAGTGTCTTGGCAGGGTCACCCTTACGCGCAGCCGCTCATTTTCGGAACGGAAGCGGCTCCGCGCCAATCCAAGACTTGCGCAGCGCGCCTGCTCAAATTCCCAGCCCCCCCCCCTTCACACTCCGGCGCCCGCAACGGTGCTGCTCCTGCCGGACCCCGAAAAGTGCAACGCCAGCCCCTGGACTACCCAGCAGAGACCGAGCGGATACTTTGAGCCCTGGGCCCCGAGAGGCTCCGGGGAGGCCCCATGAGGTTCCCAAGAGGCCCCGAGAAGCCCACAAGAGGCCCCCAGGACACCCGAAAACGCCCCCAAGAGGCCCCCAAAAGACTCCCAAGAGACCCCAAAATTCCTCCCAAGAGGCCCCGAGAGCCTTCCCAAAAGACCCCAAGAAGCATCCCTGAGGACTCGGGCCCACGTCAGCGTCGTCGTCGTCGTCGTCGCTGCCGCCACCGCCGCCGTCGTCGTCGACGTCCCTCTTGCTGGTCGGCGGCACCGGCCGTCAGGCCTTCGCAATCTATGTTGAGCAGAGGCCAACCATGCCGGCAGTCCTAGAGTCATACCAGGTAGTGAGTGTTCTTCGAACCAATAAATGTTCGTGTAGACCACAAAAGGTTATTAAAACATTCTTCAGTGGGCCTATAGGCAAGCAGCCCAGACTTTCGACGTCGCGATTTTTTCACAACGTCGACCCTCAGAAGTCTGGACCCGTTCCCCGGGAACGGCGTTTCATCCTGAGTCGTTTTCCGACGGCCCCGAGGCTCGGTCAGGGCCCCGGGAGGCCGAAAATACAGAAAAACCTCCCGTCGTTTTTTTTCACGACGCGAGGGAGTCTGGGAAGGCTCTTAGAACAGTCTTCGGTGGGCCTACTGGCAAGCCAGGGCGCCTCGCCGCTGCTTGACTACGGCGGGGCCTGCCCCGGCGCGAGGCAGCGCGGAGGGCCGAGCGTTACATGAGGTGCTCCTGCGTCTGTGGGCTCCGACTGAGTGGCGCTCGGGCCCTTTTCTGAAAGGGCCGTGATCCGATTGCCACTCAGAGGAGAAGGAGAAAGAGGAGGAGAAGGAGGAGGAGGAGGAGGAGGAAGAAGAGACGGCAGAGGAAGAGGAGGAAGCGGAGGAGGAGGGGGCGGAGGAGGAGGAGGAGGAGGAGGAGAGGAGGAGAGAGGGGAGGGAAGGAAGAGAGGAGGCGGCAGAGGAGGAGGAGGCGGAGGAGGAGGAGAGGCAGGGGGGAGGACGAGGAGGCAGCAGAGAGGGAGGAGAAGGAGGCGAGAGGCGGAGGAGAAGGAGGAGGCGGAGGAGGAGAAAGAGGAAAGGAGGGGGAGGAGGAGGCAGAGGAGGAGGAGGAGGAGGAGGAGGAGGAGGAAGAGGAGGCGGCAGAGGAGGAAGAGGAGGCGGAGGAGGAGGAGGCGGAGGAGGAGAAGGAGAAAGAGGAGGAGAAGGAGGAATAAAAGGAGCCGCCTTCATTCCCCTAAAAACCTTTGGCGGGGCCAGCCCGGCGCGAGGCCTGCGCCCGCGCGCCGTCGCGCGGCCTTGGGCGGCCGCGCGGCGGGGCTGGGCCGGGCTGGCCGCGGCGTGCCGGGCCCGAGGCACGAGGTGGCTTCACGCAAGAGTGACCCTGGGTGGCGGTGGTGGCGGTGGTGGTGGCGGTGGTGGTGGTGGCGGTGGTGGTGGTGGCGGTGGTGGTGGTGGTCTGGCCGTCGCTCGGACGTCCATTCCGTGTTTTTGTTTCGGTTTCGTGAGTGATTTTCTCGCCAAATGATCAAGGATGCTCCTCGATGGTCCTCGCCGGGGGAAATATGCACACGTCCGAGCGATGCCAAGTGGTGGTGGTGGTGGTGGTGGTGGTGGTGGTGGTGGTGGTGGTGGTGGTGGTGGTGGTGGCGGTGGTGGTGGTGGTGGTGGCGGTGGTGGTGGTGGTGGTGGTGATGGCGGTGGTGGCGGTGGTGGTGGTGATGGTGGTGGTGGTGGTGGTGGTGGACGGCCGTGAAGGCGGGAATGCAGTTAGTCCAACTCAAAGACGCTGTCAGGCGCCGTTGGCTCGTCATCCAAGCCTTCTACGAGCGACACGCACAGTGCTCTCCCTGAGGGCCCTTACCCTGGGGAGATCAGACTCGTCGATACCGAAGGCCGCCAGCACCGATGCCCGAGAAGCAAAGCCTGGCTCAGCCTGGGACCCAAACAGCCTCAGGCTCCGAGTCCTGAGTGACCCTGGGCAAGGGTGACCTTTGGTGCGCGGCTGTTTGGGGGGCCGCGGGGGGGGCACACACGCAAGCGCGCATGACGCTTCTACCACACCGCGTTCGGCGATCGGAGGGCCCCAGTGGGCCCGCCCCCGAGGTCACTCCGGCGAAGGGCCACTCTTACGCGTAGTCGAACGAGGCGCACGCCCTCCTGGCGCACGTGCACGCAGGGGGGCGGCAGAGCAAGGCACCCTCGAGCCTCGAAGCAGAAAAAACACGACGCCAGGCTGTTCGCTGTTTTCGGCCTCTGGGGGCCCTTACCAGACATTGAAGCACGACGCCAGGTTCTTCGCTGTTTTCGGCCTCCGGGGGCCCTGGCCAGGCCCAACAATTGCGACGCAGAGCTTGTCGTTCTTTTTTCGGCCTCGGGGGGACCCTTACCGGGTCTCGGGGCCGTCGAACACAATAGCACCACTCGGGATGACAAGCCGGTCCCAGGGAGTGGGTCGAGCCCTCCCAAAACCCCCGAAATCATGAGGTGTTCATGACGTCGACCCCGGCGTTCTCGACCCCGTCCCCGGAACCGGTTTCTCATCCCGAGTCGTTTTTTGACGGTCCCGAGGCCCGGCGAGGAGAGGGCCTCCAGGGGCCGAAAATCGTGAAAACAAAAACCGTCATGATTTTGTCACGACGCGAGGGGATCTGGGCCTGGGGGTCCACGTTATGCAAAAATCATGACGTCGGGGGTCTGCGGAGCGAGCACGACGGTTGCGGCCCCTCGCCCAGGCGGCAAAACTAGCGGGCAGAAAATCCACCCCGATAATAACCACTCCGACACGCGAAGCCGTTTAGTAA